>JARHVA010002975.1:1065000-1402500 GCA_037957365.1 Torreya grandis
TTGAAAATTTAAAAATGGGCCATGTTGGTCACAACAAATGGTGACTACTATAGGGAAAATATTGCTTCAACATTTAGAATCTAGACTATGGGCCTCCATTACTAAACTATGAAATAAGAAACTAAATCTCCCATTAGACAAACTTAGAGGAAAAAAGAGTGCTCAATTTTGCTTCAATAAACAACATACTATGCCCCAATTCCTTTAAAGGGTTATTTTATTTAAAGAGTGATTATGTTGTTATTTTAAATCTACTGGGTAAGCTTAAAAATGTCTTAGGTACTTAGAGCTTCTTTGAAAGGTAATTTATTTATAGAATTGGCTAAGGGAGGTTTGGGCATAGATATATTACCAATTAGGTGTCTATAGACTTGAAATTTATGCCTTTGGTCCCACTCAAGGCCTTGTTTCATTTTTAACTAGGCTAGAAAGCCTACGATGGAGGTTGCTCAGATCATCCTTTATTAAGGAATACAATTTGCATTTTCATGAGATTCAAACTTAGTTTCATTTTTGTATTTATTTTTATTAATCCAGGAGGGTTTGGGACCATTATAGCCAAGGTGTATTAATGGTTTAATGAACTCTTTACACCAAGAATGCCATTTACTTGTTCATTGATTTGATTGTGATTGACAAGTTCCTTTTAAGTGTTGTGATGACCTTTATTAAAATAGGGTTTTTCTAAATTCATATTCTCAATTATAAATTTGTGACTCTTAATCCTTTTAGTGTCTCAAGATAAGTTACTTTGCTTATGACATTATTTAATAATGGGGGATCACCTTCTACCTTCTAATTATAGGACTTTATATTTTGTTACTTATCATCCTTAAAGTGATCAAAATCAGGATCATAGGGACCAATATTTAGATTGGACTCCATCTTATCATAACTCTCTCAACTACTTCTCAATCTGAGTCATGGGAATAAGGTAAAACCACTCAAATATTAGTAAGGGAAGAAAAGGGGAAAATAAGAGAAATACCCAAAGTAAAATACACACACAAAATAATAATAAGAATAAGAAAATAAAATCATGATAAAATAGAAGAAAACACATAACTAAGGTAAATTACCTAACTCTAATTTAATATTTACTTCAATAGTTTTTTCCATGAGGGATATTTAAAAATTGCATTAGAAGGGACAAATGAGAAGTAATGCTTCAATAACTATCCATTCATAGGTAGTGGGAAGACATTCCATTCAAGATCTTTCAATAAAAATGTCTTATACCCTAGCAACTCAGAGATAAGGTATGGGCCAATCTAGAGTGGGTTAAGTTTGGAGTGTTACAATTTCTTCTCATATGATCTATCCCATAATAGGACTAAGTATGATATCTAAAATGATTTAACCTTTACCCTTTTATCAAACCATCTCTTGATTATCGCTTGATGTCTACTAAAGTTATGCAGAGTCTCTTCTCATATATCCTCTAATTAGATAATTTCTAATAACATTGAGTTTACCTTCGTAGTGTCCTTTATGTGCTTTTCCATAAAATTGTAAGTTGGAAACTTAAGGGTCAATGGGAAGATGGGATCCAACCCATTTACTAATATAAAAGGAGAGATTTTGAGGGCTTGATTATATCTAGTGAAATCAACCCAAAGAGTATATTTTAATAGTGAATTCTAATCTCCAAGCTTTTTTTATAGACTTCTTGATGGTGTCGATCAAGTCCTTATCGGTTGACTAAGCCAAATGTTCACCCTATAATTAGTATTCTGATAACTTCGAGGTAATCCCATTTTCATTAACCCATTTAGTAAATTTTTTTGACTGAAATGTAGGTCCATTATCATAGGCTAGAGAGGCTGGGGTGCCAAATCATGTTATGTTTTCTTCAAGGAACTTGATGACTTCTTTGGCTATGTTCTTGGTCACCACTACCTCTATCCATAGTGTGTAGTAATCAGTGGCTATAAGCATGAATTTATGGCCAACTAATGAGTTTGGGTTGATGAATCCAATGAATTCAAGTCCCCATTGAGTGAAATAACACTTTTTATCATAGGTTACAAAGGCATTATAGCATGAACTTAATTGTGGTGAAGGTATGACACTAATGACATGAATGCACATGGGTGTGGGAATCTCTAAATATAGTGGGCCACTAGTACCCAACTCATATAATTTTGTATATAGTTATAGTTCTTAAGGATGACCACTATCTAATTTATCATAGAAGGTAGTCATGACTTCCTTATCTTCTTATTTAGATAAACATCTGAGATAGATGCCTTCATATTTATTTTTATAGAAAACTGCATTATTTAACATGTACTGGGATGCCTTTATCTTGAGAGATATTTTATACATCTCATTGAGTCTTAGAGGAGTATTTACATAAAGGAGGTAGTATACAATTGGATTATACCATTCTTAATGGACCATTTTGGCTGGTCAATTTGCACCACTATGATCCTTGGATAAATTTCAATGATCAATTGAGTAATACCTTGGCATTGAACTAGCTTGACATGTTTTATCTCAAGGTGATACTCTTAAAACTTAGACATCTATCAAACTTTGCATTCTCTTAGCTCATTATTTCTATCCTAACATTAGCTTTATGTATGGGTCTAAGATGATGACATGTACCTTATTTTTGAGAATGTAGCAACTAAATTTATTCACAATCTTTACCAATGTATATGTATGCTTATCTAAGGTGGAATGCTTTAAATATAAATCCTTCAAGTTTGTTCTTATGAAAGTGATTGGGTATTTATCTTCATCTAGATTTTGGGTGAACACTACAACTATGGTGTGATCTGATGTGAAGGAAGAGATGTATAAGTCCTTTGTGTAGTCTAGGCTACTTATGATGGTGCATGCATGATGGCTTATTTGATTAATTGGAAAGATTCCATAGTTGTAGGATTACACTCCACATTTGCTCCCTATTTTAACACTACATTCAAAGATTTATTAATTTCATAAAAACCTAATATGAATTTGTGTAGTGAATCTTACCAAATAATGATTTTAATTCCCTTTTAATATCAAGCAAGGGTATCTTAAAAATCACATTAGCACACTTGGGTCGATAGAAATAACTTCCTTTATGATGATGAAACTAATAATATTACCTTCAGTAACACCAAATAAACTTTTATTTAGGTTAAGTAAGATGTCATACTTTATACACCTTTCAAATACCTTATGAAGATGGTGAATATGACTTGACCTACATTTTGAAAAATAGTCAAGACATGTATGCAAATAACAGTGTATTTACCTATCAGATCCTTGATCAAAGTACATAGATCTATTAAATGTAGATATTATGTGAATAAGGCCAAATGATATTTATTTGTAAGTGAAGGTGACCCACTAAGTTGTAAATGTAGTATTGGCTCGATATTCTAGGTTTATCAGACCATGATTATATCCTAAGAATCTATAAAGGATGGACATCATTTAGGATCCACTTATTAGTTGTATTATCTCATCCAAGGAAGGAAAAAGATAATTATCTTTGTAAGAAGCTTTGATTTAAAATTTTGAAATTCACATAATTAGATTTATCCATTATTTTTATAGACTGACACTAAATTAGCTACCTAAGTAGAGTGATGAATTAGGAAGATGATCCTAGCTGAGAGGAGTTTTTAGACCTCTTTATGAATAAGTGGTTCCATGGGTTCATAGGTAAATACCTCTATTATAAGGGATTATGGTTTAAATTGAGTGGGATAATATTGGTTATTAATTTTGGGTTAAAGACCTTAAAGTATCCATAGGCCCAAGATTTAATGAATTGGTATTGCAAGAACAATTTTTTGAATTGTTCAACTTTAGTGGGAGTACAACTCAGACCAACATGAATATCTTAGGGTTGGTATGATGAACCTAGATTAATAATTATAGATTTTTAGTCTAAGTGTATTATCCTTTCAAGTATGTGTGTGGGTTTCTTGAGGTTAAACACTCTCTCAAGGAGATCATCTCCTTTAAAACTCAGTTTTCTTTCAAGTTTATAATGTTATCATGGTCACATTCTTTGTTTCTAGGGTCATCTCTTTGTACCTCATATGTAACTTAGGTATAAAATACCCCTAATTTATTAAATAATTATAAAATGTGGTGATCATATTAAAAGACCTCTCTATTGAAATTTTTTATAGCCCTAAGTCATTTAAGGGTGTGAGGTTTGTACTAATAGTTTCCAATGAATCAACCACCTAATTTTGTTGTCTAGAAATGGGGTTAAAATTGAAATAATCAAGCATTTATATAAAATCCCACATCTTATGTTTGTAATTCCTCAAATAAGATATCTTAAATTTGAAATTGATCCAAAACTATTTCACTACTACTTCAAAATATCTAAACACTCAATTCTTTGACCCTATGTTTCAAAACAAACTATAATCCTAAGGTTAGGGCTTCATATTCTACTAGGTTGTTGGTGCAAGGTGACTAGAGCCTTAAGAATCTTGGTGTAATTTACCTAATGGGTAAATGAGAATAATTCTTGCTCTAGAACCTTATTTAGAATTAGCTCTATCAAAGTACAAGGACCATAGTCTAGGCATTTTAGGAGCTTTATCAACTTGATTTTTAGTACATTTTGTAGACAAAGAATAAACACCTATGTCAAAGGATTCTACATCCACATTTCATTGACTATGTTTTATTATATGATCATGTGTTTCATTATAGATTATTTATCAACATGGATATGATTTGCTATGCCTCTCCAAGGAAACCACATATGGGAGAAGTTTGTATGCATGTATCCATTCAAGGTTTTAGACAAATATCCACTAAGAAACATCCATAAGAATTTAAGAAATACACTATAATATCCCTAATTATTGGACCCTAGGATTATATTCTAGTTAAACATGAAAATTTAATAGCTCAACCATTACCTTAACTTTAGACTTATCCAACTAGTCTACTATTTTGTTTGACTTAATGGGTGTTAGTCTTATATTTTGATAAATTCTAACAGGCATGGAATTTATAGAGGATCCTAAGTAAATTAGATAGTTATGAAGATTCTTATCAAAAATCTTAATTTTAGTGAGGAAAATGGGTATTTAACCATATTCTTGTATATCAAAACATTAATGTGTGTAGGCTTGGGTTTGGGCTACATTGGTTTGTCTATGAGGGACTTTAGGAAGAGATATCTTTGATCAGTGATCTATGAAAACTCATGTAAATTGATGTTTACATTGATATTATTCATGTCATATAGTATTTTACACCCATTATTTCTATTGGTAGTTAGGATATATTCATTTGGTTTATAATTATTTGTATTTAGGGGTGGAGGGTCATTTCTTACTTTTGGATCAAGAAGAGTGACACCAATGTTAGGAATGGTTGAAATGGTAAGAGATTGTTGTTATGTCTATTTATATGAGCATAGTTACTCTTTTAGAATTATTATACATCCTACACCTCATTGGTGGGATATTCTAGTTTATTGTCTTCATGGTTGGGTAAGTCGAATGTTTTTAGTACCATGGTAATGCTCGAGGATATTGGAGAATTATAGGTATTAATATGATTGGTAGCCTTAGGGTCATTTTTAAATACCTCATACTCTTTCATATATTTTTAGAAGATGTCAAATGCACTAAAAAATTTAATTTAGTTGAGTTCACCATGTTTAGTTGTATTGTACACATGGCACCAATTAGGAAAGACCAACTTAAAGATGTTGCTCTTAGGGAGCTTATTATGTGAGGGCTCTATTTTGTTGTTAGAATGGTTGTGGGGATGATTGTACCTATGGTAGGTGAATTTACTATTTTAACTCTCACCATCATTATTTATAACCTATCTATGAAGGCCTAAGGCTTTAATATTGAGATTATATACCATGAATTGTATAACATCCAACTCATTCTTGGTGGACTCCTAGGGCATGTTGTGGATATTATTTGATCCATAAATAGGCAATGTTGAAAACTACACCAATTTATCTATTTTTATGGATGCTTTATAAATTATTAATTTCTCATTATTTAACTTAAAATTGGCATAATAATTAAAATCAACATTAATAATTGATAATAAACCAAAAACATGAGCCATAAAGATAATATGAAAATTAAGGTTGATAATGGAGTTCACCTAATCTGGGCTACATTTTTGGGTCATAATTAAAGGCAGAATCGATCGATTATTGAAAAAAAATAACTTTGTACATTAGTTATCCCTGGTAGGGGTCCTTGATCTGTAAATAAATGTTTTGACATCCTCTAGCTCTAGCTATTGGCTTTGGCTGCTAGCTTTGGATACTAGATTTAGCTCTTATTCTAGCTATTATCTCTAGCTCTCACTCTAGCTATTAATTATAGCTCTGGCTCTGGCTCTTGTTCTAGCTCTAGCTCTACTTGTCTTTCATAATTATGATGTAATGTCTTTGCCAAAAGAGGTCTATGCAATAACTCAAGGCTTGTAATTATTAATCTAGTAGTGAAGACATACAAACTTACTCACTATGAAAAAGTATAATATTCAAGATTTATTACTCTTTTTTATAAACATATCTCTCACCAAATATTTTTGAAGAGCTCTCAATCAAAACCCTTTCTCCTCCTAGATGGATGCTTGTCTCCAAAAACTTGGAATGGAAGACTTGCAATGCAAGTGAGAGCTTGCTTCTAAAATACTTGAAATGTAAGTGAGATATTGGAGTGCTCTTGGAATTATCTTTAAATGATTTTACACATGATGTTTAGGGGTTTATATAGTTTTTCAAAACCCACCAATTATGGATTTATTCATTATCCATCCCCATGTATAAGCCTTTATTTAAGGTTCTTATACTTATCTCCCAAAATGGGGCATGGAAAATTAATGAGGGTAAATGGGTCAAACCACTTTTAATATATTTATATTTGGATAAAAATCCCATGAAGTTTTATGGGAGATATCCCAATTTCAATGATAAATACCCCAAGTTTGTGGGGATAGATATATTCATGGAGTTAATCCCATTTCTCAAGCCTTAAGACGTGGGATTTGGCTAAAATCTTAGAAAATATTTTGGAGATATTATGGACACTAAAAATTTGATGGTTTCATTGGTCCACATGTCAAGAATATATTGGACCATATGCATGTCTAGTCACCATAATTGCACATTTTTTCTCTATTTCTTGAAAACTTCAATAGGTTATAACTTCTACATATAGAATTTGTTTTTCAAATCGTAAAATGTTTTGGAAAGCTCTTGATGATATCTTCAATATGAAAATAGTTTAGGGAAAATTTAAGACCATATAATTTTGTCACTTTTGGAAATACTCCTGGATCACAATTCCCCATTGAAGAACTTTTGGTCCACCAAAAGTCTACTTATTCTAAAAAATAAGTGAATGTAGCACTTATTCACCCTTCTGGTTTCTTTTTGTGCTTGTCTTAGACACATTTATCCTATAAAGGATATTTTTTTGTAATCTCCATGTTGTTCAATATTAACACAAGTAAAAAACTATGTTTCATGTTAGGTGATGTTATAATAGGTCATCACTTTTACATTTTTTTCATGCAACTAATGTATTGCCTTTCTTTGGGTCTTACATACAACACAAATGTGTTATAAACATTTCCATTTTTGGGGCCTTATATTAAAAATACATGTTTTAAAAATGTTACAATCATTACAAACATTTCCCAATTTGGTATTTTTAAAAATGTGCATACAATTATTACATACATACATCGAAAGAACACACTTAAAAAATGGATGGCCACATACATCCATAAACAATAGTGATTTAATTGAGTGCTACTCACCATGGAAGCATATTTCATGTTGATGCCACTTTTTATCCCTCTTATAAGTACACCTCAACTCATGGGCATGCTAATGATGCCTATCAACATGTCTACTAATGTTCTACTCCAAATGTGTTGGGATCCTCATGCATGCTTCTCAACTTGGATGGTTGCTCATTATTCACTCTCAATGAGTGATCTACCTCCACACTTGCTCATATAAATGGTTAGTTTCCTTAATTATTATTAAAAATGAAAACCAAATAAGTGAATTTAAAATGTTTTAATCATGTTAAATAAAACTTAGCTATGCAAAAATTCTATCCATTTCTTACTGATCCAATCTAATGGATGCTTCTCTTGATGGAATCTTATTTGGATAGGTGGGATTCTTCATGGGTTGCTTTTGAATTAACAACTTCATTATTTGTTACCTTTTTAATAGGATCATAAACCATCTTCTTTTTACCATGTTTAGCATGGCATAATGGATGAATTTTCCAACAATTTTTAACCATGTTCCCACTCATACGACAATGAGTGCAATAGTTCCTTTTGTCCTTTTTGGATGAGGAAACATTTTTGTCATTTTTTGCTTCTAGATTATGAGATTGATCTTTAGCACCTGAATTTTTTCATAGAAGGAAAAAAATTATTCATAAAATGTTTATTCTTCCAACAATTTTCCATATAATGATTATTTAACCCATAAGAAGTACATGGGAAAGCATTTCACATTTTTTGTATGTCATAGCCATATTTTTTAAACTAAAAGAGAACATTAGAGGTTTTAAAATCAAAATTATGTTTAGTGCTATGATTTGTGTAAGTATGTGGAGGTGGTATTACATTACCTCCTTTATCTACTTTCTTACACACTTTCTCATCACCCTGTTATTGTGTCACATTCCTTTGCATGGAATAATTCTACAAAGCTAGTGGCATGAACACTTCACTGTTGGAAGCTTGTATTCCTTCAAAAGTTCTAAAACTCTCTCCAATTTCCATATCTACACTATCATAACCCAAACCTACCAAATGAGGCTGATATTATACCTATATTGGGTTAATAAAACCTTGGCCATTGTTTCCAAAGCCTTTTCCATCATATCCCATTTTAAATAGTAATCAAGATCTACTGCTTTTAGTGTGTTTTTCAAATGAACCAAAAGCATCATTACCTAAATTTGAATCTAAATGGGAGGAACAATAATTAAATGGCAAATAATTTATAATATACTCATCAATCATGGTTTCTACATTTGAATTGGAAGGTAAATTCTTCTTTAGCTCACCATACTATAATCCGATCAAGAGTTCATCCTTGGATTCGGTCTCAGATCTCAAACATGTAATTGTTCTTAGAGGGAATAGAGATTACATCTTAGGAAAGAATTATCTTCTTGATTCTAATTATTCATTCCTTCTAAGTCTTCTATCCTCTCATGTTTCAAGGCTTTACCCATGGTTTCCTACAAATAACTTGAGCTTCTAACATAATTGAAAACTATAAATGAAAGATCAAAATAAGCCAACAAGTTCAAAATTTACCCAATGGAATATAATACTAAAACTAATTTCAAAATTCTATTCAAGATTATATTACGTAATCAAAAGTAACTCCAACATTCTAACTACTCTGATACCAAACTTGATCCATAAATAGGCAGTGTCCAAAACTACACCAATTACTCTATTTTTATGGATGCTTTATAAAATTTCAATTTATCATTAATTAAATTGAAATTAGCATAATAATTAAAATCAGAATTAAAAACTAATAATAAACCAAAATCATGAGCCACAAAGACAATATGCAAACTAGGGTTGATAACAGAGTTCACCTGATTCATGCTACATCTTTGGGTCCTGTTCAAAGGTAAAACTAACTGATTATTAATGAAAGATAACTTTGTACATCATTTATCCCTAGTCATGGTTCTAAATATAAAAATAAATTATTTTACATCCTCTAGCTCTGACTCTTGCTCTAGCTCTAGCTCTACTTGTCTTTCACAAGTCTGATGTAATATCTCTACCAAAAGATGTCTATCTAATAAATCTAGGCGTGTAATTACTACTCTAGTAGTGAAGACATATAAAATTGCCTACTCACTATGTAAAGGGATAAGATTTAATTTTTCTTACTCATTTTTATAAATAGATCTCTCACCAAATTCTTTTGAAGAACTCTCAATCAAAACCCTTTTTCCTCCTAGATGGATGCTTGGCTCCAAAACCTTTGAATGGAAGAGTTACAATAAAAGTGAGAGCTTACTTCTCAAATAATTGTAATGTAAGTGAGAGATTGGAGTGTTCTTGGAATTATCCTGTAATTATAATTGAATGAGTTTATACATGAGGTTCAGGGGTTTATATATTTTTTCAAAACCCACTAATAATGGATTTCTTAATTATCCATCCCCATAGACAAGGCTTTATTTAAGCTTTTTAGATTTATCTCCAAAAATGGGGAATGGAAAGTTGATGAGGGTTAATTAATTAAACTACCCTTCATATCTTGGTCTTTATATAAACCTCCCATGCATTTATATGGTAAACATCCTAATTTCTATGGGAAATATCCCACATTTGTGGGGAAAGAGATATTCATGGAGTTAATCCCATTTCTCAAGCCTTAGGAAGTGGGATTTATCTAAAATGTTGAAAAATATTTTGGAGCTATTATGGACACTCCAAATGTGAGGATTTCATTAGTCCATATGTCAATAATATATCGGACCATGTGCATTTCTAGTCACTGTACCTACATATTTTTTCTTCATTTCTTGAAAACTTCAACTTGCTATAACTTCTGTATATGAAGTTTGTTTTTCAAACTATAAAATGTGTTAGAAATATCTTGATGAGATCTTCAATGTGAAAATAGTTTAGGGAAAATTTGAGACCATATAATTTAGTCACTATTATAAATCCTCCCAAATCATTATTCATAATGGGGATTAGTGTTGGATTATAAGCTTGAGGAATTGATTCATTATTGATTGGGATAAGGAATCTTAGGGGATGATAAGGAGAAGTGTATCATAAAGGAAGCTAGTTATTCACTAGTGTAGGCTATGGCATGGGTATATTTTGACTATTAGTAAAGAGGGGGTTCAAAGTAGGCATACTTGGTAGCATATTCAGGTGGTTAGTGCCAATAGACCTTGAGAATTTAGTTGTGTGTCTACTTTGATGGTCTTAACACAAACTAGAGGTAAGTCTACCATAAAGTATATCTACATAATAACATAATAGTCTAAGGATCTAGTGTATTCTTGTACATTTAAAGGACTATCCATGCATCTAGTCCATACAACATAGTGATTCAATTATACATATTTTGAAACCTAGCATTGAAATTTGTAATGGGATCATTGGGTTTCATTTTGATGCAGGAAAATTATTGATATAACACACTTGGATTGATGACTAGCCCAACCTAGGTGAGTAACATGTTATTAAACTAGTTTTAACTTGTGATATATCCTTAAAATAAGTTTAATAACCAATGATATGTTACATCCATTAGAGTTAATGGGAAAAGGCTATAGGTAACATCCTCATGTTTGACATTCAAAAGCCTATGAGTAGTTTTGTATGAGGTTACATGTTCCTTATTGGTACACTCCATACCTAGTGTGAATCTTGGGATGTATCTTTTTGGGTTCTTATATAAATAATGGATAACTCCATGAATGCTGATAGTAGATCTAGCTAGCCACACCATAAGTGAAACTATAGGTGTAGGTATATTAGAGACAAACTAAGAGGATGAGCTAGTAGGTGTAACCACATGCCTTTGTCTCTATTTATTAGTTATAATTATCCTATAGAATTACAATGGGGATATTATTAATTATCTAGGATTAGTTTGGGATCTAGTGATCTACACATTAGACTCCATATTTCTTATAGGTAGGCTAGTAGCTTTAAGCCTTGTTATATAGTGAGAAGGGGTAACCTCATTATAGTGCTAAATATTTTTTGGTTCAAGATATTAATCCCAAATGTGCCTATTAAATTAAATGCACTGAACAAGATCAAGAATAATTATGGGAATTTCATGCTCTCATAGGTATGAGCTATAGGTATTGGACTCTATCAAATAGCCTGCTTGGGATAGATATCCAAGAGATGTAACACTACAACCAAAAGTTCTATACCAATTTTCTCATTGATCACATAACTTCTACACTTATAGCTAGACTAATTACAATATATTGAATTTCAAAACTCTACTTTGCTTCACTTCACTATTTCTAAAGAAAGGGAAAGATCATTTGCTCAAAAATTAACATCAAATAGAGGGAGGGTAATTCAGAAATAAAGTCTTATGATTAAAGGGGAAATATAAATGATTCTAAGACCAAAACCTACTTAGCTATAGTTGCACCATTATATGCTAAGTTTCATGGTGGCTTGGGATTTAGTCACACAGGGATGGAAAATGCTTAATTCTAAGACTCTTATAATGAATGAACTCTAAATAGGTTTGCAATTAATTACACATATCTCCTTATAGACTTAAAATAAAGTGAAAGTAATAAATTATCCTAACTACAATAATAAAAAAACATCCTAGTTAATACATAAACTCTACATAAAATCTCAAATTATAGTCCTATAACATTAGTGTGAATAATGAAGATTCTAAAACTCACCATGCTGAGGTAGATAAAAAGCCTTCTTTTGAAGATTCTAATGCTCCACATGTTGAGGTGGATAAAGAGCCTTCTTTTGAGAAAGTAAACTCTGAGAAAGAAGGACATGGTTTGTAATCAGATACCATAATACCTAAACAAAGAATAGATGATCTAACAGATCTATCAAAACAAATCATTATCTATCAAAGTATAGAATATCGATGGAGAGATGTAGATGACAAAATTGTGCTAGAGGAAGGTGAATTCTTGGTTGAAGTTGGAAATAAATCAGAGGAGGGAGATCTTTTTTCTCAGTTCAGGGAGATCTAGGTGTTATCTCAGGCTGATAATGACTTTCCTTTGGATGAGCCACCTCCCCTAGAAGTTGTGAAAGATAATGGAGAAAACTCAAATCATAAACTAATCCAAAGAAAAAGGGCTGGAAAAAAGATCAATACTAAGGGGGTAGAAACTAGAAGCAACAAAATAGATCAGCAAACTAAGGCAAAACCTCTTGCTTCTAATCTGAATAAATTTGGAAAAAGAGCTAAACAACATTCTAAGGTGAAACCAGATGTTGGTTCCCTAGATAAACCTAGAAGAAGATCCACTAAGAAAACCAGAGAGTTAAAAAGTATGCAGAATATTGATGATGGTAGGTAGGCAACTATTCTGGATTTTACCCCTAAAAAATAGATATGAAAATCATTACTTGGAATATTAGGGGGATGAATAGTATTCATAAAATAGATATTGTTAGGAATTTTGTTAGAGAACAAAAGCCTGATTTTCTCTTGCTACAAGAAACTAAGATGAATAAAGAGAAAGCGGAACAGATTAAAGCTTTTAAAAATTATTCTATAAATGCCAGTAGTTCAAAAGGTGCATCAGGGGGAACTCTAATGTTATGGAAGAAGAATTATTATTCTGGAACTATTCTGATTGCTAGTAAATATCTTATGATAGCCAAAATTAGTAGTGTCAACCAAAAGGAGGGTTGGTATATTGTGAATATTTACGCTCCCAACATTAAACACCTAAGGAAAAAGGTTTGGGAGTCTGTTGAGGGTAATCAGACTGTGTCTGGGGGAGGTGTTAAAGACAAAGATAACTTAATTTTTGATCCAATTTCTATGAGAGAGGAAGATCACATGGTTTTGGCTTCTACTCCTGCTACGGAGACTGGGGGACAAGAAAAGGAGGACCCTGTTCAGCATGAAGACCCTGTTGAGACTAGAGAGGAGGAACTGATGGATAGGGAGGAACAAATTGAAAAGGTTGATTCCCCTCCACATGAGATTGCAGGAGACATTTGTGACTCTCCAAAAAGGGAAACCAAGCTTTCCTTCTTGCATTCTGCCAAGTTCAATGCTGACTCTATTCTTCAAGTTGATTCTTGGATATATAATGAAATAATGGGGTTGAAGAAGAAAGTGGAAACAATGCAACACAATTAGGATGTTGATTGGGCCATAATCAACCACTAGGAGGTGCAAATGGGAGATATCCCCCCAAAAAAAATTAAATATTATGAACATAATCTTAGAATGCTCATTAAGGAAAGTGGAATAAAGATGGAGCAGGTAACATCAAGCATATGTGTTGCTACAACTAGCCTTGGTAAAAGAGTAAATGAAGAAACAATATCCTTGGAGGATCCAAGTAAGAGGACAAGGTAGAGTTTGAGGAAGAAAGCCTTGCAAGCTGCTGCTACTTCGGCTGCTAACTCCATCTAGGATACTGCTACGATTGGGAAGGAGGCTGTCAAGATGATCATGGAACTATAATAGAAGCTTAGGGTCTTCTTTGTTGGTTTTGTTCCTGTTTAGGTCCTTATTGCTGGTTGTTGTAACTGGTTCTTGTTTTTGGTCCTATTTTTTGGTTCTTGGTCTAAAAATTTATTTGAGGTTCTATCTAGGGATTTGTAAAACTTGGGTACTTTTATTGGACTATGTTTGTGGTTTCAGGTCCCTATAAAACCTGATTTTGATGCTACTCTTCAGTAGGTTTCAAGACTACTTTTCCTAGTGGTTGTTAATGATTTATCTTTTTTGATTCTGTTAAAGGGTTTTGGGGTCCCTTCAAAACCTACTTTTACCGTAATCTAAAAACATTAGTGTGAATCCATTAAAGAAGAAGAAAAGTGGAAGATATTCAAGGAAACCAGATGAATTCACATAAAAAATTAATTTTGTATTGTTTTGATAGAGTTCATTTACAAATAGAGTTGACCCTTCTAACATACTATATAGTAGAATATATATATGGGAGATATGGGTTATGCCTTCAAGAGACATAAGATCCCACTCTTGGCCATCATGGCCTAAAATGGTAAAATATAATTATGTTAGAAGGTTCCTCATTCTATAATAGATAAGATATAAGGGGTTGTATGGCCCATTAAGGATCATTTAAGAGAGGTATGATGTGGACCACCTCTTAATGGTTTTAATATGTTTTTTTGAGCTACTAATGATTAATTAAAAAACATAAAATTATGCAAGTTGAAAAAATATTCATGTAGGAGTGTCTTTGTTATAAATATTATATGCATGAGGTGTGGGAAGTACCTTCTCATTTTTCCTCTATAGTACTATGAAAAACCAAGGGATAGGTCACATGGTACTTTACCAATGTCTTTGATTTCTCAATCATTTAAAAAATGATAAACGTATTACTATAATAATTTTGGGACCCACCTTCATGGTTTTCTCTTATGTGTTGAATCCAAAAGAAGTGTCCAAGTCAAGATTCTTTAGATTGTGACACTAATAAATTTACTACTTGATGAATACCTATGTGGACCTTGCCTTTAATCTATGGACCAAAATTTATTTGGATGCTAGGTCATCTTTAAAATAATAATATATCTCTATCTTAGATATGTTTTGTCCTAAGGGAAACATATGACACATTATTATTGATTCTATCTTCTTTTTCAACTCACTAATTCATCCACCTTGATATGTGTCCATTTTTTGTGCATCCAGGCCTTAATTTATTTGTAAAGGATACTTTTTTCATAAGATGACACTTGGTCTACTCTCACTTCTTCATTTGAAATCAAATTTTCTTATTGTGTCATTGGATCTTTGATCACGATTTAGTAAGATACAAACATGTGTCCTAGTCTCATAATCTAGGGGTTTGTATGCTCCATTTCATCCTTTGATCTATTTATAGGCCATGAGTTAATGGGATGCTACCATGTGGATGGCCCTCACTTATCCATAGGGTATTCAATTTTTTATTATGCTTTTATATGTATATTTTGAGTTAATGAGATGCTACCATGTAGATGATCCTCGCTTGTCTAGATGAAATGGGGACCTCAAGATATAGGCCTGATCATGTTAGCTACAAATGAGTGGGATCATGCCATGTGCCATGATATTGCTTATCCATATGCTTGGAAATTGTCTACTTCACTATTTTACTATGGAGGAATGAGATGGAGACATTAGAATGATCTTAGAGTTTGGGGTCTCAGAAAGTCATAGCCTAAGTTATTTAAGTTGATAGAAGTGAGTAATCAAGATGAAGATGTGTGGAATAATATTGGTTGTTTGAGTGCTTAGGGGAAAAAGACTCGAAATTTTTTGGATTATAATTCATGAATAATCAAGATGAAGACATACATATAAATTTTATGAATTTGGGGGCTTATTGAAGAAAAAGACTTAGTCATTTTGAAAATACTTCACAAAGAAGCTAGATTCTAACATGTGGAATAATATCAAAGCTTAGGGTCTATCTAATATAATTTAAATTATAGGACCTATCCATTAGAATTTAAATTACAAGGACCTATCCACTCTTAAATTTGATAGCTACTCTAGGTGAAAAGGAGATGTGTGATGATGGTTTGTGCAATGAAATTTCAACAAAATGATTAAGTATTAAATGTCATGCATACTATAGGGGATCATCCTAAGGTGGATCAAATAAATATTTGGAAAGGTTCCTCTATAAATCTAAAATAATCCTAGGAAGAACAAACAACTTTGAGAAAAAATAAAGTTAACTCAGTGAGTTCATAAAGCTGAAATCTAAATTAAATGAACATCATAACACTAAAAGCCAAAAAAGTGCATAAAATACCTTCAATAGACGTGTCTATTTCAATCTTTAGACTCAAGTATAAAATAAATCACTAGAGGAACTATGGGAACACTTATTTTATAATCATATTAATACTTCATTATGAATAAAAACTCATACTTAAGATAACTTATAGCTTAGACTTGGATGGATTCATTTCACAATAGGGCATGGACATGGGATTGGATCTCAAAGAGGATCCTCATTTGAAAATTTAAAAATGGGGCATGTTAGTTATAATAGTTTTGATTGACATTTACAACTATTTTTTGCCTTATGGGCTTACAAAACCAACATCTTGACTCCTATAGTGCCGTACCCTATTCCTTGGTCTTTTTATCAGAATCTATTCTCTCTGTTGATATTGAGTTACACTCCTTATGAATTTGATTACATGATCTTATTAATAATGAGGATTATGGAGTATCTTAACTATAAGAGCTAGAACTCTTGGATGAAAAATAACTAGCTACCTCAAACTGTCTCAAAGCATATCAAAATCAATTACACAATAGTTATAATAAACACATCATTTCTAGAGAGTTTGAAGTTAGTTATTTTGTGCATAAATAAAATAAACAAAATACTAACATGGATTAAGAAAATAAAGGCAAGTTTGATCCTAATTGGTTGGGTCCATATATCATACCAAGTATGGTTTTAGAGCATAAATATTGGCAACAAAAGATGGGAAAGAGTTAGATGAACCCTTGAATATCATACACTTAAGTGATTTTATGCTTGATCCATAAAATATTATCTATGAGCACCCATGCTTAGGGGCATACTTATAAATAATTTTGATTCCCTTTCTACCCATTTTAAATTCATGATCCAATTTCCATCATAACTTAGTATAGTTTTCTCATGTTGAATTTGATGGTGAGCTACAAGTACTACCTGTTGTAGTAGATTCAACATGATCAAAATGTGACAAAAACCTTACAACATGACTTTAGATGACCACATGGAATGTTTCCATATTTTTTAATCCTTAGAGATCACCTTTTCATTGTGTCCTCTTTTCACCCATATATCCCTTCATCCTATCCTGCATCTAGTTAGTTTCCATATCTTTCTTATCTTACACCACTTTATTCATCTACTTCTAGAGTTGGGTTTCCCTTTACTAATATCTCGTTATACATATGTCTAGGTTTTCAATTATATTTAATTATAATTTTGATTGTACACACATTAGTAGTTGTCCTTATATATATTTGATAACCCAAAATTCTAAAAGCATTAGCTAATCCAAAAATTCTTAAAAATTAGAAAATTCCCAAAATTTTTAAAAATGGAAAATTAGAAAAAAAATTAAAAAAAGAGATAAATCCACACAATATTTGTGTGATTTTTTATCTTACATAGCTTTGCATTCTAATATTTTCTCTATTTAGGGATGTGAACTAGGTATTTGACATATAGGGGAGGTTAGTCTTGTGTTAGTCTCATAAAAAAATGAAATGAACACACTAAATTATTAACACCTCTAGCCTAGACACTAGGTAGAGATTAATAACAAAGCCAAATGAAATAACAACAAAAATATAAAGACACAAATCTCTTACCTTCCTTGGGAGCTCCAAATATCTTTGTTAAATGGTTTTCTTAACTTTTTCATAAAGAATTATTTGAAGATGGTGGTTTCTTGGCTTCTTCTCTCCTTGGCACCTTGGCTTGTGATTACTTGGCTTAAGATTTTGGGCATGGTAACATTACTTTCATGAGTCCTATTTAGAAAATCCTTAATAATAACTCTAAAATATCCAATCTTAGAAATGAAGGGGTATGGCTTTGTATTTATAGCCTTAGGAATTAACTCTCACCCAAGGTGAGTCAAGGTTGAGTTTAAACATGGAATGGGTTAAAACTAACCCTAGGTGAGTTAAAACTAACTCTAGTTGAGGTAATAGTTGTCAAGTAGTTATGATTTTAAATTACTAATCATGGTTTTTAAATTAGATATTTTAGGATATTTTTAACGAGCTTGACAAATCATAAAGGTAATGATGAAAGGCTTTGATATATTGATTTTTAGAATTTCCATTTTTAGATATTCACTAATTGAAAATGGATAATTCAACTAGAAATTTAATATTTTTTAATTAGATGATTGATTATAATTATACTTTTAGCTATTTCAAGATTTAATTAAGTGTGAAAGTGCCCCACTTAATAGGTCTATAGACTAAATTGGTAATTTTTATGCCACAAGGTGATAACAGATGAATCTATGAGAGGTTATTATTACACATGGGTTAGTATCCTAAATGGGGATGACCCAACATGATTATGAACATTAATGAATGATGCATGAACAAATTTGGGATATTTAGTGATTTATAAGCTTAATTTTCAATGGTTGGTAGGAATCAGTCTGAAGTCTATTTAGAATCTATTAGTGGCCAGGTTTAGGTGTTTATAGTTTACCCCTATTTGGAAAGGTGTTTCAAGATATAGGCACAATAACATCTTCTTAAAGAATGAAAAGGTCTTGTTTGCCTGTGATTTCAATGGTAATGGATGAACTATAGATTCCCCCTCAAGTGAGTAGTTGATAAAAAGGGTCGATGCTTACAAGGAGGAAATGATGAGACCAAAAAGATAAAATGGGGTGGAAAATAATGATTTAACTTTATGTGGTTATAATTAGTGGCATATGGAGCTACTCTAGTTGGGTAGACAAATAGGATTATTTACCCATAGGTAGTTATAATCATTAACATAAGTAGGATAAAAAAGGTAATGATTTTCCCAAAGGTAGTTATAATTATTAAGAAAGGATGAGGGTAACAAGAGAATGATTTTTCCAAAGGTAGTTAGAATCACGAAAGGGAAAATAATAATTTTCCCAAAGGTGATTATAATCATTAGTAAGATAAAAAGATGCCCCAATTGGGTAGATAGAGATAATGGTTTGACCTAAAGGTATTTGTAAGCATTATCATAATGAAAATGTGCTCTAGCTGGGTAGAAGAAAGATTATGATTTACCCAAAGGTGGTTATAATCATGAACCTCTAGATAAATCAAAATGTAATGATTTTCCTAGAGGTGGTTAAAATAATTAGTTTTATGAGTGGCGTGTTACATAATGATTTAACCAAAAGAAGTTATAATCATTGGCATCATAAGTGGGATGGTATACAATGATTTTCCTAGAGGTGGTTATAATCATTGACCAAATAATGGGAAATTGGTATAGAGGAGAAAGATGAATTGAGGTAACCTGCTAGTATGGATATGCACATCCCAACTAGAAAGGATGGAAATTATTTCATGATTCAATTACTCGATATGTAGGTAGTGATTTGGGTAGAGCAATAATTTTTTAGGTACCAAGGAGAAATACTGGGAACACATTATTTTTAAGATTTATTGAGATAATTTTTTCTATAACATGTGATGGTAGGTATCATGATATAAAACATGATGATAACTTAACGAAATATGCATAAAAACTGACACCCAATCCAATAAAAAAATAAAAAAGATGAACCAATTGTAAAAACCATGATGACAATCTTGATGTATGAATATGGATGGACTTAATTTTAATGTGCAAGGAATTACCCAATGAATTCATATATACTAATTCAAGACACAACAAGAAAGCAAACAAATAGGCAAATAAATAAATAAATAAAAAGACAAAACATGAAAAAGCACAAAAAAATGAATACAATGAAATAAATAAAATGTAAACAATGGCTAATCACAATGTTATTATAAAAAATACAACACAAAAAAGACAAAACATTACCCCTAGATTATAGGAGAAAATAAAACAAATAACCAAAAGTTGAGGGAAAAAGAAGAAAAAAAGAAGGGGTGGCTGAGTTGACTCTAGATGCACTAGGCAACTGGATGTTACCTACATAGTTTCATGGATGTAATATCCAACAAAAACTTCAAGACAAATGTAGTTCTCCTAAGATATGGGATAGAACAAAATGATGATCAAGGAAATATGATTGATGTTGTAGAGCAAGATGGGAATGGTCTTATAAAATAGTGAGTGCATGGGATGTTAGGCCAGTAAGGATGGGGAAACTAAATGAAAAGTGGTTTATTTTAAAATAGATAGGGGTCCCAAAATAATTAAGGTAAATAAATGGTCAATCATGATTTTTAGGATTTTTTGGATCATTTTACAAATGTTTTTGGAATCTTCAAAGTATCTCAACTCAATCGATAATGATGAGATACTAAATGGTACAAATCACAAATTGGTGAAATCATGGGAAAGGGTGATTGAGCTAACCTCAATTTAAATTGAAAACTACTTACATAGTCCCATTAGGACCTCAAGTCACTGTAGTTACACCTTATAGTGGATGAAGTTGACTAGGTAGTAGCAAATTTATAAACTAGGCAAATGGTATAGTATGGCATAGAAATGGCATGGTGGTACTTCAAGGCATGATACATGTAATTCCTAATTTGCCTAAAATTAGTTATAATTAGGAAATAATTGCATATGTAAATAATACTAATTTTCCCATAGCTAGTTATAACTAGTAGTATGATCATGGCTAGCCAATTTTACCAAAGGTGATTATAATTAGTAGTACTTGAATGGAATGAACAAGAAATGAAGGATGCAACTACCAAAACACTATCATACTCATCCAAAAATGGTCACTATCTAAAATGTTTAGTTAACTATGAAAGTTTGATTGGAATCTTATTGCTAAAAGTGCTCATAGAATCAATAGAATGGAACCAAGGTCAAAGGGGTTGGGTAGGGAGGGTAAAAACAAATCAGTCGATAGGAAAGATATGGTGGAATGATATATGTTATGGTAAAAATAAAATCATGACATGGTATAATGGAAATGAGCCTCATAGACTAATTTGAGTCTCTCAAGTGAAGTAATACTTGAGGTGTATAATGTTCATCAGCTCATCAAGTTCATCCTCATCTGGTGTAGTGATCTTATATGCTCTAGATCCATAAATATTAATAATGATATATGGGACTATTTGAACTTGCCTTTGTGTTTATTCATGACCCTAGTATTTTTTTGGTGTTATTTAAGAATAAGATCACCAAGATCAAATTCTCTATGTTTGACCCATTGGTTATTATAGACACAGAGTGTGTCCTAGTATGCTTAAAGCCTATTGACAATGACCATGCATTTCTCATCAATTATCTATAGCTCTTAAAGATGAGCTACTTGATAATATTCATCATCTAGGACATGATTTAATGAGATTCATAGAGAAGATATCTGAACCTTAATGGGAAGAATGACTTTAGTGCCATAAACTAGTGAATATGGAGAGGCTCATGTTAGGGTATAGTAATTGGTGTAGTATGCCTAGAGGGCATGAAATATTTAGAGATGTCAGTCATGGCCAACATCATTGGTAATATTTTTAAGGATGCTGATAATGGTTTTATTAGATGCTTTTGCTTGGTTGTTACCTTATGGGTAATAGGAAATGGAAAAAAGTTGATAAGTGTGGTACATGGTACATAGTGATTTGACATCCTTATTCTTGAATTATTTTCCATTATCAAATATAATATTAGATGGGATACCATAGTGTCAAATGAGATGGTTGAATATGAATTTGGATTTTTTTCCAATCATGTAAGTGAGAAGTATAGCTTTAACCCACTTAGTGAAATATTTGATAGCAGTAAGGATATGTTTATGGCCATAAAAGGAGATAGGGTTAATATTTACAATGAGATAAAGGACACATATAGCAAAAAAACATGGTATAATCATTGGTTTTAGTGTTTTATCTAGGGCATAAATCATATTGGCATATCATTGACATTTGTTGAACCTTCTGATGTAAATAGTTGCATTTACATCCATAGTTGGCTAATAATAGCTAATACATTGGAGATTTTTAGATAGGACAGCCCCACTCATATGGGATTTGAATACTCCATGAATTTCCCAAATCACTAATGTTTATTTTGTCAAAGTTAAATAATGAATCAGAGTTTCATCATAATTGTGATGGTAAGGGGTTAGTTTAAGTAAGGTATATCATGTGGCTTGGTGGGTAAAGGCCTTGATTTATTTGTAAGATAAGTATAGTGGAATAATGTGATCATGAAGTTAGGTAAAATGGTTTAAGTACAATATAAAACTATAAAACTAGGACCAAAAATATTACAAATCATTATGATTGTTGAAGGTTCATGAGTAGGCACAAGAAGATTTTCAATGAGGAATTAACATTCATTTTCCTTGTCAGTATGATGAATCAAAGAGCCAATGTTGGCCATGGAATATATTATTATATTATTGGCCCTTGGTATGTGTTCAAATTATATGTTGACAATTTTCTATTTGAGAGTGTCAATCATAGCCTTGTATGGCACCAGATTGTCATACTTGGTCTAAAAATGGTATGTAACCTGGTTGATGATTAATTGAGAATCACCATAAACCTTGAGATGCTAAATATTCCATTATATAACCTAAAAAATTCCTATAATGAGTGATTCATATTAATCCATGTTGTTAATACAAGTATAATTGATATATAATGATATAGGGATAAGATCCCCTTATGGTGTAATAAACAATAGTCCTACCTCTGATCTATGTATGTGAATGATCCATCAAAATATAACTTCCATTACTACTCCTTAAGAGGTGTTTCAATTATGGTTGCAATTAACTTGTCTAGGAATTCAAAAGTCATAGGTTTTATATCCACAAGGGGAAATTCAACAAGTTAGTTTATAAGTACTTATCCCTTGATGGCCTTTTGGTTGGCGTATTCTATCTCAAACTTGTTGAGAAGCATGATCCATTTAGTCATGTGGCATTGTTAAGATATCTTATATAGTAGATACTTGAATGGATATACTTTAGAAATAACTATGGTCTTTTTGTTTAACATGTAATGTCATTATTTATAATCTATAAAGACCATAGCTAAACAAGATTTTCCAATGGGCATATAATTGTGTTCATACACAACTAGTTTATAACTTAGATAATACACACATGTTCTTTTCCACTATCATCATACTGAGCTAGAAGTGCCCCCAAGGGTTTGTCTATGGCTAACATGTACAATAGGAATGACTTTCCTAGCATAGGAGGTAACAAAATGGGTGGATTAACAAGATAGTCTGTTAAACATTGAAAAGCTTTCTAGCATTCATCATCCTAATGAAATGTGACACCCTTATTCAGTAAGTGTGTAAATGGATGAAATTTGTTTACCAAATAAGAAATGAAGTGTCTAATAGATTAGATCTTACCTTATAAACTATTGAGATACTTCAAATTGGAAGGTGGTGGAATCTTGGTAATGGCTTGTACTTTGGATGGATTGATTTCAATGCCTCTATGAGACGTAATGAAGCCAAAAAATTTGCTTGAATTAATTCCAAAAACACACTTATTAAGATTGAGTCTGACCTTTTATTCATGTAGTCTCTCAAATATTCTTTATAGTTCTACTAGATGATTGACTCTGGTCTTTGATTTACCTAATATGTTGTTGATGTAGTCTTCAATAATGTCATGCATCATATCATGAAATATGATGGTCATGGATATTTGGTATGTGTCCCCAAAATTTTTAATACTGAATGGCATAACCTGATAACAAAACATTCCCCATGGAGTGGTGAATGCTATTTTATGTTGGTCTTCAGGTGCAATGCAGATTTGGTTATATCTTAAAAATCCATCCATCAGTGAAAGCATTTAATACCTAGCTATAAAGTCAACTATAATGTCAATATTTTGTAGAAGAAAATAATATTTGGGGTAGGCCTTATTTATATCTTTGAATTTAGTGCATATTCTAATTCATTCTATCTTCTTACTGATTGATGCAACATTTGATATCCACTTTGAATAGTTGATTGGTTTAACATATCTCACTTTTAAGAGTTTTTAAAACTCTTTCTTTAATAATAAAATAATGTGAGGATGCATCTTGTGAAGTTTCTAATTCATAAGCTTAGCATTAAGATATAAAACAAGGTGGTGTAAAACCAAGTTGGGTTCCAAACCTAGCATGTTAGGGTATGCCCAAGTAAACATGTCAACAAATTCCCTCAAAAGGGTTGTAAATATGTCATGTTCCTCCTTAGTGAAGGATGCACCTAATTTGATCCATTTTGGGTCATTTGAAGTCCTAATGTTGACTTATGTAGTGTCCTCCACAAGAAGAGTTGAACCATCTTCTAGAATGGTTGGTAATGATTGGAATTGGATTGCAATGACAAAGTCCTCTATTTGGACCGGGTCTTCAAGTTCCCCTAGGTAAGATGAATCAAAATATACCAATGGTAAGTATTTCCATGTGATAAACATTATTGAAAAATCTTTAATGAGTCAGTCTAAGGCATGCTATTCTTCATAACTAAACTCAGACCCATAATAAAGTTCATCATTGGTGGTCTCTTGAGCTATGTTTGAGGAAAGGTTAACACCCTTATATAATGATGCCTAAAATAGGTTTTCACCATAAGAATAGCCTTTCTCTTTACTTTTAACCTAGTCCAAAAGCACCTCAAAGAGGTTTTAAATTTGGGACCAATATGTTTTATTTAATTATTTTTGGCTAAGGGTGTTCACCTATTCTTTTAAAATATACTATAGGATCCAATTTTATTGAGAACGCTCATTTATGATCTCCCAATAGAACATTATCTTAGGCATAGAAAATCACAAAAGGCCTCATCATTCTCAAACTAATCTACAAGCACTATGGATTATTTTTAGTCCTAGGATATAAGTTGAGGATGATATAAATGAAGTGGATTATGGTGAATAGCTGGTCTAAGGGTATAAATGGCATGGGTGTCAAATAGAATGGTATTGACTAGGTCTTTGTAAATGCTATGATCAAACTCTACTTCACTACCAACATCATTGTCACTAGTCATTAGCATTAGAACATGTATAAGATACATGGGATCAACCCCATGTAGTTTAAATATGAGACCATAGGTTCCTTTATATTGAGTGGTATAAATTTTCACAAGTGTTCCTTGCTAATTTTGTTTTACCAAATGTACCCCATTTTTGAAAATAGGGACCCCTTGTTTCAAATTATACAAATTTATGCTTTAAAGTGAACATTCAACTTGATCATAAACTAATATTGAATATCTTGTGTTGATCTAGTTTACATAGGTTTGTTATCACATAAGCTTCATTTGACTTCATCTAATGTTTCTAACATCAGATTCTTATGTTTCTATGTTGCAGGTTTAATGGGGTCTCATTGATGTGAACACTACCTAGGGTTTTACACCTTAATGATAAATAGACCTTTTTTTAACCCATGGTCTCTTATTGATTAAATTAAATCTATGATTAAAATCATGTTTAAACCTTAGGGTAATTTGTTTAGCCTAAAGTCATTTTTAATAGATTCAATTTTTTATGTAGGGTAAAAATTATTAGAGATCTCTTTTATTATATTATGGAATTAATTTAACATTTTAGCCTAGGTTATATTCATATTTTATTAATACTAAGACCTTAGGCTAAAAATATATATGCTTGGTCTTTTTTATATCTTATGATTTATGAAGGGTCAAAATTAACATAGGGGCTCTTTTATATATTCTAAGCCTAGGTCTTAATCATATTTATTAATATAACTCAAACCTTAGGCTATAATATTTATGCATGGTCCTTTTATTAGCATGGTACCCATTTATTACATTTTAAGCTTAGTCTAAGAGTCTAAGACTTTATTCTAAGTTATTTATATTTCCTAGACTCACTTAGTTTATTTTGGTCTACAAAGGTGGAGCCAATCATGTTTGACTATCTAGATCACAATCAACGACCTGTGTTTACTCCGTCAAAGTTGATCTAATGATGTGAGATGGAGCATAATAAGTCAAATATTTTAATCAATGGAACCATTCTCATTCAACCCCATAGATCATGATCTAACAATACACATTAACTTGCACACTAAAGATCAAATGAAATGAGTGCAACATTGAAATATCAAAACCATATATATTTTGGTGAGAGTGAAAAGTGTCACCATCATGGGAGCCTAGTATAGTTAATCAAACAAAGTGAGGGAGCCCAATACATATAACTCAGAGTAGCTACAAAGTGGCACATACATATGATCACTCTTAAAACATTAGCTTAGACTTTAATCTTAAGGTTTTTTTCCATGTTTATTAACATGAATAAACCTTAGGTTAAAATTATATCTTAAGTTATTTTTTTCATAAAACCTTAGTCTAAATTATATATATGCTAAGTCATTTCATTTATATTTGTAGGAGTAGTGAGTCCCGAGGAAATGATAAGTGTCAAGCTCATAAGGAGTTAAAAGGTCAAGTACCTAGATCTACCATGTGCATTAACTCATTTATCAAATATTTATGATGCATAATTAAGCTCAAAAACAAAGTATTTTAAGGATCCTCATGAGGGTGACAAGTTTACCATGTGCATTAACTCATCTATCAAATATTTACGGTGCATAATTAAGCTCAATAACAAAGTCTTTTAAGGATCCTCATGAGGGTGACAAGTGTCACCATCATGGGATCCTAGTATATAGAAGAACATAGGACATGATAAGTGTCAAAAGATCATAGGATTCAAAGAGTCAAAGCACTAAGATCTATGAACCATGTTAACTTAGGTATAATTGATTTGATGGTGCAAGATCAACATGTAATTTTCAAAGTCCCAGAACTAGATAGGAGCTACCAAGTGGCATAAAGGCATTTAATCTAGGACTATAAGGTACACAAAGGCCCCACAAAGCTAACAAGTGGCACACTTACATTCCATTATGCATATTATTTGATGGTGTGAGCCCTAGGATGACTTTTCAAAAGATCTAGACTGAATAAGATGTTGACATGTGTCCCAAAGGCAAAACTACATTTTGAAAGCTAGTAAATAGAATGACATGGCATTATGTTTATAATTATGCAAATGTTCAATAATTAATTGATTTAGAGAATTTTTTAAATATTTTAACCCTAGACTTATTGTTTTAGACATTTATCCAATGGAATTAGTCTTTGGGAAGATTGTCACATACATTTTGTCTAATGGAAATAGATCTTTTGACACTTGGACTATATTTATTGATAGCCATTTGGTCTCATAGTTAAGTTATATTAATTTTATAGCTAAGATTGTATAACATTTTTAAGAGGAATATTTTATCCTATAAAAGGCACAAGCAACATGCAATGCATAGTTCAGTAAGATTAGTGATAGCTAACACAAGTTTTACTGGTTCTCAAGCACTAGAAAAAGTGATAATTGTTTTAGACCTTTATCTGAGTTTCATTTGAAGGTAGCTAATCTAAAATATCAATAGTTTATTCTAACTACATACCTATAACTCATGCCTTGGATTTGAGTTTACCTCCATTGAGAGCCTAAAATGTTAGAGGCTACCTCATTGACTATGGTGTGAATAAAAACCACATCAATAGTTTCACTAGTGTTATAAGGAGGGCCTATTCTCTAACCTCTAATAATAGTAGTATCCTTTGCATAGAGTTACACTAGAGTCACCTAGGAGAGTGACCAATTCTAATTTTCAAGTTAGTTTTATAGTCTCATCTTTGTCAAATCATAGGTAAATAAGAACTATGCCAACATCCCTAGTTTATAATAATCCACCTCCTCTAACTAGGAATCCTTTACCTATAAGGAACCCTTTACCTATTAATCAATTGATGGCTCAACCTCCTTGGTTAGTTAGATCTATTATTACCATCCTAGGAGATGTGCATGATTTACCTAAGAATCTTGAAAGGTACCTACCATCCTTTTCTTCTTTAAGAGTAAGGACAATAGAGGAACACATCAAATCTTTCAAAGTTTCTTTGAGATTAATGAATGTTGTCAATGAAGATATTGCATGTATATTAATCATTTTTACATTAATAGATACTACTTATGATTGGTATTTAAATCTAATGGATAACTCCATCACTTATTAGGATGAGTGTCAATCTACTTTTCATTCACAATTTGGACAAGTTACTAGTTTGAGCATTATATACTAGCTCTTCACTAGTATGAAGAGAGAGCCTAATGAGCCTATCTAGGCTTTCAATGCATGGTTTCAAAATATGTATAACTAGTTGATGCCAAGGTATAAACTAGAGGAAGCATTAGAATTGGACATGTATAAGAATACACTGGATTTGATTATTTTGGTGTTCCTAAGGAGAGATGTTATAGCTAATGATTTGGCATAGGAATTCAAATAATCTATTAATATTGATAGACATCTCAATCCTTAGGTGCCTACTATGTCCAACACCCACAATAACTTTCCCATGTTGAATCTAATTCCACATGCAAGGTATAATGTCCTAATTTTCAATCAAAACTAGCTATATATGTTGCCTCCCATGATGTAAACAACACAACCAAACTACATATTCTTAAACAATCACATGCAAGGCAATAATTACTAATAGAATTAATAATCTACTACATCTCCTACTACTATTTTACAAGGTACTAACTCTATAAAGGTAGAACTAGATTCTATTCATAAGATGGTTTAAAATTTGAGCAATGATTTATTAAATATTCAAAGGAAGATGGGTAATGCTAATGGCCCAAATGGTAATTAGAACAATATATTTCAGAGATATAACCAAACATTGAATAGGCCTATGAATAATATGGAGTAGCCTAACAAGCTCTCAGAAATTAACATAGTAGATATGGCTCTTCCCAATTGTTGTATAATTCACAATACTTTTGAACATGGTGAGTTCAACTATGTTAATTTTTTTTCAACATTAAAAATATTTCAAAGAGAGACTGTTAGACAAGATCAAATGCATAATTTTCTTGAGAATCATCTACACCCTAGTTCTTCTAGCACTACCATTTTATTTGAAACTTATGAGTTTCCGTTTCCAGATGAATATGTCAATGAGATGGATGACAACACAAATGAAGTTCATGATTTTCAAAAATTCAAAAAAGGGGGATAAAATCTAAGGAATAAGCAACCACTCATAACATCAACTCCTCCAAATAATACTATAATTTTACCTAATCCTAAATCTAACAACAATCCACCTCCTCTGATAGGGAGGAGATCAGCCTCAGACCAAGGAAGAACATAGAAAGGGAGGATATAACATTGTTGAAGACATGAATAAGATCAAAACAAATATAACTCTTCATGAATTAGCTCAGATTACTGAACAAAATGAATTATTGTATAAGTCTACTACTGGGAAGACACCTATGGATAAATAAAAAGTATCTACAAAGAAATTGAAATCATCTAACACCAATTTTATCTACAAGAAAAATCTAGTAGTTCCACCCTTTTTGCTCACTATCAGGACATTCGATAAGAATATTCATAATTATTTAGTTGATTCTAGAGCTTTTGAAACTATCATGCCTACTTCTATATGTCAAAATATTGGTTTGATGCCAAGCCCTTCAAAGAGGATAGTTTCACAATTAGATAAAATAGTAATGCCTATAGTTGGATAACTAAGGGACATGCATATCCAAGTAGCATCCAAACCATGTGTTTAGATGATCATTGATATTTTGGTGGTAGACATACCTAAAGGCTATGGACTACTACTAAGTAGAGACTAGTCTAAATAACTCATTGGATATCTTTCTAAAGACTTATCTCATATATGGTTGTCATGGAGAGGAGTTATAAATCAAATAAAAATTGATAGAGAATTGGAAATGAAGTATCCAATCATGGAATAATGTAAAAAATGAAGAGGTAAAGTATGATTCTCCTAACCTTGGTATTTATACTTTTACTTCTCAAAATCAAGTACAAAATATAGAACCTAAAGGTTAAACATAGATATAGACTTTACACTTTAATGGCACTAGATCCAAGAAAGGATTAGGCATGGGAATTGAGCTGATTGATCCATAAGGTAAAAAGTTATTGGTAGCATACAAATCATAGTTTATGTGCATGAACAATAGAGATGAATATGAGGCTTTAATTTTGGGATTAGAATTTTCACTTAATAATAGTGTAAAGAAAGTATTAGTATTTGGTGACTTAGAGCTGGTAGTCAACCAAGTTAAAAACAAATACTAATGCAAGATATCTTATTTGAGAAGATACAAGCATAGAGCATGGGACCTAATAAATTGATTTAAATATTTCAACATATTAATCCTTACCAGAGAGTAGAATCAATATTCTATTTTTCTAGATACTACTACTACTGATCTAGATCCCCTCTAAGAATGTAAGGTAAATAGGTTATCCATTGAATTAGTGCCTTGTCCCTTTATTCTTGATAACGTATAAAATTTTCAAGTCTTTGATGATGACTAGTAAATCATTTAATTTATAATAAATTTAAGGGAGTTTGAGTCCCAAATCATAGATGATAAGGATTTTTATCACCTATTTCAAGAGGATTTAGATAGGGAAGGTATTGTCGAACTCAAAGAAAATTGCATCCCAATTGGGTTGGTCTCTTTGGAGAGGTCATTTGATATATACCCCCAAGCTCAACAACATAGGCAACCCAAATTCAATAAATCATATTTCAAGAGAGAAAATCTAGGAGATGATCATAGCCCATGCTATGTTAATATTGGTCTCAGCTGCACCTAAGAAGAGAGATAATGAGAGAAGGATTTAATCACTCGATATAGGGATGCCATTTCCTAGACATACAAAGACTTAAAAGTATATAATCCATAGGTCATTACTCATATAATTCCCTTAAATCCAGATCATAAGCCATTCAAATAAAGGTAGAGACTATTCAATCCTATCTTGGAGCATCTCATCTATAGAGAAGTGGAGAAGCTATTGAGTGCAAAAATCATCTTTCCTATGAGACATTCTACCTAGATGGTTTATTTAGTCCCAGTAAGAAATAATAATGATGAGATAAGACTATGTTTGAATTTTAGGAACTTGAATAAGGATTCTAAAAAGGATAATTATCCCCTGCCTTCTCTAGATGAGGTGATATAGATAGTAAGTGGTTCTAAAATGATGTCATTTTGGATGGATTTTTAGGCTATAATCAGGTACTAGTGTAATATGAGGATAGAATGAAGATAATGTTTACCATGAAATGGGGAAATTATTCATATAAAAGGATGATATTTATCCTAATAAATGTGGGAGTAACCTTTCAATGTGCTATGAATCATGCATTCAAAGGAATGACAAGAAAATGCATAATCATCTACATAGATGATCTTATGATGTTTTTAAAGCATACGAAAGGTCACATAAGTCATATAAAATCCATATTTGAGAGATCCAAAAGGTTTGGTATTTCACTAAACCCAAATAAAAGTATATTTGGAGTCACCAAAGGTAATATCTTGGGCTACATTATCACCAAGGATGGGATCACCATTGATCTAGATAAAGTTCAAGGAATTTCAAGTATTGCACCACCAAACAACAAGAAAGAACTCAAATCATTCTTTGGAAAGATTAAATTCATAAGGAAGTTTATCTCAAGATTTTTAGAGATTATTAGACCTCTAAATTTCATGCTCAAATAGGATGCTAAAATAGAATGGACAACTAAAGTTCGAAAGTCCTTCTAGGACATTAAAGATGCATTATCGTAGGCTCCAATACTAATCAATCCATATTTCAATAAATATTTCTACTTGTATTCATTCAATTTATAACATATAATTACTATTGTTATAGTGTAAAATAAGAATTAAATTGAGCATTCAATTGCATTCATGAGCACAAATTTGAAAGATATAGAGCTCATATACTCTATGACTGAAAATCAAATTTTGGCCCTTGTCAAAGTAGTAAATAAAATTTGGAATTATATATTGAGGACTAAAATCATTACCATTATGCTTGATCTTGCTATCAAGCTCACTCTATCACAAAATATAGGGGAATGTTAGGGAAATTACATGGTAAAGTTACAATAATTCAACATAGATATCAAGCTTACGAAGATCATTTAAGGGTAAGGCATTATTCAACTTATAACTAAACTAGATCCTTGTATCATAGTTGAAGAGGTATGTGAATCTCAAGTATTTAAAAGAGAATGGTATAATAATGTAATACAATATTTAATTATAGGAACTTGTTACCTAAAACTTAATAGAGAGAGGAGAAGAGACTTAAGGCTCAAAGATACTCATTACATGATAAAGAAGGGAATCCTCTATAGAAGAAATTATGAAGGTATTTATCCTAGTTGTGTATCTATAGAAGAAGATAAATAAATTTTAGAGAACTTCCATAAAAATATAGGTAGTGGTCACCCATCTAGAAGTACCATGACCAATAAGATCTTAAGAATGGGTTACTATTGGCCAAAAGTTTTCAAGGATGCTCATACTCATGTGAGAACATGCCATAAATGTCAATCTTTAGCTAATAAATAAGTACACATAGTAATTCCTCTATAGTTGGTTGTTGAAGGAAGGCCATTCACCTAATGGGGTTTAGAATTCATCAACATCATCAACCCAAACTCCTTGACAGGCCATAAGTTTCTTCTTATTGCTATAGACTAATACACTAGATAGACCGAAGCCATAGCCATAAAGAATTATAGAGCACAAGACATGACCCACTTCTTAGAGGAACACATAATAACTAGATTTGAAACACTCATTTATTTAGTTTATGATAATATACCAACTTTCATATGAATAGAATTTATTGATTGGGCACACAACAACCAAATTATTATCAGGTCAACTTCTAACCATTACCCTTAGGGAAATGGATTGGTAGAATCAACAAACAAAAATTTGATAGATGTAATTAATAAATTAGTAGGGGATAAGCCTAGAGAATAGCACAAATTTTTGAAGTATGTTATTTAGTTATACTAAATAAGATATAGACAAGCCTTTAAAGCTTCACACTATCTATTGGTATATGAAAAAAATCTTGTGTTCCCACTTATGTTGAAGTTACCCACTTATCATTCCATATAAGATTATATGGAGCCATGTGATGAAACAAATTCAAGATTGTTGGACATAATAGAAATGGAAGATTTAAGGACTAAATCCTTACATAAATTTAACAAACACTAGGATGTGGTCAAGAGGTGATTTGACAAGAGAGTAAAAGTTAAAGCATTTAAGATTTTAGATATAGTGCTAATTTGGGATAAAGCACATGACAATAAAGGATAACATGGCAAGTTTTCCCACTATAGATTGGACCATACCATATTTTGGAGATCATGGGAAATAATGATTTTTGTGTGAAGGACCTACAAGGTAATGAACTCACATATCCAATCAATGGATAGTTCTTGAAACACTACTTTAGGGCTATGCCATCTATTGATGTTACTAAGTAATGAGGGATAGATGAGTGTAGTTATAGGATTAGATTAGTTTCATGCTTTTCTTATTTAGTTTATTTCTTTCTTGTATTAAATTTCCTTCTTTTTAGATTATTTTTTTTAATGCTTTCTATGGCGATCTAAACTATGTTTAATTTAAATGTAACCAAGCTAAAGATCCCAATCAAATAAGCTTATGACTTGTATAAAGGGGGAAAATTAAAAATTTGATAATTTGGGGCTCATTTATAGGTTAGGCATATTTTTATGTTTTGAGTCCTTAGGATAAAGGTATGTAATCATGAACCATTCTGGATATTGCCATAATTGAATACTTTTACTAGGCATATGAAAGTTGCTCTCAAGATACATCATACAGATTTAGAAAGTTTTCTTATTTTTTGGATCAATTTACCTTTTGGAAATGACAATTCTCGATATAGGTGTAGCTAGTAGGGACATTCTAATAATGGTTTATTTTATAATTATACCATCTCACTAGGGTTATAACTCTTCTCTTTTCATTCAAGAATAAAAGAATAAAAAAAGAAGAAAATAATTGATGGGTTCAAAAGAGTAAAATAAAATAAAAATTCTCACATGATGAAATAATTTCAATGTAGCATGCATCATTATTAAGAGAAAATAATGGAGAGTAAAGAAAAGGAGCCTAAGGTATCTCTATCAGGGCTATGGATGCTTGGATGGAAGCAGATCAATGCTTGAGATTCCCTTGATTTAATAAGCCTTAAGAGAAACTATAATGAAACCTACAACTTCATCAAGCCTTTGAAAAAATCATCATAGTAAGGGTTAAATGAATTACATGCTTGACACAGACAAATCCAAAAATTGGAAGGTAAGTATGTTATGTGAAGCTACTTAGAAGTCTCTTTCATGTTTCTGATTTAATTATTTTTTTGTGACATACTTCATGATTAATTTAAATATTTCTAACCAAAGTTATGGGCTCTTGAATACTCAAGATTATTCTCCCTATGAGTCACCATTTATTGTACCCAATGCACCCTATTTCTAAAAATGGAGACCCCTTGTTTCAAAATGTGCAAATTTGTGATTTAAAGTAAACATTCAACTTGATCAAAAATTAATATTGAATATCTTGTGTTGATCTAGTTTATGTAGGTATATTAGCACATAAGCTTCATTTGACTTCATCTAATGTTGTTAACCTCATATTCTTATGTTTCCATGTTGCAGGTTTAATGGGGTCTCATTCATGTGAACACTACCTAGGGTTTTATACCTTAATGATAAATTGACTTTTTGTTTTAACCCATGGTCTCTTATTGATTAAATTGAATCTATGATTAAAGTCATGTTTAAACCTTAAGATAATTTGTTTAGCCTAAAGTCCTTTTTAATAGATTCAATTTTTTATGCAGGGTCAAAATTATTAGAGCTCTTTTATTATATTATGGACTTAATTTAAGATTATAGCCTAGGTCATAATCATATTTTATTAATACTATGACCTTAGGCTAAAAATCTATATGCTTGGTCCTTTTTATATCTTATGATTTACGTAGGGTCAAAATTAATTTATGGGCTCTTTTATATATTCTAAGCCTAAGTCTTAATCATATTTGTTAATACAATTCAAACCTTAGGATATAATCTTTATGCATGGTCATTTTATTATCATGGTACCCCTTTATTACATTTTAAGCTTATTCTAAGACTTTGGTCTAAGTCCTTTATATTTCCCAGGTTCAATTAGTTTATTTTGGTCTATAAGAATAGAGCCAATCGCGTTTGACTATCCAGATCACAATCAAAGACCCACATTTACTTAGAAAAAATCAATCCAATGGTATGAGATAGAGTGCAATAAGTAAATGATTTTAATCAATGGAACAAATCTCACTCAACCCCATAGATCATTATCTAATGGTGTACATTAACTCACACACCAAATATCAAACAAAGTGAGTGCAATGTTGAAATGTCAAAGCCATGTAGAGTCTTGCAAGAGTGATAAGTGTCACCATCATGAAAGCCTAGTGTAGTTGATTGAATGAAGAGAGGGAGCCCATTATATAGAGCTCAGAATCCTTGAGTAGCTACCAAGTGTCACACACATATGAACACTTTTAAAACATTATATCAGACTTTAATCCTAAGGTTTCTTCTATGTTTATTAACACGAATAAAACTTAGGTTAAAACTATGTCCTAAGTTATTTTTTTCATAAAACCTTAGTGTAAGATATATATATATATATATATATATATATATATGCTAATTCATTTCATTTATATTTGTAGGAGAAATGAATCCCAAGGAAATGATAATTTTTAAGCTCAATAGGAGTCAAAAGGTCAAGCACCAAGATATAAAATGCACATTAACTCACATACTAAAGATCTATGGTGTGGAATTAAGATCAGTGACAAAGGATTTCAAGGATCCCCACAAGGGTGACAAGTGTCAACATCATGGGATTGTAGTACATAGAGGAACATAAGATGTGACAAGTTTCAAAATATCATAGGATTCAATGAGTCAAATCACTAAGATCTATGAATCATGTTAACTTGAGTATAGTTGATCTGATGGTGTAAGATCAACATGTAATTTTTAAAGGTCTTAAAAATAGTGAGGAACTAACAAGTGGAATAAAGGCATTCAAACCAAGACTATAAGGTACATAGAAGCCCTATGAATCTACCAAGTGGCACACTCACATTCCATCATGTATAATATTTGATGGTATGAGCCCTAGGAGGAATTTTGAAAATATATATACTAAATAAGGTGTTGGAACATGTCCCAAAGGAAAAACTACATTTTGAAAGCTAGTAAACAAAATGACATGGAATTATGGAAAAAATGATGTAGATGTTCAAGACTTAAGTAATTTAGAGAATTATTTCACTCTTTTTTCCCTAGACTTATTGTTTTGAACATTTTTTCAAATGGAATTGGTCTTTGGGAAAATTTTCATAGACATTTTTTCTAATGGAAATAGATCTTTCAACACTTGGGATATATTTATCAAAAACTATTGGGTCTCATAGTTAAGTTATATTCCTTTGGTAACTAAGCTCATATAACATTTTAAAGAGCAATATTATATCCTATAAAAGGCACATGTGACATGAAACACACAATTTAGTAATATTAGTCATAACTAACACAAGTATCACTAGTTCTCAAGCATTGACAAAAGTGATACTTGACTTAGGCCTTTATTTGAGTTCCATTTGAAGGTGGCTAATCTCAAATACCAATATGTTGTTTTAACCACATACCTATAACTCATGCCCTAGAGTGAAGTTTACCTCCATTTATATCCTAAAACATTAGAGGCTATCTCATTGACTTTCTTGTACATAAAAACCACATCAACAAATTTGGTCTGAGGCCTCTTCCCTTATAAGCATGCTTCTCCATGATCTTGTCAAGCATAGGATACTTAGAATTTTTATTAAATTGGCTAATTTGTGATTATATAACCATGATTCATCATTTGTATGTGGGTCTTTTTCTTGGCTAGTGGCTGATGTGAAAATGATAGAAGTTAAACTATTCAGTTTACCTTTTCCTTTTCATTGTCATTCCATGTAAGGTGGTTTGGATCTAGGTCTTCCATAGGACTTAGGATTTTATGGAAGCATAGTAATGTGGAGTGTATCATGGGTCAAATTCTCTCTTGAGACATTATCCATGATGATAAAATTATTGGACATTTTAGGAGGTGGCATATAGGAAGATTAATTAAGGGTATTTGGTTCTATGTAATTGGCCTCTGATAAATCAACAAGAATTTCTATCCCCTTGTCATTTTTAAGAAATTGATTCAAGCCAAAATGGTAGTTTAACCTTTTTATTCAGCCTCCAAATTCTTATAATGTTCATAGGGCTACAAATCTCCATGAATGGTGACCTCCATGCGTGAATAAGAAAACTTGAGACATTGGTGCAATGTTGAAGGGATTGCATAAATTTCATGTATCTAAGGCCTACCCAAGAGTTAATTATATGATAGGTCTAGGTCTAACACATATAATAGTGTATCATGGTTCAAAGGCCCAATAATAAATGGCAAGCTGATGGTGCCTTATGATTCTCATTCTTCATTGTCGTAGGCCTTGATTGTGATATTATATTGCTAGAGATTGGTTGTTGCATATTCAATATACTTGATGAGCTTTAGAGACACAATATTCTAGCTTGATTCATTGTCTATGAGGATTCACTTCATTTTGTGTTATGTTATGAAAAATTTGATGTATAATGGATTATTATGGATAGGGCCAAGGGATGACATATCACTTTGGTTAAAGGTTAATTGTTGGACTAGGGCTATATGTCCAACCAAAGCTTGGAATTTATTTGGAGAGATGTCATTTAGCACTTGGGATTGGCTAAGAATTTTTTTTAATATGTTCTTATAGATGGTAAATGTAAATAACAAATCCAAAATAGAAATTCATGCGGGCATCTTCTGAAGTTGTTCCACAATATCAAACATCTTTTCTTTTATAGTAATATATGGCTTGTTTCTAGCTAAACTGGTGAGTTGGATGGGTTTATTGGTATATGGATGTGGGTCAAGAATGGTAATATTTGACCATCAAGTCATGATGACATAATTTGGAGTAGATACAATACAATTTTTGTTAGAAAATGATGATGGTGAAGGGCCAGATAGAATAAGTCTCAATTGCTAGTGTATTTATATGTGGTCATAGGGAAATTGTGAGTTATTAGTATAAGGTCCAAAAGTGGTAATCCCTTCTTGCTATTATGCATGTATGTGGTCCTAGGTTAAGGAAGGATCACTAGCATAAGTTACTTGATTGTAATTGGTTGGCAATGGTCTTATTCGATTAGCACTTGGTCTTAGTTTGATGGTGATGGTGAAAATGTGACCTCCCAAAAGATGGCCTAAAACTTTTTTGTAGTAATGTGTAACTATGTGGTAAGTCTCTTGGGTAATGGCATCATTTTAGCCTTGTTTCCATCCATTTGGTTGACATTTTTATTGTTTTTGATGGTATTATTTTTGTTGCCTTGGTTGTTGATACTATAATTGCTACTATTTTGGACTTTGTTATTGCTATTGTTGGTTGTTATTATGTTGTTGAAAAGGGTTTTGATAGATACCTAGGTTATGATTGGATGTAGATGATCTATTATCCAATGTTATCTCTCTATTTTCCAACATATTTTCAATCAGGTGCTTGATCTACACATAATGACATAAATTATACCCATTAACCCACAGGTATTCATAAAATTCATTTTGTCTATACCAATCTAGTTAAGGAATGCCCTCAAGATAGTGTTTTAGGATTGGCCAACTAATCATATTAATGGTAGATGATTTGTGAAACACAAATTCAATGTAATCTCTAAGGTCACTAAACATGTAACAAGTAGGCACATTTCTCCTTGGAGGAGGGGTTTGCAGAGGTAAAGGTTGTTATGTTTGTCGAGTTGGTCAAGGCTGCTATGAAGGCCATGATTGTTGGATAGGTTATTAGTGAGGAGTAATTTTCATTTAATTTATTGGTTGAGCATATGATGTTTTCAACATTTGGACATATCATGAATTGGTTACTCCATTCTCAGCAACATTTTTGTTACAGTTAAATGGATTGGATTTTTCATAATTACTAACCTTGGTTGGTGCCAATACTTGCACTTAGACTTAGTTTTAGCTCTGATTTTGGCCATTTCCTTTGTTTTTGTTTTGATTTCAGTTTGATGAGGTATGTTTGAAAATCCCTTTCTTAATAAGGGCCTTTTAAATCAATAAACCTTTGTTGATGATCTCTTTGAAAGTGTGTGCACATTACATCTTAAGATGATTTGATATCTCACTATGTAAAATTTTGGCAAACATAATGGCTAATTATTTATCTATTAATCTATGGGTGAAGTGACTAGAAAGTGCTCTATATCACTTTAGATAGCTTACAAAAATTTCTCTAGTCTTTTATTTGGCTTGAGTCAAATCTGTCAATGAAATATCATGTTTGATATTTTAGGAGAAATATCACATAAACTTGTTTGAAAGGTCATCAAAATTAGATATTAACTTCTTTCATAATTTTATAAACCAATCCAAAGCCTATACTACTAAGCTATGAAGGAAAAAAAAGTATGAGGTATATGTCACTGTAAGCCATTGGCTGACAAGCAACAAAGAATCTAGTTAAATGGCCCTTCGGGTCTCATTTAACCTAGTATTTTTCAAACTTTAGTGGTTCACAACCTAGAGGAAATGGTATCTATAGATACTCCATGTTGAATAGGTATTAACACATGTAATTTAACTTGAACTTCTTAGTATATTTCCCAACCTAAATGGTGGTAATTATATCCTTCATTTCTTATAGTTCTTATGCCAATAAACTTGATGAAACACTAGATTAAGGTAGAGGTTGGGTGGTCAAAAGTGGATTACTTTGACCGGGGTATAATGGAGGCATGGTTTGTTGTGGAATATTGGTTTGGTTAGGGAGCTAACCAAGAATAAGTATTCATGGATTATGATGCATTTATTAAAATTACATTTGTTATGGTGAGATATTCTAGTTTGTATTCAGTATATAAGCCTAGTTTTGAGGAAATTATGGATGAGATAGAAGGCTATGGCTCTAGGTAAAGTACCATGCCTACTGAGGTTGAGTAGGGACTTTCTTCTAACTAGTAAAACTTGGTTGAATAAGGGGAACTTGTGTTAAATAAGGCCTTATCATTAAATTTGTGGTAGGTTTGGAACAAAAGGCAATTATTACCTGATCAATACTTGTGGGATAATGGTACCTCATTATTATGTGAACACTTGTTATGAAGTATATGCTTATTAGATATTCATCATTTTTTGTTGACCAAAATAACATTTGTTGTTGATTAGACAACATTTGTGAAGGCATATTTGTCTATGATGAAAGAGGTATAATTTTCACTACCTAAAGAGGTGGAACATTAGTTTCCCCTATTAAGGTGGTAGAATGCTCAATCTCTATGACATTGGTAAATTATACTATGCCTATTTTTATTTAATATAATTCATCACCTATTATGGTAGAGTAACATTCATCATATTTTATTGAGGTAAGGCACTAGTTTATGTTTGACTACTTAATCCTTGCAACTGGGTGCTTGAAGAAGTAGCTAGTTGAGGATTAGAGGTAGATTGCTATGGTCGAGAGGTATAAGTTCATTCCACATAATACTTTGAACAACTCATGGTGTTAACTAAAGTCATTTATTATGGACTAGTAATTTGTGTAATTGAAACACTTTGGTCTGGATTGGATGACACTTGTGTGTTATCAACTATGTTTGGCACATTTGTATACATAGAAGCATTAAACACTTATTCAATAGATGGGGAATAAAACATGTCTCCAACTAAAGTTTATTGCATGAATGGGTATATACCCAAATTTTCTTAGCCTGTCAATTTGATTAAGACTCCTGTTGAAGGAGCTAACTCAATAAGTGGAGCATTTGACATGGTCATGTTATTGAAATTATGTGCTAAGTTTAAATACATTTGATATGATGTTTGAAATTGTATAAAATTATCTTTCAGTAGGACCTTTGTTTTGACAATCATATTGGGATTTTTATATGACATTGACACTAGATAATGAGGATTGATAGAAGAGGCATTCCCGTTGGTTTGGTTGGAAGGCATAGTTGAAGGCATTCTAACTAGACTAGGCAAATTTTGGTGGGGAAGTCTACTGGAAACTTGGACCCTACCTCCAAAACTTAGATTAAAATTTTTCCCCTTTTCTCAAGCAAGTGATGATAAAATAAATAGGGGTAATATGCTGATGGCATCATAACATAGTACAGTTGTTGTTTAACTTGGTCCTTAACTGATGGTATACTAGCTAGGTACTGTGTTGTTTATTCTTGGTCCTAATCTAAGTATGGAGGCATGTTGAAAAAATAATAAGATAAAATATCTTGGATTTTTTCCCTAAATTTAGTTTTTTAAGGAGGATAATAATCCATCTCAAAAACTACATCATCACCAAAATGGTCTTGAACAAATCCATCTTGTGTAACCACATTATCATATCCTAGATTGTACATGGCTCCATTATGAGTATAGTGAGAAATATTCAAATAAATGATGAATTATTCATGAAAAGGGCCTAAAGTTATGAAAAATATTAAAAATAATGTCCTAAGGAAAAATGGTTTGAACTTGATCTAACTTGGTCAAAAAGTGGAGTTGTATCTACAAAAGGTCTATGTTAAACTTGGTATAAAGCAGTCTAATGTCAAATGTCTTACATAAAAAGGTCAAGTGGATGAATAAAAACCAAAATTTCAAATTCTAGGTATAAAGTGTTTAAAATAAGTATAATCTAAGGAAAATAAAAGTTTTTAGGTTTTAAAGAAGGCACAAAAGTTAGGCTCAAAAACAGGCATGTGTTAGGTCATTAGAAAAGGCACAAAAGCTAGACTTTAAACAAAATAAGGTACGAGATTTGATCTAAAAAAATTGAAACAATTTGGCATAAAATAGGTATTTAGATTTAAACATTAATTTTTTCCATTAGGATAAGGCATGAAACTCTAGGCATATGGAAGATAGACTATTTCCCCAAAAATAGGCAAAAAGATAGTTTTTAAATTGAATAAAGAAATTAGGCTAAGTTGCACAACCCAAAAGAAAAATATTGATGTCTAGGCCAAATTTACATAAGTAAGAAGAATAAATACATAATTTTTTGGATTTTAACTTATCAAGGCTAATGTTAAACTCAACTTAGAAAAAATAGGCTTCTTTAAACAAACACCAAGCTATGAAAGAATGAATGATATAACGACACTAGGTATATATCCAAAAGGTACACATGGATTTGGTTTATAGGTTGGAATTTGGGACATAAGGAAAACAAGTATTTGAAATGATTCAAGCATCATAATGATGTTATCACACTCTAAATATATGATCAATGGTTTTGTTTCAAGACTCCAAGGCATAATATTCAAAATTAATTGGACAACATAATGCCACCCTTTTCAATTAAGTGACACACACAAACAAGTTTGATAAATGATTAAGGAAAATTTATGGTGTCAAATAGGTGGCATAATTCCTCCTTAGATAAATGTGTAATGTATAAACAAGAATCATTTTGATATGTTAATATAGATAAAATTAGATAGATTGACTCAAGACCATGTAAGAAAGAATAAAATGACACAAACACCTAAGTGTAACGTCTTAACTCCTAAAAATGATAAGGTTACATAATAATATCAAATTTTATAAATATAATCACTCTTGAGAATATTTTAATTGTTAAAACAAAAAGTAAAATTCCATGAAAAATAGGGTTTTTAGGCCCCCTCTTCTCTCAAGAGTTTGTATTATGACATGGAACTTTAGGCTACTTATCCTGCATCAATAATATGTCTACGACAAATGGGTTTGTTCTAAATTATTAGTTTTATTGAATTTATATATGGTCCCAAGTATGGATAACACAAGAGGTGATTATGCCAATTAGTTGTGTGTCAACTAACTTGTCGTGAAAAAGGTCTTGCCCTTTTCACAACCACTACACCTATTACTTGCTCAATGTAATGTGATGTCTAAGTTGATCATATGTTTTGAGGGAAACAATCACTAACAGAGGTAGTTTAACCACTCAAACTACCATCCTAATGATTCACAATCTCAATTTATATACCCCACTATGGATTGGGGTTGACACGATGCTAGGATATTAATTCTCAAATCAATGCTTCCCTAAAGAACTAGTGAGGAGGTGATGAACTTTTGCTCATAATTCAAAATGCTTAAAAAATAAATACAAGTGAAAAGATTTTAGGGTCATTTTTGGGTCACCCAAACCATACATATTTGGGGAGGGCCTTATTGAATTTATTTTCATGCTTTTGGACTAATGCAAAAAAGGAAAAAATGAGCAATTTTGGTCACTTGAGTTCTTTAAAGGGGATGGGGGAAGAGCATAAATGCATCACTTAGTTTTCTCAAATAAATAACCTCCAATAAACAAGCATAAAAAAAATCAATCTTAGGAGTGTGTAACTAAGTGTGAGAGTTTATTTTATTGCACTAAGATGAAATATGTTTTGAAATTTTATCACCTTATGATTTTCTTAAAAACTTGAAAAAACTTTTAAAACAACTAAGGTTGAAAAGAGATAAGTTCATTTTAAAAATCAAAGGCAAACTGTGTAATATTTAATCATGCTCAAACTTTAATTTTTCAACCCGAGGACCTATAATTTATTATAGGGTTTGCCTACTTATAAGCCTAAAAGTGAATGAGAAAACAATATTTAGGATTTAACTCTCAAATTTCCTACTTTTTATCTCGGAGAGATTGATTCGATCCATGCAAGGATCAATGTTAGTCCATAGAGATTGATGTTGGTTGATCCAAACAAGGATGAATGTTGGTTGAAAAGATCAATGTTGGTTCCTATAAAAACACAAAATAGTACAATATGGTTTTAACAAAAATAATATTAGTAAAATGTGCTTAAAACTAACAATTCTAATTAGATCCTACAAGGAAATGGTTATACAAACAATATGTAGGATCTTATACATAGAATAAAAATGAAAAATAATAAAGAAACCCCTCGTTAATCACATTTCCATCATGCTTTGCTTTTCACATAGGGATCAATGTCAATCTAGGAGAATCAATATTGGTCTCTGTATAAATTATGTATTTCTAAAAAGAATAGAAATACATGAAAAATGAAGTTAAAACTCAAATTTTGAATATTTTAAAGAATCCATTAGAAAAAATAAGAGTAGAGCTTATATGGGATGCTTGAAGTCCCATTGGGCATGCCAACATGTGAACTAGGATTTTGACATAAAGGGGAGGTTAGTCTTGTGGTAGTCTCATAAAACCAATGAATTAAACACATTAAATTCCTAATACCTCTAGCCTAGACACTAAGAAGAGATTAGTAATAAAACTAAATGAAATTACAACAAAAACATAAAAGACATAACTCATTTTCCTTCCCTGGGAGATATAAATGGATTACTTGACTTATGCATCAATAAGTCTTTGACAATGGAGATTGCTTGGTTCCTTCTCTCCTTGGCACCTTGTCTTGTGATTGCTTGGCTTAAGATTTTGGGCATGGTGACACTACTTGCATGAGTTTTATGGAGAAAATCATGCATAATAACAGTACACTATCCAAGCTTAGAAATGAAAGGGTATGCCCTTGTATTTATAACCTTAGGAATTAACTCTCACCCAAGGTGAGTCAAACTTTAGTTTAAACATGAAATGGGTTTAAACTAGCCCTAGGTGAGTTAAAACTAACTCTAGTTGAGTTAATAGTTGTCAACTAATTATGATTTGAAATTACTAATTATGGCTCTCAAATTAGATATTTTAGGATATTTTCAAAGAGCTTGACAACTCATAAAGGCAATGATGAAAGGATTTGATATTTTGATTTTTGGAATTTCCATTTTTAGATATTCATTTATTATAAATGCATAATTCAGTAGGCATTTAATCCTATTTAATTAGATGATTGATTTTGATTAGCATTTTTACTCTTTCAAGATTTAATTAAGTGTCAAAGTGCCCCAATAAATAGGTCTATGGGCCAAATTGATAGTTGTTATGTCGCAAGGTGATTAGGGATGGATCTGTGAGAGGTTATTATTGTATATAGGATAGTATCCAAAATGGGGATGCCTCAACATAATTATGAGAATTAATGAATGATGTGCAAACAAATTTGGGATGTTCAGTGATTCTTAGTCTTAATTTATAATTTTTGGTAGGAATTATTTTGAAGTCTAGTCGAAAGCCACTAGTGGCTAGATTTAGGTGTCTATAGGGGCAACATCATTGATAAAATCAAACTTCATCCCACTCATGTACATTGCTAAACATTTTTTGTGAGGGTATCTTTCATATAATAATTATAATCCTAATTCACATCAACACTTCCCATTCCTTTAATATTGGGAAAATTACATTAGTCTGAGGTTCACACAAATTATATAAGCAATGCCTAGTTACATGGGGTATCTAAGGCCAACTTGACCATCATCATACCATCTCTCATCTTCCAATTTTACCATTTTGGTCCTAGTATGCTACCTAAGTCAAGTTTCTAACATTGCCTCCTTTTACACTTGCCCTTACTTAAGGGTATAACAAGAATGATATTTATTGAATGCCCTCATGTAATAATGTATTTTTCTTGTTTGTTATTTTAAATATTATGTATGTGCGAATGATTATTTGCTTACTTATTTGTGTGAATTTACTTATTTCATCCTAGCTCAATGCATATGCATTAATGGTACCATCATAATCTTTATTAGCATGATGTGTATTGTCATGTGCTTGCATTTGAGCTAGTCCCCACATAATTGGAAAATATGTTATCATGAATCATTTTATAATTATGATGCATCATGTCAACATCAAAATTAATAATCAGGGTGCAAAGGATATATGCAAGTGTGCTAAAAAAAATTATCCTTGATTTCTCTATCATCATAATAGCTATATGTGATAACATGATAACTCAAAATGACAACATGATTTCATCAACCATATATCATCATAATATCTTATACATCAAACGTCCATGAGTACCAACTTAATGTATATATATCTAAAAAAATATATATACATCACATATCCCCTTCATCCCTATAAAGGATTTATTATAGCCCCACTTTCAACTTTATATCTCCCCTTGCAACATCCATTGTTATTCCAAGAGACATTTTTTATTATTAAATTTATTGATATCTTTTACCATGGTACATCTTGTTTCTTTCCTTTTGAGGGCCCATACATCAAATCTCTTTTTTATCTATTACCTCGAGGGGTTATCCTAGGTATATCATTTTCACTTGGGGCATCCTACTGAATCTATTTTATATAAAAAATAATCAATCTCAACCACAATACTTGAGGCATGATCACAGTATTTGAAAATATATTAATTCATCAAGTATCTTGTAATGCCCTTTCAAAGAGGGGTAACACTTTAGTGTCATCATTAATTTTCAAACCATGTTTCCACATCAAAAAATAATTCAAGATAAAAGTGTTTCAATATCCTAAATTATCAAGATAATTACCAATTTTATCCCAAATCAGTACAACATATCCTTAATTCAAAAAACACACCACATCATGACAATAAAGTTTTTCAATAATACTCCAAAAGAATCGGTTGATTTTATAATGCCACCCTAGTTAAATTAATTAAATAATAAATTAATAAGGAACATTATAAAGGTTTCTAGATCATTCTAATCACATTTTATTAGCTATTTGACTTTGATTATCTAATTAATCAATCACTAATGGGAAATTACATGGAATGTAGATATCATATTTACCAAAATTTAATAAATAATAATTTCTTATTCATTCACCAAATTGGTAATTTAAAAATCATATTTCAAAAATTAAAGTGTCCTTATTAAGGCAAATTACATCTACTTACACACTCCAAATTTTCATGAGTATATCTCCTTACATGCTCTTACACACTCCACGACATAACACTAAATTATCATCTTCAATTATAGGTTTGATTTTACACCATTGATATTCATATAAGATTAATGGTCACAATTGATCCTAAAAATATATAAATATAAGGGTCACCTTCCATTCTCAACAAGTTTTCAATTAACAACAAAGTGTTATTTAAATCTTTACACAAAGATTCAATCATCCTCATCATCCATCATCCAAACATCAATCATGTAAGGGGAGATGCTTTCAGATTACCTATGAATATTGTGCATGACTTTGAAACTACATCCAATCACATCTAAATTTTTTCAATAATATCACAATAAAGGTATAACAATTGCGTTTGCTTACTTATTTGAATTTCATTTTTCTTAATCTTGCTCAATCCGAGGGCACATGCTTATGTTAGTGGTAATATTTAAATTTGAGTTTTGGTTTATAATAATGTATCTAACATTTATTTCATTATTTTACAATGATTTCATTCATTTATGTCCTAAATTATTTGTTCAATTTCAGACACTTTTTTAGGAATTTCCTAAAAAATAGCTGGAATTGTTAGTTAAGTCCAATTCATTATTTGAGTACTCAAATGTGTTCCCAAGAATAAAATTACCATTTTTAGTGTTATTTTACTGAAATTAAATTTTATTTAACTCAATTAATATTTTATATGGAATTTTGGTTGCCATAGTTGAGTTGGTTGCATGGGTTGACTACTTATTGAATAAGGTTTCTTGCATGTTAACCTCGTCTTAAACGTAAATCAAAATTATTTTATTTATTATAATTTTAGTTGTTATAGAGTATAATTTTATAATTATAATTATAGATTACTTAGTTTTCAATTAAGACATTTTTTTTAATTTATAATTTTCTTGAAATAACTTGGCATGCAAGTTATATCGTATTAGGCTTGTTTTAGTAAATTTTTATCAATAAGAATTGTCCACAAAGAAGTGTGACATATTATTATAATTATTATTATTTTTTTAATGTTTAATATATAATTTTTTTTATGTATACAATAATTAATATTATCAGGAATGCATTTTTAGATTTAAAGTCATTTTGTATAATTTTTGGCCAATAATCTCAGGTACAACATTGCTAGATAAAAAACTAGTAATTCAAGAATAGATTGGTTGATATATAGCTTCAATTTTAGATTAATTAAGAGATAGTTTTATCTAATTAAATACATTAAAAAATTCATTTGGTATCATATCAATGTTTAATAAAGGTTCAGAATGGTTTTAGGCCATTAGAAAAAGAAATAATGGCTCTAGTTAACTTTACTTCCATGAATATTCATGTTTTAAAAGGTGACAAATTTGAGTGTTTGAGAGTTATGTTGAAGAAAATTATTGTATGTAAATGATTTTTGGAGAATGTTATTCATGTGTACACAATACCCCAATATTGGAACACCTTGACACAAGATTAGATAAGAACAAAAAAGGATGAAGAAAAGGTAGATGAATAAACTATCTTTTATCTTCCGAATGTCATAGACCCAAGCATTTATCCAAGAATTTTAGGATGAAAAAATGACCATGAGGCATGTAATAACTTAGAAAATTAATATCAAGTATCCATTAAGGTAAGATAAATAAAAACCGAAATCCTTAAAATGAATTTTGAGAATGTTAGATTTTGAATGAGTTGAAGCTTATTGCATAAGGGTAAATGATTTAGTGCATAGAATGAAGGTATATGGAGAGAATATATAATATAGTGTTATATTAAGGAATATTTTGAGATATTTAAGTCAAATATGGTTGTATATTATGATTATATATGAAGAGTGTAAGGATGCAAACACTATTTTTTATTTGATGAGGTTAAAAAAACAGCATAAGAGGGTTCTATATCTATATAGAAATTTAAATATGTTCAACAATAAACAAGTAAAACAAACATAAATTTTTTTCCCCATGGGAAGATACACTACATGGATAACTTTATCCAAAAAAACATTAAACTACTAGGAAATGTGCATTAAGTATAAATAAAAATAAAAAACCTAATAAAAAGTTAACTAAAAGTAAAGTCTTAATGGTAAGACTCCTCTGAGTCAAAGTATACAACCGGATTCCTAATTTATTTCTTCTTGTTTCCTTTCTTTTTGGTGATCCAATGGGTTCTCTTACAAGGTCCTTAAGTGAAGTATTCATTAACATTTTTCTTCAATCAAATTGGGATTTTATTGTCCATTTTCTATGGCTTCTTAGTTTGTTCTTGATTTTCTTTGACTTTATTTTCCTATTTCATTTTTTGATAAGGGTAACATACCCCACTTCTCTCTCCTCCACTGCATCCTTCTCTTTTAATTATACTTCTCCTACATGTAAAATTGATCCTTTGGGTTGGATGAGCATCAAATATGACTTCAACTTGTCAATTTATTGAGTCACTTTTTTACATATAAATTGTTAGATTACCAACTTGGTCTTCATATTTGCCAAATTCATTCCCAATACCAATATTTTATTACTCTTTAGGGTATGGAAATATAGGCTTTTCCTTCCTTTGACACCTTTCATTTTTTCACCCATGTTGGTAACATGATTGAGTCAGTTAGAGTATTACTTGTATAGGGGTTAAACCTTCTCTTTGGTTTCATTTCCTCCCTCATTACCTTCTTACGACTCTACTTATTAGCTATGCACATCTCTAACTTCAAACACTTATTTACCCTACATTAGTTCTCCCCTCTTAACTATTAGGGAAATGAGACCTTGATGTAGTAAGTTTGAGTTAGGGTTTAACTTGAAACCTATGATGATGGCCTCTAGGGATTTTAAGATAAAAATGGTAGGCTAATTTTGTGGCATTTAAAATGGTTCATTACAAGAAATGGTGAGATAAAATGGACATGTACTTACTTTCCAAAGTTATGTATCTCATAATTTGAAGATAATTTTAGGCCATTTTATTAGTAGCTCCACTTTATGGTACCCTTTCTATTTTGAAATGATAGGATCATCCATTTTGAAGAAAATCCTCAAGATCTCCTCCTTTCATTTATTATACTTTAAGGCCTTTACACCCTCATAGTCCATTCCTATAACTTCACTAGTGATATCCTTTATGATTATGATCTTGATACCTCTCATTGTGACCACTCTTTCATGTCATCCCCTTATAAAATCCTTAGATATGGTGAAGTTAGAGCCAACAATCCTTACCATGAAATTGGTGAGCCCATCTTTCGATAGTTTCATCCACATGACTGAGTATTAATTTAATTTAGAGTATGAGATGGGTTCAATCTTGTCATGGTTTCCTCCTATGTCTAGTTTGTTTTTGTTCCTTGAGAGATTATAAAATACAAAATTTTAACAACTTTCATATGGGCACAAAATGATGTGACCAAGGGGTTAAAAATGAAACCAATGTCTTTTCTTCCATGTTTTGAGCTTATTTATCTCACTTTACAATTAGTGTTGTAATTATTGTTTATGTTTCACACATTATGAGATAATCCATTTATTACCTAGTCATGATTAGGTTACCCTCCTTCATATAGGTAGTGAAACTAGCCATGTCATTCAAAATAATTATGATTGTATGACTTGGAAACTATTCAATCTTTGTCTAATAGTGAAAAGATGGGGTATTAACACTAATATTTACCATACTCTCCACCCCTTTATTTACTTCTCTATAAATGTGATAAACTAAGAAGTCCTTGAATTTTTAAAGGAGTTTTTTAGCATCCTCCATTTATTTCATGACTAATCACATGGGTTTAGTTTTACCTAGTAAGTAATTTATGATGTTTAAAGATTCCCTTTGAAATTTTTTGTAGTGAATTATCATACTGGCCACCAACTCGATACCCCAAAGAGCCATTAAGGTTTTTAACATGTGGTTAGTTTGAACCCCTAGGGGCTCACATAGGCTTGTAGAATAGAACCATCAACGTCCCTAATAATACCTCTTCCACTAACTAGAACTAGGCTTCCTTTATCATCTCCATCAAAGTTAAGATTAATCCAAGGTTTGGATAGTTTGTTCCACTTCACATGTGGTCTATCCATCCCCTACAACTAGATACATTCTAGGACTAAGAGATTCCAATTTGAGAAGAAAGGGAGAAGATGGATGGGTAGAGGGGTCCTTATCCTAGGAGAGAAACATTCCTAATTTTATTTAATGGTAACAAAAATCCTTTGGGAATTTGAATTTAAGAAAGCCTCTTTAATGTTAAATATGTAAGAGTTCCTACACTTCCAAATGCCCTAGAAGATGTGTGATAAGGTTAAGTATCAAATTAAAACTAGGGGGAAATATTATGGGGTTTCAATTGAATAATGAGATCAAGGATAGAGTTTGGCCTAACCTAGGAAATATTGAATTTATATAATAATAATAATTCAAGAGTTCTACAAACAAAGGGGAACTCAAAGAATAAGTGAGTGATTTAATATTCGTTACTCTTACAAAGGGGAAATTAGGAAGAAGTGAGTGACTAACTCTCCATTGCACTATAATAGGGCACAACTATTATAGGGAAGGCCTCTCTTGACCAAGTTATCAACCATGAGGATATTATTCTCTTGATCCATAGGTCCTATCAAATCAACACATCCTCCACTTGTTATATATTGAATAAAATTATTCTAGGACATGGAACTATAAGTATTTATTAGTAAGGGGGTTATCTTGTCCCATAAGGATAATATGAGACTATACATAGGATATCAAAAAAAAGGACTTGAAACCAAGGCAAAGGTTTCAAAGACCAAGGAGAAAAATAAAAATAAAAATCGAGGGAGCTTGACAAACTCAAATTAAAAGGGTAAAGATAAATTTGAATTCATATGCAAGATTAATAATTTTTTTTACTTGTCATTACTATAAAAAAATAAGACACGTAATAAATGATTATAAGATACTAGAAGCTAAAAATCAAGCTAATCAAGAGAGTGAAAAGAAAGATTTTCAAGCTGAGCAAAGTGATGTTCAAGAGGGATCATACTATTATCTCACATGTAATGTGGGAATAAAATAATTTAATAATTGGTGGTTTCCTAATTTAGGGTGCTCAAATCACATGACAAGTCCTAAAGATGGTTTCAACAAGTTAGATGATTTTTTCAAAAGGCAAGTACAATTGGGAAATGGAAAGTCCATCAGAGTTAAAGGAAAGGGAAACATGAAAATCACTACAAATCAAGGTAAGGTTTAAATTAATGATGTTTATTTTTATCCAATTCTAAGTCACAATATTATTAATTTTGTTCAATTAGTAGAAAATGGTTTCAAATTACTTTTTGAAGATGGTGTTTGTTTAATTTTTTTAAAAGGGATCTATAAATAGATTGATTGGAAATTCATATATGGAAAATAATATGATGTTTTCATTAAAGATAATTATGATGAAGTTTTGTAATTTTTTCTCCATTATTGAGGATATTAACATGTTGTTTCATTCAAGATATTTTCATATCAATTCTAAGATCTTACATATTCTTGACACAAAGGGTATGGTAAGAGGTATTCCCACACTATATTTCAAAAATGTTGATGCATGCAAGTCATGTATTGCTGAGGAAAATCATAGGGAGTATTTAAATATCAAAAAATGGGGAAAAACACACATATGGAGTTGGATTATTAAGAATTATGTGGAAAGATGTTGTGTATAAGTATTGATAAGAATTTGTATTTCATTTCCTTCATAAATGATGTTATAAGGTTTATGTGGGTATTTTTGTTGAAAGAAAAGAGTTAAGTTTTTTAATCTTTTATGACTTTCAAATATTTGGATAAAAAATAATGTGGACACTTCATAAATTCCCTAAGAATAGATATATGTGTTAAATTTTGTTTTAATGAATTTAATGTGTTTTGTGCTTCACATGGAATTAAAAGGCAGTTGACAACTCCTTAGATACCACAACGGAATGGCATTGCTAAAAGAAAGAATATATCCATCATGCAGTTAGAAGGGATTATGTTTGATAATAAACACTTATAAAGTGTATTTGTATTGAATTAGTGAAAACAATAATATACATGATAAATAAAAGTCCTACAATGGTAGTCAAAGGAAAGACACCTTATGAAGCTTGGTATGGCATAAAAAGTTGTTATTCATCTAAAGTTATTTGATTGTTTATATTTAATACATGTTACAAATTATAAGATAAAAAATTTAGATAAAAAAATGTCCCTCATATTTTCATAGGTTATAGTGATGAAATCAAAGAATATAAGTTTTATAATCTTGCTAGTAAATCGATAATTATTTCTAGGGATTGTACCTTTTTTTTAAAAATGAAGTGTATGTTGATTTTAATCATATAGTTATAATATTCATAAGATAATTATGGAAACCTTTTTAATTTTATTTTGAGGTCTTATAAAATTCTACACATGTTTCTAGTTCAACATGAAATAATACGAGCTCTTTGCAAAAAACTAATCATACATTTTTATTAACTCCAAGCAAGAACAAGCAGTTGTTGAATCCACATCTAACCAATCAAATATTAGATAATAATTATGAGGTGAGGATTAAAAGAATTAAAAATAAATAAGGTAACTTTTTTGAAAATTCTTATGATTAAAATACTATGATTGTATTGTCATATATGGCTAGTGAACCTAGAAGTTATGCATAAGATAGTAAAAAATAGAATGTGTTGATGTTATGAAATTATAGATGGATTGAATTGAGAGGAATGATACATGGAATTTAGTTCAACCTCAATTGAATAAATATGTCATTGGTATAAATTGGGTCTAAAATACCAAAGTTAATATTGATGGAACATTTTAAAAGTGAAAAGCAGGACTAATTACAAAAGGATTTATACAAACCTATAGGGTTGACAGGAAACATATGCACATGTGGCACATAAATATACTATAAGACTAGTGATTTTTTTAATATGCTCATAAATTATTTAAATACATCGATAGGATTTAAAAAGTGCATTCCAAAATGGATTGATTAAATAAGAAGAATATGTGGGGCAACCATAAGGTTTTAAGGTAAAGGGTAAAGAATTTTGGGTATACAAGATGAAGAAGGATATTTATGGGATGAAACCAGCTTAAATATATCATTAATCAATAAATGATATCTGGTTATTGGATCAATGTTTTGTAAGAAGTTAAAATGAAACAAATATACATATAAGCATCTAGTTCTAATGTTTTATATCTCTATGTAGATGACATGATATTTACAAGTAGCTCTATGGAGAGATTAAAGGAAGCTATAAAATAAAAATTTGAGATGACTAAAATTGGAATTATTAATTACTTTATTAGCCTATAATTCCATCAAAATAAATAATAAGTATTCATTTGTCAATCCAAGTATGCCCTATACATGTTAAATAAATATGATCTTCAAGATTTAAAGCCCACAGACACTCACATTACAAATGGAAAGATTATAATGAGAGAGGATGGAAATAATTTAGATAATGAAAATAATTTTATAAACATTTTTGGAGGTTTTATGTATCTCACTCACTACAGTAAGACTTGATATTGGTTATGGGGTTTCACTAGTTTCTAGATATATGGGCAAACTGTCACTCAAACATTTATGAAAAATGAAGACACTTATTAAAATATATAAGAAATAATTATAATAATAATATTAATTTAATACTATCAACTTATTTATATCTCATTGGATTCACACATATATATTGGGGAGGATCTCTTGATGATAGGAAGTCAACTTCAGGTTACTACATCACATTGGGAAGTGTGTTTATTTTGTGGTATTTAAAGAATCAAGATATAGTTACATTATACTATATTGAATTTAAATATAAAACCCTTACATCATCTTGAAAATAAATATTATGGCTAATAACACTCTTGGCTGATTTTATAGAGACTCAACTTGAGTTAACACAAATAGTTTGTGATAACAATGGGCAATATAATTATCAAAGGATCTAGTTTTCCATGCTAGAACCAAACATATTAAAATAAAACATAATTTTGTTGAATGTTTTTAAAATTTAAAAAAATATTTCATTGAGTATGTGATAAGTGAGGATAATTTTTTTTTATATTATCACCAAGGAATTGCACAAGTGGATTCATGGAAGATTCAAGGAGATGATAAACATCTCTTCTCTTTGTATCAAAAGGGGAATGTTGAGTATGATGCCAATATAAGACACTTTATTATTAGTTTTATATTTAACTTAATTTATTTTTTACATGTTTAGGAATGTTATTTAATTCATTTATGTCCAAAATTGATTGTTTGATCAATTTTGGACATTTTTCAAGAATTTCCTAAAAATAGTTAAAATTATCAATTAAGTCCAGTTCATTATCTGAGTACTCAAATGAGTTCCCAACATGTGGGGTATAATTTTAAATGATATTTAAATAAAATTAAAGTGTTTTTAATTAAATTAATATTTTATATGGAATTTTGGGTGCCATAGTTGAGTTGGTTGCATGGTCTAACTACTTGTTGAGCAAGGCTTATTGCATGTTGACCTTGTATTGAATGTAAATAAACCTTATTTATTTTAGTATAATTTTAGTTATATTAGAGTTTAATTTTAGAATTATAATAATATATTTATTATTTTTTAAGTTATTTATTTATTTTTTACTTTATTTTTTTCTTGAAAAAACTTATCATGCAAGTTGTATTGTATTAGGCTTGTTTTATTTTTTTTAAAATAAGAATTATCCACAAGGGAATGTGTTTAATTATTAAATTTTAGAAATATTTTTGTATATTTAATGAATATTTTATTATATGAAAACAATAATTAAGACTATAAATCATATGTTTTTATTTTAAAGTTATTATGTATAATTTTTGGTCGACAATCTCACTTACTACACTGCTAGATTAACAACTAGTAATTCTAGGATAGATTGGTTGATACATAGCTTTAATTTAAGATTAATTAAGATATTATTTTCAATCTCTCTATACATTAAAAACCTTAAAAATAGAGTATAAATTTGATTTTTTTGGTTATGGAACTAATTATCTATCTATGCATGGTCAATTCTACCAATCTGGGTTAGTATGTTGGGTCAGTATTGACCTATGTTGAAGTAAGGGATAATGAATATATGAAAACCATAAAATATATCTATTGTTTTATATTCAAAATATCAAACCTTGATGATACACGTAGCTCCAAAAATTAACCTCCTTTACCTTAAAAACATAGGTTTTCTTATGAGGGATAAAAACATGTAAAAAAGGTGAAAGTATAATGGGTTGAGTTTACCCCAATCACCTCATTTGATGATTATTCATTTATTATGGATACAATAATCCAATAAATAAAATCAAGCCACATGTGGTTCTCTAACCTAGTGTGATTGTGCAATTACATTTCTTTGCTATATATATTTAGTTAATTATTTGGTTTTGATATTAACAATGTTTGCTTTGACTTGGATTTAGAGTGCTTCAAACTTGACTTATGACTGATCATAGTGATAGATTCTAAATTTGGGAATAAAATGGAATATTTTATCAATGTGAAATAATGTATAGATGTGTTCCAAATAAGTGCCAAGTCCCTTTTGAAATAGGACTTTATTTTTTTATATAGGACCCCAATTGGGTAGTTTCTCACACCACCAACACACTACTAAAATGGGCTAACCTTAAGGAGAGTTTTTATTTTAGGAAATATCTATTGTTGGGAGTATATTGGTACCAACTATATCATGTCAATATTAGCTAGAGATATTGACTGAATATGGCAAAATAGACTTGTGTACAGGTGGACTGAGAGTCTAAAGATGTGTATGTAGAATATTTAGAAGGTTTGAAATAAATAATGAGCTTTTTTTTTGTGTATAGGAACAAAATGAAAGGGTTGATTCATAAGATAATATGTAACTATTAGATATTAGTGAATTAGGACTTTATTTATGTACTTAAATCATGCATGGTAACTACGTGTCAAGCTCATCATTATCAAATACTAAAGACCAAATTTTAATATATACATATCCCCCCTTTTGTTATAGTAATATAATTTTGAGATTAAGAGGATAAAATGTACTAGAGGGTGTAAAACACACTTTTTATTTGGTATGAATCTCCAATTGTGTAGGTCACTAATTAGTAAAACCTAGAATAATGTGTAGTTAATGTCTATAGATTGAAAATTTTAATCTCAAATTAGGGGTGATCAATGGAAAATAACCTATAGTTTTATGAGTATTATATCTATATGGCATCTCCTCTATAAACTAGTTCCTCTCCCCTCTAGAGAACCCCCTCTCTATAGAGAACTAATGGGCATCTCCCATCCCATAGAGTCTATTAATTTTGGGCTAGGATACTAAAGTTATATTGGATAGGGTGGGCCATACTATAATCTATATTATATACATAACATGAATGTACCACTATTAAATATTCCATATCACACACACACACACACACACACACACACACACACACACACACACACACACACACACACACACACACACACACACACATAGGGGGGGAGAGGGATGCCAAAAAATTATATACATCCACACATACATACATCTATCCATCCATCCATCCATCCATTATATACATGATAGTGATATTGATAATTAATTATATCATACATATAATGGATGATGTGTGATGGATGTGTAGCTTGGTTGATATTGAAATCCATCCCTTTTTTCCATTGATTGATTCATCTAAGATGGCATAATCACTAAAAAAAATATAATAAGAAAAATAAGTGGGAACTTAAATGTTTTCATGTGGAGATCACCCTAGAGAATGTTAAACTTTATATTCCATGGTTCCTTCTCTCCACATACTCATACCCATGGTTCCTTGGGGGTAGGAAATAGACCAAAGTTTATAATACTTTTGGTCGATGCCAACTATATAATAGAATAGAGAGTAGGCCTAAACAATTAAGGGAAGCCCCCATATCTATAGATAGGGATAGGGGTAAGGGAGTTCAACCCTAAATGACCTTTAAACATATAGGGTGTGGTGGGGGAGGCCCCTCCTACCTCCTCAAAAACTATCTAGGCCAACCATATCTATAAGTAAACCAAACTCATTCATCAGACCCTATTTGAAGGGGTGACATATACATCCATTCATGATATTACCCAATGAAGATCATTTTAGGTCATGGTATTTCTATATCTCTATCTATAGTTTATTATCCTAAGGATATCCAAGGCACTCCTGATCCTATTGTAGGAAAGCATGAATAGTGCATTCCCCCTTATCCTATTGATTCTAGATTTAGTATAGTTTCTAATAGTATTATGGTTGGTAAGATGATCAGGGACTGGGTCAATGGGGTCACCATCAAGAAATTCAATATTAATCAAATTAGCAATGTCCATAAATTTTTAAAGAAATAGGGTAAGTGTATACCTATGTGTTGGTGAAAACCATCCTTACAACTTGTTGGAGATGATATTTCCTTGTTGAAGTATTGGATAAAATTATGTTTCTTTTTTGAATCACATAGATATTTGGTGTGAGTGTGCCCCTAACTTTGTATAACTATTAAGGCTATTAGGTTGGGAAAAAGACATATCCAAACCCTTATGAATGTGGGGAAAATTACATAATGTACTAACTCAAATAACTACATAGGTAAAAAAGAGAACTATTAGGCTAGGTTTCCTAAAAAAAAGTGAATTAACTATAATAGATGGCTTATATATTCAAGTGTATAGTTTCTATCAAGTTCACTCCATGTAAAAACAAAACACATGATTGAAAGGGAATGAAAAATGTTTATGCCCCCATAATGAACACATGTTTGATTGTATAGTTTCACTCAATGTAGAATAAAATGCATAATTTAAAGAGAATGAAAAATGTTGTTTCACATAGATTATTTCATTATGTTTATGAATGAATGAATAGCATGCCTCATGAATATGAAAATGTGTATGAAAAAGTATCATGCCCCTTGAATATGTACCAATTGATATAGAATTTTATGCATATGTATACCAAATTTGGGAACTTTTATCTAAAATGTATGTGTATATGTATATTGATACTATGTTCATGTAAATTGTGTATATATGCCCATAAATATGTACCTAAGTGAATGTGAATATGTGTTTTGATGTTTGTAAAGTGAGCGCATATGTATAACATATTTCCATGTAATCTATATTAATGTGCTCATATCTGTCATGTATCTAAACCATATGATATCTAAACCACTTTGAATATCTAAAATTTATACTTTAATTTTATATTGTTTCTCATGGAGGATTCTGTCTCTATGACAAGTCCAATGTAATTCCCCCTTTTGATATGAGGTATTTATCATGTAGTTAATTCATCTCAAAACAAGTTTTAAATGTATCATGTCATGTATAAAGGTAAAATCATGTAATATTATGTGAGCATGTGGAGAATATGTCATAAAACTAATGTAATTGATTAAGTCATGTATGTTACATATATAATGTAGGGCATACAAGTGTCATGTCTAGATAGATGTATCTATGAATCACATAGTATAATGATCATTGAAAAAGACTACATAGTAAAAGTGCATGATATAGATCAAGACACTACTCAATGCTAGTATGCTCAACAATCACAAATGTTAGTGTCACACATAAGGCCAAGGGTTGCATATAAGGGACATAAATATGCAATAACAAACAAGGCCAATGGCCACACATAAGGGCACATAAAAAAGTCACAAATAAGGGACATGAAATATGTCACATTAATTAAGGCACAAGAGCCACACATAATAGTTAAGCACAAACTAGCCTATCATTTAAAAGAGTAACAACATCAATGGAGCATATTAAAAGGAACTAGTCTACACTATCCATATGTATTAATGTCACATCATAATATAATAAGATATCCATGTATATCTTTATAAGATATGAGTAACTATAAAGTCATGTGTAAATAATATAGGTAGATCAACATGGTATAAGTTCATACAAAGATATAATTTGTGATGGTGAAACCTATAGAATAAGATGCCCCTAGTATCAACACGTCCACTAGGTAGAGGAAAGTCCAACATTTGTATGTCCATGTGTAACATGTATGTCTTGCATAACACTCATATACCATGAAGTTCATGTGTAAATAAACAAAGTATGCCATATACCAAACATATGATAAATAACATATATGAATAGTTTAATCTAGAAATCATGCTATTCTAGAGTCATAATTTTTGTTTTTTTGCACATTTGAATGTTTTTTATTTTTTAATATTTGTTTTTTAAAAATATTTTTGGAATATTTTAGATTTGGAAAAACTAGGATAAGTGGAAATGGTTTTGAAAGTATAATAATTAGATGGATCTGAATAATCCAAAATATGTGTTTAGGAATATAGTGCATTAGTTCTGATAAACTAGCTACGTGGAAAAAGTAAAAGCAAACGATATGCCCCCACTATATATGTAAAATATAACTATTTAGCTCAATAGTGTATATGGATATAAATATCATCATGCCCCATAGAATGCAAGAATCGATGTGTGCTCATCTAATATGTAGATATAAATGTATATGATAATGTAAACATAATGGAAAGCCACAAAATATGTGTAATAGAATTATTATGGGATTAGTGTCAATTATGTCTATATCAAGATAACAATCAAGAGACAAGGGCCAAGTGAAAGAAAAGGAAAGGGATAGAATAATTATTATGTACAATATATGAGGATAACCATGACAATTGAATAAATAATCATGAAGAATCTATGTACAATAGATTATGTGTGGTGAAATAATTTAGGTAGTCACTCCAACCACATGGAAGTAAGAAATGTGCATAATATCAATTCTAATGAGTAAATAAATTTTGGTGTTGTAACTATGATATTGTATTGATAATAACATGCATGCTAGCATGATTTATGCTATCTTCAATATCTTTCATAGAATATGTAGAAATAATTGTACCATGCATTATTTTTTTTATCAACTATATCATCCTTTGAAGAAATTGTTTTTCATTTGTTTGCTTGCTCCAAAAAAGCTTCCTCTCATGAAATGGTAATAGTCACACATTCATTCTCAATTGTAACATGGTCATGATCTTTACCCAGTGTTTCCACTATTGATATTATCTATGATTTTCCTAGTTTTGCATTGTATTGTTCTAAAGTAGGGCTAATGTGAAATTTAAAAAAACATGTTTTGAGCCCAAGTGTTACTAGAAACTCAATGGATATAATGCAGTGTTGAGGCCCAATAATATTATCCAAGTGTTGACTATCATACCCAAGCTATTAGGGAAGTGTCATGTTACATGTATTGACTTCATGAAAATATGTAATCTCTATATTAGTGCATTTCTTGCCATCGATGTGAGGGATAAAAATCAAAGGTTATAGTTATGAGGAACACTTTTTAGTTGTCTTTTAGAATTATTATATTAAAATTATCCTTTTTAATTAGATCCTGATTTTGAATTTCCTTTATGCGAAATCCTTTCTTAAGGATCTTTATTGCTTATCATGAGTTTATTTATGCAACTTATATTTTAATGATTTCTCTCTTAGTAATTTATCTTGATGTAACTTATAATACCTTTCTTGTTCTAATTTTTCCTTTTGTAACCTTTCTTTTCAATTTGTTCCCTTAACCTTTGCTTGTCTAACTATTCAATTTGTATACTTTATTGTTCTAATTATTCTTTTTGTATCCTTTCTTATTTTGGTTTTGCCTTTTGTAAAATTTATTGATCCAATTTTGATTTTTTTACCTTTCTTGCTTTAGTTGTTCCATTTGTTCCATTTATTGTTATGATTTTGTACTTTTAAACCTTTCTTTCTCTAATTTTACCCTTTGTAACTTTTCTTGCTCTAGCTATTCCTTTTATTCTTTTTGCATTGGTTCATTATGATATGCAATCATAGTGTGAGTGGGTTACTTGATTACATAAGTTGTTCTTGAGTCAAGTAGTGTTTTTATTGATTTATCTAGTATAGGATCACCACTATCATTGATACTTTATAGTTTGTTCTTCAAATCCCAAAAATTATACATATGATGTCCATGAATTCTATGATATATATAATAGTATTTTTATTTCCTAAGAGGATGCATAGGAGGTAATGTGATCAAGTTGTTTTGAATCATTTCCCTTAGAATATCATTTTAAATCTTATTATATTTATGAACACCTTTTGAATCATTAGTTGTAGATGTATCTTATGTTGGATTTCAAAATTGAGATGAAGTATTTTGAGGTACAAATATTTCAATAGAGATGTAGATATATGATTGACACTTGCTTGCTTTAGATTCTTTGTATATGTGACCTTATTTTTATGTGATGTGATTCTTAAATTGAACTAAATATTTTGATTTTTTAACTCTTGAATGGATATTATAATAATGATGATTTTATCTTGAAGGGATTCATAAGCACAAGCCTTATGTATGTCTATTTGAATATGCATACAAATTCTATTAACATAGTTTATGGGAGGTGCTTAGGGATGAGGAAAAAAAATCAAATAAGCTCTATTTTTTACTATAGGATGGGTCACCTTAACTCTTTGGATAGTGATAACATAAACCTATTTAGAGGGAAAGTAGATAACAACACCTTGAGGAAAGGTGGAGTAATCCAGGAGGATCCATATTTAATCCAAAAATGAAGTTTTAAAAATCCAAGTTGATCATTGACACTGTGTAAAGCCCATTGATATCTTTCCAGTGCAATTTATGGTTCAAAAAATGGAGTTTGTATGCAAAAATTATGACCAGTCAAAGTTATGTTTAGACCTGATAAAAGTGATGACATGGCAACATGGACTAATTAAATGCTAGCACATGAAAAAATTAGCATGATATATATGGATAAATTTTTATTTGACACATGCAACTAAGGTGACTTATAAAGGTAAAGAATGATATTTTTAAACATGTCTAAAATAATTTCTATGTGCGATAAAACCCCACAACCTAGGCCAAATTATGGCTTATTAATTCATCCATTCCTCACATATTATAATTAATTGGTATTTTGGCCTTAATAATTATGTGGAAGCCCACAAATTAAATATGTGGGATATTATTAAAATTAAATACAAAATTGTAAAGGGACAATATAAATCCCATAAAACATGGTGGAATGGGATACTATTCAATCCCATAAAAAAAGGTGGAGATAAATGTTAGTCCCATTATTATGGAAAAGGGGATAATGATTAAGACCACTATTTGTGCACCCCAACAAGTATATAAAGGTGTGATGGGTTATTTGTAAATCTTTAGAATTGGAAGCTTCAATAAGTTTTAGCTGAGGAACCAAGGCAAATAGAGACCAACTAACACTCTTCCTTAGTTTCGAGGCATTTAGAGTGAATTCCAAGATTCAGTGTAAACTAGTGAAATATTATAGATTTAAAGATGGTTATAGCCATATGTTGAGTGTCTATATTTGAGGTCATTTGATGCCATTTTTAATATATCTACGTGAAACTTTGTAGACAGTGTAATGGCCAGTTGAACAGTAGTTTGCATGTATCATCATTTTCAAAGCATCTAGAATCATTATCAGACTTCATAGTAAAATAGAGAGTTTTTATATAGTCTAATATTATTCTAGTGATATAATTATTTTCCTTATGTTATTTTTTTGAGCCAATTTTTAAATAATTGAAGTGATACTTTTGGCATAGAATTTTAGGAATGCATAATTGCATTCATGACAAGAAGGTGGAAAGTTCATCCGTGGGTAGTAAGACTTTTTGAAGATCTATTTTTGAGTTATATACAATATTAAAGGGTCCATTTGAAAATTTTAAGTTTTGGTGATGTACTTTAAATTCATGGAAATGGAATGGTTTATGTTCTAAGTGGACTTGAAGATGTAACCTGAGTAGTGGGTGAACTCTGTTATCATATTGGATATCATGAGTGGACTTTTGTGTTTTCTTTTTTACATTTGATTAATTAATTAATCATTTTGAATGAAAAAGTTAATCATAGCAACAATTATCAAAGATTTTAAAATACTTCAAGTTTTGAGATAAACACATTTTTTAAAGGTCAAACATTGTTGCAATTCCTTTGAGTATTTTAGAAAAATGAATGTTTGACAAAAAGAGTTCATTGGTAAATGTTTTGGGATGTATTTAGTGCTAGTTTATAGATCAAGTTTGGTATCAGAGTAGTTAGTGTGATGGGTTAGCATCTAATTATGTGGATTTGATATAAGTTGTGTTCACTCTAGTTTTTCATGTTATTGCAAAAAAAACTTGGCCTCATTGATATTCCATTTATAGTGTGGAGTTTGTGGGAATAGGTTGTTTATAGGAAATAGGAAGCCATGGGCAAAGCCTTGAAAGGAGAAAAGCTTGATGAGATTGAAGAAATTAACTAACAAATCTAGGAAGAAAATGATTTCCTAAGAGCTTAGTTGTACTCCTTGAATGAGGAGATCACTTACTTAAAATTAGAGATACAATCCAAGGATGAGCTCTTGTCATAGATACAGAGTGAAGAAATATATAGTCTTCACCAATTGCCTTCCCCTATAGATGCCAGCACTATGAATGATGAGTACATAATTATTTCCCTTCAGTTTTAGATTTTACTTTTGGTATTTTTCAAAAACACACTAAGGGCATTAAATAAAAATTGTTATTAAAAATGGGATTTGATGGAAGGGGCCTTGATAAAAATGGCCAATGAATTGTTAACTCAATATAGGTAGAGCATATATCTCATCATGAAAGATTGGGTTACTCTAATGAGAAAGTGGATGTTAGAGAGAGTTATTCTATTTCTAAAAGAGGACAAGTTTCTGACAGCCAAGATTTAAGGCCACTAGTAGTGCAAAATTCCTCCCTACAAAGGAATGATGAACGGTGTAAGAAATTAGGTAAAAGAGGTATTGAGATTACACATCCTCATTCTTACACTACAAAATCACCAATAGGAATGTGAATTATAAGACTTTTGATTCATTTCTATCATTTAATAAATTTAGTTTTGATATTCAAAAGATATTGCATTCTTTTCCTTGTACATTTTGCAGATTGAATAACTATTGTGCTACATATTATTAGAAAAGACAAGATTTACTGAAGCATATTATAGGTACTAAAGACCATTCTTATACTAAAAAAGTGATAAATGACAAACATGTGACCTCACCTAAGAAGAGGGATGTTTGCACTCATTGTCACATGAGTGGACATTAGGTTAAGAAGTGTTGGAAACTTTAACCATCCCACCATCTTAGTAATGGTAATAAGAAGCTGGTTTATAAACCTATTGATAAGGTAATTAATGAATTTTTTTTAATCAACCCATGTAGATGTCAATAAATCCACTAAGAAAATTAAACACCCTAAATAGGAGAGTCTGATTAAGAGGGTTAGTAAATAGTTTCTAAATTTCATGATTTCATGATTAGTGGATTAATGTTTTAAAGCATTATTGGGATTCCTATTGTATGTTGACAAATGCAATCTACCCATGCTTTGGTATATGAATTTTGGAGTTGTTATGATGGGAACACTTTGAGATAGGTTCATCATGTAAAGTTTTTAATTCTCATAACTTAAGTTTTGAAAGGCTCTATTTTTGGAATATCTAATTTTAGCTTTATGAGTTTCTTGTTGAACTATTATGGAATTTAACTGATTGATTAGCTTGGGAGATTGATAGTAGTATACAGGTTGTTGGGTAGGATTTAGTTTTCCTAAAATACTTGTTTCAGAGTAACTGCTATTTTGGGATGCATCTATTTATGACATGTTTGTGTTTGGATGCATTTGTAAGACCTTATTGGGCAATGTTTGTAATGCTAAACATTATACACTATTGGTTATTTCCATAGTTGTTTAACATTTTAAGACCCATGTCTGGGTAGTGTATTACAACATGGTCACAATATTAATGTATTTTGTTTATATTAATAAACTTGTTCTATAATTGCATTGGTGATTGTTACAGTGTTTGGCAATTCACTACTTATAGGATGTGATAGTGGGTAGATAGTTGATAGATGTCATGAGCTTTATTGGCAATTATAGGATTCAATATAACTCATGCCTTAGGACTTTATATATTGAGTCATGAATCATATTTTTCCATATGCTATGATTTAGGTTTTGTACTTTGATGTGTTACAAAGAACCATGTAGTATTCATGAGAAGGTTTAGGATCTCATATCTATTTAGAGCTTCATTAAAGCCACGTAGCAAAGGAGATAACTAGACTTACGTGTAGAGTCTCATTGAATCCATGCAACATAAAACATCACTAGGCTTATTTGTGTAGAGGCCCTTATGAAGCCAGATAGTAGAGGAAGTCATCACATTCTAAACCCTAGTTTTATGTAGAGGCTATTGATGGTCGTGTAATAGCAGATAAATTGTGGAAAATGTGATCAATTGTTTTTTCCAAGAATTTTAGGTATAGTTGTGTAACCTGAGTAGATTAATAAGACCTGTTAGAGTTATTTATAACCAACTGGCATTTCAATGGATACTAACTTTTGGTGGACCAAAATCTCCTAGTGGGGAGGATTGATCTAGGAAGATCCATATGCACTCTAAAAATAAAGTCATAAAAATCCAAGTTGATTATTATCACTGTGTAGATCCCATCAAGATCTTTTTGGTGCATTTTATGGTTTGAAAAATGGAGTCTGTATGTGAAAGTTATGACCAATCAAAGTTATGGTCAAACCTAGTAAAAGTGATGACATGACAACATGGACCAATTAAATGATGGCACATGAAAAAATTAGCATGAGATAGGTGGAAAATTTTTTAGCTGACACATGTAACTAAGGAAAATTATAAAGGTAAAGAAAGACATTTCTAAACATGTCTAAAATAATTTTTATGTGGGATAAAACCCCACAACCTAGGCCAACTTATGGCTTATTAAGTCACCCATTCCTCACATATTATAATTAATTGGTATTTTGACCTTAATAATTATGTGAAAGCCCATGAATTAAATATGTGGGATATTATTAAAATTCCATATAAAATTGTAAAGGGATAATATAAATCCCATAAAATAGGGTGGAATGAGATATTATTCAATCCCATCAAAAAAGGTGGAGATAGATGTTAATCCCATTATTATGGGAAAGGGGATAATGATTAAGCCCACCATTTGTGCACCCTAAAAAGTATATAAAGGGGTGAGGGGTTATTTGTAAATCATTGGAACTGGAAGCTTTAGAAAGTTTCAGCTAAGGAGCCAAGGCAAATAGATACCAACTATCACTCTTTCTCAGTTTTGAGGCTTTTAGAATAAATTTTAGGCTTCAAAGTAAACTAGAAAAATATTCTAGATCTGAGATGGTTCAAACCATTTTTTGAATGTCTATATTTGAGGTCTTTTGATGATATTTTTAATGGCTTGAAGTGAAACTTTACAGACTGTGTAATGGCTAGTTGAGGACCAGTTTCCATATATCATCTTTTTTGAAGCATCTAGAGTCATTTTCAAACTTCAAAGCAAACTAGAGAGATGTTTTATACTCCAAGATGATTATGGTGATATAATTATTTTATTTATTTGAGCTTATTTGTTCCAATTTTTAAATCCTCAAATTGAGAATTTTGGTGGAGAACTTTAGGAACTTGAGATTACGTTTGTGATAAGAAGGCAGAGAGTTCATCCATGGGTACCAAGACTTTTTGAAGGTCTATTACTAAGTTATATGAAATATTAGTGGGTAAATTTGATAATTGTAATTTTTGTCCATATACTTTCAATTTATGGAAATAGAATGGTTCATGCTCTAAGTGGACTCAGAGATGTAACTCAAGCAATGGGTGAACTCCCTTATCATATTGGCTGTCATGAGTTAACTTTTGTGATTTCTTTTTTGCATTTGATTACTTAATTAATAATTTTGAATGAAAAAGTTGACCATAATATAAATTAATGGAGATTTTAAAATACTTCAAGTTTTGAGATAAACACATTTTTTAAAGGTTAAACATTGTTGCAATTCCTTTGAGTATTTTGGAAAAATGAATGCTTGACAAAAAGAGTCAATTGGTGAATGTTTTGACACATATTTAGTGCCAGTTTATAAATTAGGTTTGGTATTAGAGTAGTTAGTGTGTTGGGTTAGCATCTGATTGTGTGGATTTGGTATCAATTGTGTTCGGCCTAGTTTTTCATAGTATTGCAAACTTTTTTTGGCCTTGTTGATAATCAAATTATAGTGTGAAGTTTATGGGATTAGTTTGTTTTTAGGGAATAGGAAGCCATGGGTAAAGACTTGAAAAGAGAGAAGCTTGATGAGCTTGAATTAATTAATTGGCAAATCTAGGAAGAGAATACTTTCTTGAGAGCTCAATTGTACTCTTTGGATGAAGATATTGCTCGCTTAAAATCAGAGCTACAAGCCAAGGATGAGCTCTTGGAATAGATGCAAAGTGAAGAAAGACACAGTCTTTAGCAATTGCCTTCCACTACAGATGCAAGCACTATGAATGATTAGTGAATTATAAGTTGTTCATATAGTAATTTTTTTCCTTCAATTTTAGATGTTTCTTTTAGTAGTTTTGAAAAATACATTAAGGGAATTGGATATAAACTATTATTGAAAATGGGATTTGATGGAAGGGGCCTTGGTAAAAATGGACAAGGAATTGCTAACCCAATACAGGTAGAGCATAGATCTCACCATGCAGGATTGGGTTACACTAGTGAGAGAGTGGATGTTGGAGAGAGTTTCTCCATTGCTAAAAGAGGACAAGATTCTAACAGCCAAGATCTGAGGCCACTAGCAATGCATAACTCCTCCCTATAAAGTAATGATGAGCAGTGTAAGAAATCAAGTAAAAGAGGTACTAAGATTCCACATCCTCATTCTTACACTAGAAAAATCACCAATAAGAATGTGAATTCTAAGACTTCTGATTCACTTCTACCATTTAAGAAATTTGGTTTTGATATTTAGAAGATGTTGCATTCTTTTCCTTGTACATTTTGTAGATTGAATAACCATTATGCCACATATTCTTGGAAAAGACAAGCTTTACTAAAGTAACTTGTAGGTGCTAAAGACCATTCTTATACCAACAAAGTGAGAAATGGAAAACAAGTGACCTCACCTAAGAAGAGGGATGTTTGCACTCATTGTCAAGTGAGTGGACATCGGGTTGAGAAGTGTTGGAAACTTTAACCATCCTACCATATTGGTAATGGTAAGAAGAAAATGGTTTATAAACCTATTGATAAGGTAATTAGTGAAGTTTTTGTTCAATCAACCCATGCAAATGTCAATAAATCCACTAAAGAAATTAAACACCCTAAACAAGAGAGTTTGATTAAGAGGGTTAGTAAATAGTTTCTAAATTTCATGATTTCATGACTACTGGATTAATGTTTCAAAGCATTATTGGATTCTTGTTGTATGTTGACAAAGGACATTTACCCAAGCTTTGATATATGCATTTTGGAACATCTATGGTGGAACACTTTGAGACAAGTTCATCATGTAAAGTTTTTAATTCTCACAGTTAAGTTTTGAAAGGCTCTATTTTTGGAATCTCCAATTTTAGCTTTATGAGTTTTCTATTGAATTGTTAAGGAATTTAACTCATTGATTAGCTTGGTGGATTGATAGTAGTATATAGGTTATTGGGTAGGATTCAATTTTTGTGTAATACTTGTTTTAGAATAACTACTATTTTGGGATGCATCTATTTATGACATGTGTGTGTTTGGATGCATTTGTAATACCTTATTGGGTAATGTTTGTAATGCTAAACATTATACACTATTGGTTATTTCCATAGTTTTTTATAATTTTAAGATCCATGTTTGGGCAATGTATTGTGACATGGTCACAACAATTAGTGTATTTTTTTTACATTAACAAACTTTTTCTATAGTTGCATTGGTGATTATTATAGTATTTGGCAGTTCACTACTTACAAGATGTGACAGTGGGAAGATAGTTGATAGATGTTGTGATATTTATTAGAAGTTATAGGATTTAGTATAAATCATGCCTTAGGCCTTTAAAAATTGAGTTATGAATCATATTTTTCCATATGCTATGATTTGAGTTCTGTACTTTGATGTGTTATAGAGAACTATGTAGCATTCCCAAGGAGACTCAAGATCTCATATCTATGTAGAGGCTCATGAAAGCCATGCAGTAGAGGAGATCACTAGAATTCTATTTAGAGGCTAATTAAAGCTATGTATTAGAAAAGATCACTAGGCTTATCTATGCAGAGGCTCTTGTGAAGTTGTGTAGTAGAGGAAGTCATCACATTCCAAACCCTAGTTCTATGTAGAGGCTATTGATGGTTGTGTAACAGTAGAGGAATTGTATAAAATGTGATCACTCAATTGTTCCAAGCATTATAGACATAGTTGTGGAACTTGAGTAGACTAATAAGACCCATCAATGTTCTTTGGAACTGAATGGCATTTTAGTGGATACCATCTTTTCATGGACCAAATGCTCCTAGTGGGGAGAATTGATCTAGGAGGATCCATATTCACTCTGAAAATGAAGTTTTCAAAATCCAAGTTGTTTTTTATCACTGTGTAGATCTCATCAAGATCTTTTCAGTGTATTTTATGGTTCAAAAATTAGATTTTGTATGTGAAATTTATGGCCAATCAAAGTTGTGGTCAAACTCGATAAAAGTGATGATGTGGAAACATAGACCAATTAAATGTTGGCATGTAAAAAAATTAGCATGAGATATGTGGAGAAATTTTTAGTTGACACATGCAGCTAAGGTAGATTATAAAGGTAAATAAAGACATTTTTAAACATGTCTAAAATAATTTCTATATAGGATAAGACCCCACAACCTAGGCCAACTTATGGCTTATTAATTTGCCCATTCCTTACATATTAGAATTAATTGGTATTTTGGCCTTAATAAGTATGTGGAAGCCCATAAATTAAATATGTGGGATATTATTAAAATTTCATATAAAATTATAAAGGGATAATATAAATCCCATAAAACATGGTAGAATGGGATATTATTCAATCCCATAAAAAAAGGTGGAGATAAATGTTAATCCCATTATTATGGGAAAGGGGATAATGATTAAGCCCACTATTTGTGAACTCAAAAAAGTATATAAAGGGGTGAGGGGTTATTTTGGAAATCATTTGAATTAGAATCTTCAACAAGTTTTAGCTGAGGATCCAAGGCAAATAGAGACCATCTAACACTCTTCCTCAATTTTGAGGTACTTAGAGGGAATTTCAAGCTTCAAATTAAACTAGTGAAATATTCTAAATTACAAGATGGTTCCAAACATATACTGAGTGTCTAGATTTGAGGTCATTTGATGCCATTTTTAATGGCTCAAAGTGAAACTTGTTAGACTATGTAATGGTCAGTTGAGGACTAATTTACATGTATAATCATTTTCGAAGCATCTAGAGTCATTTTCAGACTTCAAAGTAAACTAAAGAGTTATTCTACAATTAGAGGTACTTATGGTGGTAAAATTATTTTCCTAATTTGAGTTTATTGGAGCCATTTTAAAAATATTCATAGTGAGACTTTTGGTGGAGAACTTCAGGAATGCGAGATTGCTTTTGTGATAGGAAGGTGGAAAGTTCATCTGTGGGTACCAAGATTTTTCAAAGGTCTGTTGCTAAGTTGTATGAAATATCAGAGGGTCCATTTGAAAATTGTAATTTTTTCCATGTACTTTAAATTCATGGAAATGGAATGGTTCATGTTCTAAGTAGACCCAGAGATGTAACCTGAGTAATGGGTGAACTCTGTTATCAAATTATTTGTCATGAGTTGACTTTTTTGTTTTATTTTTCTCATTTGATTAGTTAATTAATCATTTTAAATGAAAAATTTAATCATAATGGAAATTAATGGAGATTTTAAAATAATTTAAGTTTTGAGATAAACACATTTTTTAAAGGTCAAACATTGTTACAATTCTTTTGAGTATTTTAGGAAAATGAATATTTGAAAAAAAGAGTCCATAGGTAAACTGATTGGCATGTATTTAGTGCTAGTTTATGGATCCTAAAAGGAAAAATAATTGGCATGTATTTAGTGCCAATTTATGGATCATGAAAGGAAGAATACAAGAATATATAGAAGGGAATTTTTTTTTACCATTTCAATACAACCATGAGGAATTTTATAATCCAAAAGAGAGTTTTGATAAAAATGATTATATATATGAAACCCATAAATCAAATTTAAAAATAGATACACCATTTGTTTCTAGGGTAAATTTATAAAAATAGTACATTAAAAATTTAGGAAAATTTGTATAGTATTTTTGTGAAGAAAATTAGGTTTTTAATCCACTCAATATAACTAGAAAAAAATTTAGAGAGATTTAAAAATAAATATGTTTTGATCCAAATATCAACCAATCAAGGAATAACCTAAATAGAGGAAACCCTAATGGAAAGATATAGTTGAAGGTGGAAATATTTTTTTGTGAATGAAAATAAAAAATCAGATCATGAAACCCTAAGACAAAAACTCTAAAAAATATTTTAAGGAAATTAAAAATGAAATTTAAAACATTGGGATGAAAAATTTGAAACCTTGGAAGGATGGTTCAATCAATGTGTATGGATTCATTAGTATATTTTATCCTAATTTTTATTAAGGTGGATTACTTAACATAATATATAAATTCATACTATAAATCATAATTTAAAATGTGGCACTCAAGTATACATCTCAATGTAAAAATATTGAGATTGATTGTACCGATTTGATATGTATCATATGTTAAATATAGAAATTATAAAAGGGATGAATATAGTTTTTTTTTTGTGAATGTATTATGGAAGTGAAGATCAAGATAAAGTAGACTTGTGGTTCATTTGGTTTAAAATTGATCCTCTATCTACACAGGGTCAACTTCAATGATTTGAGTTAGTATCATTGGTTGATACTGACATGTTAGTCGATACTAACCTATGAAAAAGTAAGGGATAATGGTTTTAAGGTCACTTGTTATTGCCTATTCTTATTTTGTATTCATGATCCTAAATATTGATAATGCACATAATCCATAAATTGGCCTCCTTTGCCTTGAAATCCTAGATGTGCTTATGATAGTTAAAAACTTGAAAAATGGGGAAGTGTAATGGGCTGACCTGACCCTAGTCACACATGTTTGATGATTTATTCTTGCTTATGTATATGATAATTTTAGGGGGAAATAAAGACACACATAACTATCCCACCTATTGTCATTGTGCAATTGTAATCCTTCAATGTACGTATATAACTAATGATTTTTCTTTGATACTTGATAATGTTTGATTTGACCTAGATTTAGAGGGATTTAGACTTGGCTTGTGATTTATCCTAGTGTTAGATTCACAATTTGGGAAGTATAGGGAAAATTTTATTAATGTGCAATAATGTATAGATATGTTCTAGATAAATACTGAGTCCCTTTTGAATGAGACATTGATTTTTTATATATGAGTCCAATTAGGTAATTTCTCATGAATTGACATGCTATGTAAATACGTATACCTTAAAAAGAGGTTTCATTTTATAAAATAACCCTTTTTATGAGAGGTTTGGTACTAATTAGATTATGTCAGAATCAACTGATGATACTGATTGAATCTAAAAGAACTGATTGTGTACATGCATACTAAATTGAGAGTTTAGAGATGTAAGTATAGGATATTTATCGAGTTTGAAATAAAAAATGATCTTCTTGTAGGTATGTAAGATTAAAAAATGAAGTTCAAATTAAAATATAGCATGAAAGTGTTATAAATTGGATAATTAAGACTTTGTTTATGTGCTTAATTCATGCTTGGTAAATGTGTGTTAAGGTTATCATTGTCATGTACCAAAGACTAGATTTTAGTATCTATACTAATGGCATGTCCACATTACTAACAAATTTATGAGAAAGCATTAGGGTTGTGTCATTGGTTAACTATATCCATCTAGTGAGGCATGTGTCTAAGTCACATTTTAGTGATGCAACTATGGATTCCACCTCTTTCTTTCATCTAATTGTACTATGTTTATACTAACTATTTAATAAGTCACCTTTATTGATGCATTATTAGTGGGTTAAACCTATTGTGTGTGTGTGTGTGTGTGTCTATATGTTACATTTGAAAGAATAAGAGTGATGACCAGTGACATCTAATGGCATAGTCAATAAGCCTCATACATTTTTTAACTTCCCTTATTTTTCACTAATTTTAATAATTGCACAATTAGCACATAATGTACATTTGAACAAATAAGAGTGATGACCAGTGACATCTAATGGCATAGTTAATAAGCCTCATACATTTTTTAACTTCCCTTATTTTTCACTAATTTTAATAAATACACAATTAGCACATAATGTAATAATGACTTATGGAGACATTATTAGAGTATGTATCTTTTTATGATTTATTATAAGCATATTGGTAGATTATGGGATACTTGAATTATTAAAATTTTATGATGTTTTTATTAAATATTTGCTTACTATTATTTCAAATAATATATCATTACTTATGATTCTACCGTATTTATGTTTGATTCTTTTGTCTAGTACTTTTGATGCTTTTTTACATATTCAATTGTTTTTGTGAAGGGGATGACCTAAGAACCAACTAGGTCTAGTCATACTATAACATGGCATGAAGATGGGTTTATCCATGATGAGTGTGATAATGACATAAATAGAGATATACTAAGTTTCCCTTGACTTGTAGCTCTTTGATTTTGTTTTATGGTCTTATGAGTGTGTTTTTCCATTACAATTCTATTTTTTATTTATTTGTATTTGGTTTTGTTCCAGTTCTATCCACGTGTATTTATTTTTTTAGATTTTTTTTTCAAGGAATGACATGATAGCTAAAATATGGACAATTCATTATCTCATATAGATATTTTTTATATTGGAATTGAACCTTGCCAAGTATTATGTGGTTCCAAACTACTCTTGTGGTTATTGAGAAGGGTTTAGAATCATAAGGAAGTGGAAAAGTGGAAAGGCACAAGTCTTTTCCAGAGCCTTAATGACATGTAATTTTAATTCATGCCTACATAATTACTAAGACTAGGGGCATGGAGTTTGTGTTAAGGTAAAGGAAATTTATTTAGTAAACATGCATATAACCTTTTATAAAAGACTCCAAAAACGAAAAATACTCAACTTCATTTTAATGCATAAGATATTGTGGGAGGTCTTAGCTTGCTAAGATAATATAGAATGTATTAAACTTTGAAATATTATAATTATATCTAGGGGGTATAAAGTGGAGAAATTAATTGCTCAAAAGTGTATAAGATAAATGCCAATGATCTTGGAAGGGGGAATAAGTATGTACCACCCATGTAGTTATTTTGATTGATTGAATATTGGTTACAAAGAAAATATGATGATTAAAAGATAATCATTTATTATATTTGAATTATTAGAGATTTATATATCAATTTAATTTCTCTTCATTATCCCTTCATGATCATTTGAAAAGGAAACTTAGGGTTTTGAAGTGAATTATATATTCTTACTTGAGGTATTATCAAACCTATACAAATGATTTTTATAAAGTTTCCATTTTTATATTGAGGCAATCTTGACTACTAAATAAATATAGAATTTACCTCTATTGGAGGTTTTTCAATGATGTCTCCAAGGTGACTAAGGATGTTGATGAGGTGTCATGTGTGCTAGAATGACAATGATAGAGTGTGCTTCAGTTTTATTACATAGTTATTTAGTGTTTGACTTGAATAAGTAGATGGTGGATGTTATTGATGGAATGATCATGTTCTAGAGACCATATGGGGTGTTTTGAGTGCTTGGAGTGCTTGTGGAACTGAAATGAATTCATCAAAGTAGTCATATGAGTGTTTAGGTTCAAGTAATCATCTTGATAGATAAAATTGAGTGAGAAGATTAATGATGTATAAATTCACATGTGTGAAGATTTCAAGATAAATTTGATATATGGATAGATTCACCTATGTGAGGAGATCATATGGTTCAAGTTTCAAGACTGGACATGGAGTGTAGAAAAAGTTATTTAGGTACAAAGTTGGCTTCTTAGATAGAGATCACTAAGTTCCCATACTTATCCAAATTTACGATATAAAATATCTATGTTGAAAATTTAATATTCATGATAAATATTCAATGATGATCATTTGAACTAATAGATGAAGATCCAATGATGAGCGAGTGATCGGGCAAATAAAGATCTATGATGAGTGATTAATCTAACCAGATAAGGATCTAACAATGAGAATTAAACTTATCAAATAGTGATCAAGGGTGAGAGTGAATTCAATAATTCAAAGATCCTAATAATGAATATGATTAATACATGTGTCATAATCATGGATATCTAGAAATTAGATCAACAATGCATGTTTGATCAAGCATATCAAAGATTAATGGAACACATTCAACTATACAAAAAAAGATCAATAATGTGTATTAATTAAGTTAATAAAATTATAAAAAGACATGAAGGGATTCAAAGTGGTGAAATATAATGTAATAATGGCTATATGGTACACATAGGGCATGGAAGGATACCTAGTGGCTTGATCTTAGAAGCGAGGATCTAAGATTAATAATGAGTGATACAAGTTAAAGTCAAGAGGCTTGAAATTAGATCAATGGAGTGCATTAAAATATGTAGAGGAAGATAAATAGTGAAAATTATTCAATAATTCAATAGAATTATCAATAGGTACATAGGGATGTCAAGTGGTGGAAGTTCATTGGAGACTAACTGTAGGGTACACAGAGGGCATACAAGGCTGCCAAGTGGCTTGATCTCAGAAGCAAGGATCTAAGATCAACAGTGAGTGATGAAAGTTAAATTTAGGAGGTTATAAAGGAGATAAATAGAGTTCATTTGATCAAGATATAAAAGGACATGAGATGAAGACACGTGTTTGTAGATGATTTTGTATTAACTAGTGACTGTTGGCTTTTGAATTAGAAAAAAGATAAACTAGTGCTCAGTATTTTGTTTATATATTTTGATCTAGGATGAATTTATTGATGGTGTAAAAGGTAAAGTTGAAGAGGAATTCAAGGAAAATACAAAAGTTATTTATAAGGTTTTAATATTTTTAAATTTCAAATATATTGAGATCTAAAGTTGATTGAAGGTTTGATCATGTTCTGCAAGTGACCTAAAAAGGATAATTAAAGAGTTATTGATGGTATTTCAATGTTTTGAGATGAAATAAATATTTGAGTGTCTTATAATAAATTATGACAATATATATGGATTTTTTAGGTTTTAAAAATAAATATTCAGTATGAACAAAGGCTTAGAATTTGACTGTGTTTATTAAATACACTAGCAGTTTGAGTGACCATCTTGCAAAGGTAAGTTGAAGATGTTATGAGAATAATTGAGGAAAAAAATGAATATTAATATGTCAAGGAAGTATAAAAGTTTCATTATAATGTATTGGAGATCATTTTTTTCCCATATTAAATTTTGGAGAGTCAAAATAGCTTGATTGTATTTTGACTATTTATGACAAGTCTAAGTGGTCATTTTGAGAGAGTTGATTTGAGTGCTTAGAGCCTATGTTATAATGTCTAAGGCACATGGAGGTGTTTAATAGGTACATAAGGTTTAAATTATGTGATATAATCATATGGATATGTGAAATATTTTATTTTTTTCTTCATAAGTTTGAGATTGTGTTTTATGTGTTTGAAGGCCTAAAGAGCAAAGAGACATAATTGGTAGGTTCAAGTGTTGAATTGGTGTTACAAGTGGCATGAAACCATGAGGGATTTATAAAATTTATATTAGAGATATTTTTTATGTGTTAAAATCATTGGTATAATTTGAAGGTGGCCCAAGGAGTTGAAGTTGTAACATATGGGTGAGTAGGCCTAATTGTTTTAGGTCTCACTAAGACCTAATGGTGGTTTTGGGTTAATGAGGTAATGTTCAACATAAGGAGTGTGGTTTTATTACATGGAACATGTATTAATACATTTTTTAAATTTATAAAAAGTTTCTAAGCATTTTAGATGACCAAGATGGGTTAGATGAGTGTATGTTATAAATACTAGGCATAATTGGCCTATTTAGAGTGGAATTGAGCGTGTTGTGCTAAGTAAAGGAGAGAAAATTTGAAAGAGAAGGTACATGTAACTTAGGAAAATAAGAGATAAAATAGAATCAATCATGTTTATCTAATAAATTTGATGCAGGATGACACATAGGTCATTAGACCTAATGATCCTAGAAGAGGCAAATTAAGCAAGTGTGTAGATGAGAAAAGATATATGAAGGAATGAGAGCCATGTGGATGTATTGAGAGGTAGATCAGAGTCTTTATTTCATGTATGACCTTTTGGTCATAATTATAATGTTAAATTTATAGGTTTGATGCATGACAATAAGTGAAGGTGTGTAGATTGATCCAGAAGGTGGTTTTGGATGCCTTACTTATGTGTGAAGGTTTGAATGAGTGAAGAGGATTAAAGGAGGTTGTTCTATAGGGTTTCTCCATAAGATTGAGAAGAAATTATAGTTATATAATTTTTCATTTCTTATATTTTGTGTTGGTACTCAACATCTTAGGCAAGTTGGTATTTTCCATTTTTAGGGGTTGGTGCTCCTTGTGAAGTGGGTGCTTCACTAAATTATTATGTTAGTAATCATCTTATAGGACAAGTAGTCCATTTTTTTTATAGGCTTGAGAGTGGGTTTTCTCCCCCAAGAGGGTTTCCCACATATATCTTGTGTTATATTTGTTATCTTTCATGTTCATTGTTATGAGTTGGTTATTTGCTTCTTGATTGCTTATGGTGTATGACTAAGGGTTTGAAGGATTTAGATTGAAGTTTTGAAATATATTAATTCACTAATTAACCCCCCCTCTCAATGATTATACCTATAGTACCCTCATTATTGTGTATTAATCTTGGGACAAAAAAAATTTCATAGGGATTTTAAGATATATAATGTATATTGGGGAATTATAGAGGACACACATAAAGAAAAGGTAGATAAGAGGAGTAGAGAAAAGAAGGTAAAGTATGTCAAGTAGTTCAGATCTCATTAACCTTTCATTCTCTCTTGTTTGAAAGTAAGTGAGATCTTTATGGAAACTTTGAAATTTATTAAGATTAAAAATGTTAGTTCATGATTTATATATTATGATATTTTTTTTAAGGAAAGAAGATGTAGATATGATAAAGGAGAGAAATTGAGATCTATTAAGGTATTACATACCCTAGTAAATGCCACATCTTCCATACTCCCACAACTAAGCCTAAGAAGTAGTTAGGCCTCATATTATTATAGAATGACATGAATATGGTTATAATGGTTAGTAGGGTATTGACAAATAAATAGAGATGCATTAAGTATCCCTTGACTTATAACTATTTAATTTTATGTTGTGGTTTTGTATGATCTACGTACAGTCTTGTAGTCTACCTTCCAACCTCTCATAGCCACACAAGATTCCTCACTCCTCTCACATAACTTGAGATCCTCAAACTTAAAACATATTAAAGTAATCACAAGAAATAATTATCATATGAAATAAGGTCATAACCTATTATAACATGCCACACAACTCTCCCTTACCTTGTAACTTGCCCAACACTTTTTGGTATCTATGAAGTGTTGCATCACCCTGGTGCATTATCTTGAGCAGTCCCATGCATGCTATACAATTTTTTCACATTAATTATAACTTTTATATTTATTTAACATCAACTCACAATATTTTCATCTCATAATAAAATGGTCATAACCTCTATAGCCTTATTTTAACCTCATTCTTAATATTCAAATGTTTCAATTGTGGAGAGATAGGTCACTTTGGCAACAAGTGTCATCATAAGCATAATTTAAATGATAATGAAGAACGTGAATAAGATCATGATAATGAAAAGAATACATTTATGAATGATAAGAGAAAGAATATTTTCAAAAGGTATAATGGCCAAAATAAGTTTTACAAGGACAAGAGGAGTCTCTACACCAAGGGATATTATAGTTCATCTAATGAGAATGATGGCAGTGATTTTAAGAATGATAATGAATATTGTGGTCCTACTGGAGATGAAGCTCTATTTATGTATAAAGAAGGTAGTTACTCATATCAAGAAGAATATACATGGTTTGGAGGTGGTTTATGTGATACAGATGATGAATAAGACAAGGTAAACTTTGAGACTAAGATGATGAATGCCCTTGAAGATTTGAAGATTGAGAAGAAGAAAAATAAGAAGTGGAAGTCTCAAATAGAGGATTATAAGGTAAAATTTAGTGTGTTTGAGTCAATAATATATGAAGACTTCAAAGAGTATAAAAATTTAGTCAATATTCTTAATGATTAGTTAGAGACTATGAATACAAACTTGAAGGCCAAAGAAGTTGAATGTTCAAGGTATGTAACTAAGATTGATTATTTAAAATATGAGTTGAAAAATACTTCAAGTCAAGTGAAGTCATTTTTGAATTTTTAAAATAGATAAATTGATCTAGATAACATTCTGAGTAGTCAAAAATATGCAAGTGATAGAACTAGTCTTAGATACATAGAAAAACAAAATAATACTACTCATGACGACTTGAAGACTTTTATGAACAAGAACAATCAAACTTTGAAGATCAAAAATCAGTCAAGAAATAAAGTTGATAGTATAAGGAAGACAAATCAAATTAGACAACCAAATGTAATTGTTGTCACCAAATCTCATACCATAGAAGAGGGTGTTCAAGCCTCCTTTAGATTTGGATAACATGAGAACACTTCCAGGTGTGTGGGTGTACCTATATTGGAAAGTGAGTTTCTAGGTTTAAGGGCTAGCTCCTTGGATGTATCTTGAAATGCTTAATCCTATGTTAATGTTTGATTATGGGAAAAGAGTTAGAAGTTACATGAAATAAATCTAATTTAAGGGGCTGATACACCATGATGTATTCCATATGACCATCATACTTTCTTGCACTAAGAAATAAGACAGATAAACTGATTTCCAAGACCTATGGATTCTAAAATGAGTATTTAAATATGAAGGTGAGATGTATGAGATCTATTTAAGGAAAGTGAACCATAGGTTAGTTTCAAACACTAAGGCTCATTGTATACTTGAAAGATAAGACCATACACTTGACAATACTTCATATGACTTGTTAGAACAAAAATATTGCACAGACACGAAAGGATAAGAAGAGAAAAGGATAAAGAGTAATCAATTTTCACCATAATAAATCACTTTCACACTCAGAAAATTGTCCAAGAATTAAAAAATTAAAAATGCATTAATGTTCAAAGGCACAATATGATGTCATTCTAGTAGGGCTTCACCATACTTGGAGTGGAACTCATTTTACAATAGCTCAAGGGATATATTTATAGGAGAATGCCTGCAAGAGAGAAGGGACATAACACTAGGGTAATTGATCTGTTTAAATTCTTCTTCCATAAGTACAACTATGTCCATGAATTATATTCTTTTAGGCCATTTGATTGATCCCCCATCACTTTCAGTTGCTACATAGTTACAATATTCCTTCTTTGATCCTCCTTGATGGTTACAAAAATGGAATCAAGAATTTTGACTAGGTTTTAGAATTAATATATTTAGAACAATTGGATCATTATATTAGGGCCTTATCTTGATGCTAAACCACTCCAAACTAGTTTTTTATAATGTGTATAGTGGAGTGACATGGTCCCTTTCAATTAGTTGGTCTTAGAGATGAAACCATTTATGTCTACATGTTTTCTCTAGTAGTATCTTTTGAAACATTTAGATTTGGCTCTAATTAAACCATGATTGACCTTGGATTCATACCTTTTGCTTACTTTTCCCCATCAAAAATACTTGTCAAATTTTGCTCTGATTGGTCATCGAGACTTGACGTAGATCCATGATCACTCGATTTATCTCACACCATCAGATTGAGATGTATGATCAAGTAATGAAAATTGATATTGATGGGACCCATTATTTAAAAGCCAATGACTAGTCTATGGTCTTAAAATTGATAGTTAGTGGGATGTCATTTGATGTTTTCACGACCATCATTGATGGTCATACGATCATTAAATTTAAGCTCAAAAGGATTGTCTTGCTTTCTATTTTATTTTAATATTCACATGCTTATCATTCAAAGTTTTATAGAACATGATTGATGTCCTATAGACTATCAAATTTAAACATAGGTATATTTTTCCCTGAGCTTTAACTTGATGTTCACATGAATGTATTATGTTTTTTGACCAACTTTGAAAGCTTGGATCTTAAAGTACAAGAAACATGGAGGTACAAAATTTGTAAGAGATTCTCTTATTGCCAAAAATGATGAACTTATTTGATATGATGGTCCCAAGAGCTTCGTAGGTGAAGATATTCAAATTTAAAGAAGGCTAGTTCATAATTGCTTCTATGTGACATCCCATGATGGCTAGGCTCAAATGACTATGTATGGAAAACTTAGAAAAAATGCTTGGTATCCAAAATTTTCATATGTATAAATTCATTTATGCTTTGGTTGAGGACCTGGGAATTAGCACATAATAACTAGGGACTAAAATGAACAAACCCATGTGACCATCTTCCCCTTTAACTACTGTACATGTGAGATATATATTTGTGAATATGCTCACTTGGATGTGATTTAACCTTTTGGGAAAATGACTATGTGAAAAACCATGCAAAAAGTGGCTAAAAGGCCAACTTTGGATTTTCATAAATTTTGATGTGCTTCGACAAAGGACTTGAGATTTGGTGTATATGATCTTGGCACAAAAGTAAATAGACCCATATGATTGATTCTACCTAACTCATCTTTGCATGGAAATTATGATGTCAAGAAAGCCCTAATCAAAATTTTTCCATTAGACCTAAGATGTCTAGATAAATATAATGAATAACTAGATGAAAACCAAGAACTTCCTAAGTCATTCCATGTGATATTATCATCCCATAGGGTCTCTACAAGACTCTTCATTTTCTCATCCATTAACAACCTATTTCATTCCCTAATCTGCATTGATCACCATGAAGACATACCACTTGCATTAAATGACTCTAAAATGGTCCCTTAGACATTAAATGACAGAAGGACCAAGATAGACTACGAATAAACCAAAATGGCATAAAGAATGAAACTAGATGATCTACAATATACCTTATAACATTATAAAAATCCCCTATACAAAATTTTTACTATAAGGGGGTTGACCCATTTTAGCCTGTGGGAAAAAATGGTCAACATTCTTGGCAATTTCCCAAGGGTGGCATGCTTTTTATGTCTTGACTAGTTGCCTAATACGTGTCCATTGGGCTATGGGGTCACATGTACAATAGGTTTAATACATAAAATACCTTGAACAACACACCAAATAATAGAAAATAACATGTACCAAACATAAAATAAGTAACTAAGTAAAACACACATGTGTTTAAGAGTAATTATTGGAACACAACACAACAAGAAGGGAAACACACACCTAACCTAATATTTACAAGACAAACCTTCAACTCTCAATAATAGGGTTTTAAACATATCCCATTTATAGGGATAAGTAGTTATTCTCCATTCATCTTTGATAACTAAAAGGAATTAATTTTCTTTCACTTGGTCATGACATATGGGCCACTTGATAGGGCATCAAACATAGTATGCCTACTCAGCTTTGCTCTATCTTCATCCCATTTTAAGACCATGTCACCTTCTTGAAATGACCTTAGAGTTACCTTTTTATCAAAAGACCTTTTCATCAGGACCTGGTAATGCTCCATGGCCTAATGATCCTTAATTCTAGTCTCTTATAACTCTATTAGTTATGTTAATCTCAATTCCATATGAGTGTTCTCAAACAACTCTAGTTGGTGTGCTAATTCCAAGGCTGGTATCTCTTGAGATATGGACAACCTAGTTTCCCTTCCATAGACAAGCACAAAAGGAGAATTCCATATTGACCTCTTGGGATTTATCCCATTATCCCATAAGGTTATGTTTAGTTTGGTATTCCAAGTTCATTGGTTATGCTCTAGGGTTCTCTTAGTGATTCTGATTAGGTATTTTTGGGTAGATTCAGCCAACCCATTACCTTGAGGGTAATAGTTAAATGAAGTGCTCAAGAATATGCCATTATTATTTACCCAGTCAACTATTTTAGCACCCATAAAAGTAAGATCATTATCTAAAATTATAGTATAAGGGGTGTCAAACCTCATTATGATGCTCTCATAGAAATCCAAGGTATCACTCTCATTAGCCTCCTTCAATATTATTACCTCAACCCATATGGTAAAATAGTCAGTTTCTATGAGTATCCATTTGTGACCAACACTTGGTTGGGGATTTATCATACCAATGAAGTGAAGACCCCATTGCAAGAAATATTGGTCTACTTGGATAAGGCTTAGAAGAAGAGCTACAAGCTTCTGCTTTCTTGTAAAGAAGGCACATTATCCACACCTTCTCACCCAATTATGGAAATATTTGAAGAGGTTGGGCCAATAGTATACAACCCTCATGATCTTGGTAGTTATGGTACTTGGAGAGTAATGACCTCCTATTGTCCCATCAAGGAACTTCTTAAGTAACACTTTGAAATGGTCATTGTCAATGCATCTCAACAACACACCATTGATGTCCCTCCTAAATATCATAACATACATTAGACAAAAGGGGATACATTTCAATATAAAATACCTCCTTTATGATCTATTCCTATTATTAGGCTAATCACCATTTTGGAGAAATATGATCATGTTCTATGTCTAATCTTGTGGAGGTAATATGCCAACTAATTAGGGACACTCATGGTTGAATAGAGATTCTTCTTTTGATTCATGAAGATATAAAGCTATATGTTCACAAAGGCCATTACCCCTTACCATTTTTGTCACTTTTATATCAACATCATACTCCATCACTTTACCGATCCACCCTACCCTCTTTTCAATGAGGTCTCTGCTCAAAAGAAATTCCTTAGCACTAGGATAAGAGACCATGACATAAATCTTGTTATTTGACACCATATGTCTAAATTTATTTAGTCATATTATGAAAAAGACCTACTTCTACACAAAGGTATATCTAGGTTCATATTCTTCTAAACCTTGACTGAAGAATGCAATTAACTACTCCATGCTCTCTTGATTCTTCTACATCAATATGGTTGAGATAGTATCAAGGTTAGAAATTAAATACAACATGAAGTATTTAGTAAAATTAGGATTCACAAGGGTATGATATTCTAAATTTTCTTTCTTTATGGTTTCAAAACTACCCTTACCCTCTTTGGTCCAAGATAAGGCTTGGTTATTCTTAAGCATAGGCATGATAGGTTTTACTAAAGATGTAAGACTAGGTATGAACCTTATTAAAAAATTTATCTTGCCAAATAAACTTTGAATACCTTTCTTATGCAAAAGAAATGATAAGCCCATGATAGCCTTTACTATCTCAGGATCAAGGGTTAAACCATCTTTGGAAATAATATTTCCCAAGAGCTTACCTTCATGAACAAAAAAGATGCACTTCTTTGGGTTAAGAGATACCCCATATTTCCCACATCTTCCAAAAACTTGCCTTAAATGTTTCATGTGTTCATCTACATCCTTATAAAATAATATTATATCATATAGATAAAAAAATACCATCTCTTTGATCAAACCCTTAAAATCCATGTCCATTGCTCTTTAAAAAGTGGCACCAACATTGGACATACCAAAAGGCATCTTCCTATAAGCAAAGGTTCCCCATTTGGTCGTAAAAGATATTTTGAATTTATCATATTTATTGACCAAAATTATATCCTAAATAGGCATCTAGAAGATAAAAATGTTGAGAATCTAAAACCATTTGTAGAATTTGATCCATTGAGGGTAGAGGATAGTGGTCTTTGAGTGACACTCGATTAAGGTCCCTAAGGTCTACATAAAGCCTTATCTCCCCATTATTATTTATAATAGGTAAAAGGCAAGCTATCCATTTTAATTTTTTTATGGGAAATATTATCTTAGATTCAAGAGTTTTGGTAAGTTCTAACCTCATGATTTGCTAAACCTTGGGGTTAATGGGTCTTTGTTTATGTCTAACCAATTTAACTCTAGGTTCTAACTCAATGGTATGTTGTGTTAGGATAGGATAAAATCCTTTGAGGTCTTTATATTCCCAATTAAATATATCATGAAACTCTCTGCATAGTTCAATGAGTACTTGCTTTTCTAATGTAGAACATACCATACCTAGTTTGAGGAGTCTGTCCTTGAAGATCAAGACTCTTTCACAATTATACTCTTTTATAGACACACTCAGTTTTTCCTTCCTTTTCAGATAATTTTTGATAAAGATGTTTTATAATATCACTAAACCCTTAGGTATATTATTGGTCTTTAGCTATATAATCTGGTCACCCAACTATTCTTGGAGCTTCTCTTGGTTTCATGAAGAAAACTTAGCCTCATTCTACAAGAAGAATGCAATGTGCTTGTCACTATCAAACACTTGCCAAGACACTTCAGTATTAGGTACAAAAGGTATAATAATGAACCTAATATGAGATTGCCTTCCTTATTTCTTTATAGTAGTTAGAATGTCAAATTGGGCTCCTATAGTAGCTAGTCTATTAGAATGACTATTCTATTCTCTTGGGACTAAGTAAATGTTGAATGCATTGAAGTAGTCAAGTAGATCCCATACCCTATGCATGTATTAATTAAGTGAAGGGTTATTTGTGGAAATCACATTCCTCACCTAGTGCACAAAGAACTCATTGTCTCTATATACTTGTCGGTTCTTGATCAATTTTTTCCTTACCCATTAAAGCCCATGAATCAAACCTTCACACTCAGCCACATTACAAGTGAAACTAAAATTTAATCTATATGAAGTATAATAATATTGTTTGGATGGAGATACCAACATAACTCCATCCTCTACACCAAATTTACTTCTTGAACCATTAAAAAACACCTTCTATAGTTCATCATTTTTACCCTCTTCCTTGGCATGTAGAGGTGTCTGTATTCCTTCCTCATGCATACAATATGTTCCTAGATCAGTTTATTATATGAGATCATAAGGATCCTAATCATACTTATTATTAACATATTCATCAAGAAAAAAATCTACAATGCCATGAAGCTTGGAATAAGTTTCATCTTCTAGAATAGAATCCTTTTCTTCATGAATGACATAATTCAAATTAGAACTTGTCTCAATGTAAGGTTCAATATGAAACCTTGAAAGAGGTTGCATCCTAATTTTAACCCTAGTCCTATATATTATTATAAAATCCAAGAAAGGATAGTTAGTTGAGAGATAACCACCTATCTTGGCTATGAAATCCCTTGATAGGTAGATTGCAAAGTGGGCTAGGAGATCAACCACAACTATGTCCTGCAAGATAGGAAAAATAGGACAACCATGAAAGAACACCTTCAAGCCTTTTATCAACCCTAATATCTTGGCAAGTATACCATATAATTAAAGGGCCCCCTTTTTATGTGGCTCATTTTTTAGTCCCAACTTGTTAGCTATAATTTTAGGCATGATAGAAGTAGAAGCCCCAATATCAACTATGCAGTTATGCACCAATTTGTCATCTATAATGAGAATGAGGTAAAATGGTGGAGGTTTCCCAGCTCTAGTGGATGGTTCCACAATGGCACTATGAGTAATTTTAAAATAAAAATGGTCATGAATTTGATTTGGAGATGAAGGATTAGTAAGAATAATGGATAATTGTTGTTATAATAATTTTTTTTGGCTACACATATGAAGGATATCCCATAAGGAGATAGATGCTTTGACATGCTTCAAAGAATATAATGTGTTTAGAGAATTAATACTCACATTTTATTATGTCCTTAGAGGTAATGAATTGCTTAGAACTTTAGGAATAGAGGCACTCTGAATAGACCCTACCACATCTTGGCTTGTAGGAGGTATGGAAGCCTTTGGAACTATCACATAAACCTTCAAAACTATCACACTTATAGTTGCAACTTGTTGCCTTGTAAGATGACTAGAAGAGCATGTGGGTATGTCACTAATATTTCCTAGATCCCTCTTTTTGGTCCTTATATTTTCTATAATAGAGGATCCTTAGTTTAACGCAAAAGTGTCTTCAGCCAAGAAATTGGTGAAGATTTCTCCTTGAGGTTACCAAACCTCATTAGATTACATCATTGCCTCATCTTCACTTGATATGAGGGGAGTGATTACCCTTTGAGACACTAAGGCTTGTTCTCCATTTTGATTGGCATCTATTAATTGGTCATGTTGCTAATCTTCTCTTTGTACTAAATTGTTATGGACTGGTACCATCTCCTTGATATTAGTGGTAGAATTAAGATTGTGTATTAGCAAGTCTATTGGAATTGATCTACCATTGGCCTCTCCATCTTTCATATTGTTGACTATACTATTGATGATATGTTTGAGAGTTATGATAAGCACCTTATAGCACATTAGCTTGTCTATTTTGAGCATGTAAGGCCAAGAACTTGGATTTCCAATCAATATTATTTTCTACTTGCCTAAGAGCCACCTTAACTTTGGTATTAACATTAGGAACTTGGGCTACATCTGGAGTGGTAGCCAAAGTATGTGATAAAGGAGGCATAGACACTTTAGGTGGAAGTCTTCTATCCTAGATAAGATTATTTTCATCTTTGATAGAAAGCTCATATGCTTCAGGGAGGGTGGATCCTCCCATATATTGAAGCATAACAACAATTTCAGTCCCAATGAATCTCAAGTAAGTGGGGAACATAAAACTAGAAGGTGGCATCATAGGGTGAGGAAACCTATGCCAAGTATTTTGAAACCTTTCATTGAAGTCATGCATTATTTCTTTGGGTCCCCTCTTTATCATGTTGAGTTGATGTATGCGAGAATCATGGTCACTCTCATTCCCAGATCTAAAAGTTAGTAATACTCCAAACTCATCCCATGTTGTGATGCATCCACCTTCCAAAGTTCTATACCAATGAATAACTTTCCATTTAAGGGACATGAAAATAAGCCTAATAGCAATGTTCTCTTGAACAATGTTGTGAAAACTAGAAAAATTAGAGATATCTCTAATGTGCTCTCTAGGTGTGATATGACTCTCACTATTGAATGTGGGCACACCTTTTGTGGCATTAGGAGGGATGGCATCATAAGCATGAAGTTGGATTATATTATCAGTGTTGAAGGTAGGGAAAGCATGAGATCTATCCATGTCTTCTTCTTTAATATTTTCAACTTATTCAACCTCTTCCTCTTCTTTCTCTCTAGTAAAATATACCCATTATTCAAAGGGTAGATTTGGTTAGGGATATTGAATTATAAGAGGGATCTCAGGCTGAATGGGTAGATTAATGGGATTGGATGGTATAAGAGAGGATGACCTAGTGAGGACCATGAATTATGGAGGGTAATATTATAAAAAAGATGATCTTGAGACTATATTTATTTTGAGGAGTCATTAAATGTTGAGTAGCACACCACTTTGTAGCTGGTGTTGTTAATACCAACATTCACCTTGACAAGTTATGTTTAAAGACAATGGGGTCCCACTAGGTGTGCTAAAACTATTGTCACAAAATATCACACCCTAGAAGAGGGTGTTAAAGCCTCCTCTAGATTTGGACAACATGGGCACACTTCTAGGTATGTGGGTATCCCTATAGTGAAAAGTGAGCCTCTAGGTTTAAGGGCTATCTCTGTGGATCTATCTTAAAATGCTTATTACTATGTTAATTCTTACTTATGGGAAAAGAGTTAGAAGTTTCATGAAATAAATATAATTTAAGGGAGTGATACACCAAGATGTATTCCATATGACCATCATACTTTTTTGCACTAAGAAACAAGATGCACAAACTAATTTTCAAGACCTATGGATTCTAACATGAGTATTTCAATATGAAGGTAAGATGTGGATTCCTTTTTTAATCCTCCTTAATGATTACAATGGTGGAATCAGGCATTTTAACTATGTTCTAGCATTAATCTGGTAAGAAAAACTAGATCATTTTGTTAGGGCCTTATCCTAATACTAAACCACTCCAAACTGGTTTATCATAATGTGTATAATGGAGGGACATGATCCCTTTTAGGTAGTTAGTCCTAGAGATGAAATCATTTGAGTATATATGTTTGATCTAGTAGTATATTTTGAAACATTTGGCTTTGGCTCTAACTAAACCATGCTTGAACTTGGATTCATACCTTTTTCTTACTTTGCCCTGTCAAAACTACTTGTTAACCTTTACTCTGATTGGTCATCGAGACTTGAATTGGATCCTTGATCTCTCAACTCATTTTTCACCATCAAATTGAGATGTACGATTAAGTGAGGACCATTGATCTTATTGGGACCCAATATTTGAAAGTCAATGACTAGTCCATGGTCTTAAAATTGATAGTCTATAGTATGTCATTTGATGTTCGCATGACCATCATTAATGGTGACGTGACCATCAAATTTAAGCTCAAAAGGATTGTCTTGCTCTATATTTAAATTTGATGTTCATGTGATTGTAATTCATCATTTTATAGAATATTATTTACATCCCATAGAACATTAAATTTAAACACAAGTAGATTTTTTCCTGAGATTTAACTTAATGTTCACACAAACATCTTATGTTTTTGACCAAATTTGAATTCTTGGATCTTGAAGCATGAAAAACATGGAGGTCCCAAAATTGTAGGATATGTTATTATTACCAAAAAAGATGAACCCATTTGATGCAATGGTTTTGAGAGATTATTATGTAAAGATATTTTAAGTTTAAGAAGGTTAGTTTATAACTCTTGTGTGACATCCTATGATGGTTGAGCTCAAATGACTAAGTATGGGAAACTTAGTAGAAATACCTAGGAGCCCAACATTGTGCACGTATAACTTCATTTGCACTCTGGTAGAGGACCTAAGATTTAGCACATAATAACTAAAGACCAAAATGAACAAACCCATGTGACCATCTTCCCATGCAACTACCATAAATGTGAGATATATCTTCATAAAGATGCTCACTTGGATTTGCTTGAACCTTTTGAGAAAATGGCTATGTAAAAAAAACATGCAAAAAATGGTTGAGAGGCCAACTTTAGATTTCTATAACTTTATATGTGCTTATATAGAGGACCTAATATTTGGTGTATATGATATTAACACAAAATTAAATAGACCCATATGATTGATTTTCCATGACTCATCCTCATATGGTAATTATGATGTCAACAAATCACTACTCAAAATTTTATCATTAGGCCTAAGATTTTTAGATGAATATAATGAAGAACTAGATGAAAACCAAGAGATTCTTAAGTCATTAAAATCATTCTTAGTATCCCATAGGGTCTCTATAATACTCTCTATTTTCTTATCCATTAACAACTTGATCCATGCCTTAATCTACATTTATCACCATGAAGACATATCACTTGCATAAAATGACCCTAAAATGGTACCTTAAACACCAAATGACATAAGGACTAGGCTAGACTATGACTAAACTAGAATGGAATAATGAATGACACCATATTAACTACAAAATACCCTATAATATTATAAAAATCCTGTATATAAGATTTTGACTGTAGGGGGTTGACCCATTTTGGCCCATGGGGAAAAATGGTCAATAGTAATGAGGTATGTAAAATTTAATGGTTACTGCTACACTTTTAATCAATTCGGTCATAAGGATAGAGAGATTAGAAGACCTTATAGGAATTAATTTTCTTAGAACTATGAATTAAATCATCAATCAAGTGTTGTGAGTCAAAATGAGTGCTATAGTTATCATGACATAAGAAACATTGCAAGATTTTGTCCTAATAAGGTAAGACAAGATGAGTTTCCATAAAGACGAGTGGTTTTATACAATTTTATAGGAATTAATCACATTGATAAGTTCTACAAATAAAGGACATCAAGTTAGAATAAGTCATTTTAGGCTCCTAGAGTGCAAGGTAGAAGACATGTTAAAATATAGATAGCAAAAGAGGAAAGTATGTGACATGATTAGTCTGTAGGTATAAGTGGAATATTTACCATCGTAGAAGATGATACATAGGTTAAATAATTCTAAGGGTACTCAATATATACTCATACTTATCCTAAGGTATATGTAAACTTAAGTAAACAAATTGATGTTGCTGAGCAAGTTTCCTATAAATAATATTAGTTGAAAATGTCAAGTGTTGATGCTTTGAAATGTGATACTGATACTTCAAGTGAAAATATATGCCAATAATATTTAATTTCTCCATGTATTATCAATACCATCCTAGAATAAAAGGAAAGTGATAAAGAATATAAACAAGTTGATTTAGTCAAGCAAAAGAAGAAGAAGAATCACCAGTTCAATTTATCTAAGAAGGAGAGAGAATATGAGGAGTTATGGGTAACTCTTGGTTTCAAATTATTCTAAGACATTTTGGTTTAGGGGTCTCTCTCTCTAGGCTTCAAGGAGAAAATTTTTAGCAAAAGGAATCATAGTGGATGCTAGTTGAGTTTTGGTTGATATTGCAAGACAATAAAGGTCATGAGAATATGTGCTTGATGAAGGGGAAGTAATGAGTTTTATGTAACTAATTAAAAGTGTTATGATGATGAGTTTTAAAAATGTCATATTTGCATAAAAAAGGTTTTTTGATCTTATTATAGTATGATCAAGGTGTGTTCAAGGTTTTTAGTTCTAAAGGTAAGAACTTGTCAATTTTTATTTCTTAAAATTACTGGTCTAAATGAAGAAGACAAAAGGCAAGGTTGGTATAGAGTATGAGGAGAATGTGTCATAATATTTTTGGTATCATGAAGAAGTTATTAGAGTTATGTATATGACAAGTTGTGTCTATCATGGAGTTCATAGTGTTCTGAAGATGAGATAATTTCATGAGAGTGATTTGAAAAGGTTCTAAACCATAATGGCTTGTAGAGGATAAAGGGAAATTGTTTTTAGATCCATATGAAAGTTATTCATGTCTGTTTCAGTTGTTTAAGTTGATCTAATGAATAAATGGGATTTATTGGTGGTTTCATAAGGATATTGACTAAGTGTGGATAATATTGAAGAGTTTTTGGTAGACTTAGTTAATTGAGAAGACTTGTTGAACATGCTTTTCAAATAGAGCATGGAGTTAGGGGGAATTAACTCAGATAGTTAGAGAAGTTTGAATAGGTGTGCATAATGTAAGGGGGTGTCCCTCTTAATGTTTTCAAGGTGAGTTCAAAAAGTTTTTGTTGGTCTTATATGTTTTGTCTTTATAGAATAGAGTTTGATCAAAGAAAAGTGTAGTCATGGAGCATGTTTGAGAAGCTCAAGGTAAGAAGAGGTATGCAAAATGTTAGGGGGAGTCTGTATCATCTCTCAAAGGTTGTCCTTTCTTATTATTGGTCCTTGAAGTCTTTTTAGGTTTGTAAGATCAAAATTTGAGACCACTTTGTCATTATGTCAAAGGAGGAGAAAGTGATTGAAGAGAGAGATGGAGTTTGAGAATAAGCTTTGTATTAGTGTGACATCAATGAAAAAGGGGGATATTTTTGGAAAATTTTCAATGATGTATCCATGGTGACCAATCATTTTGATGAGGTTTCATGTGTGCTATAATGACAATGACAAAGTGTGCTTTAGCGTTCTTGTAAAATTATTTAGTGTTTGACTTGTATAGGAAGATGGTGGATGATATTTATGGTATGGTCATGTTTTATAGACCCTATGGGGTGTTTTTAGTGCTTGGAGTTCTTGTGGAAGTGAAATGAATTCATCAAAGTAGTAATCTAAGTGTATAGGTTAAATTAGTCATCTTGATAGATAAAACTAAGTGAGTAAATTGATGACATCAACATTCACACATCTAAAGGTTTAAAGAGAAACTTGATATATGGATAAATTACCCTATGTGAGTAGATCATATGGTTCATATTTTATGTCTAGACATGGAGAATAACAAAATTTATTAAGGTACAAAGTTGGCTTCTTAGACAAAGTTCACTAAGTTCTCACACTTAGCTAAATTTGTGATATCAAAGATCTAAGATGAGAGTTTAATATTCACAATAAATATCCAATGGTGAGTGTCTAACTTGATAGATGAAGATCCAATAATGAGTGAGTGAAAAAGTAGATAAAGATCTATAACAAGTGATTAATCTGACCAGATAAGGATCTAATAGTGAGCATTAAAATTTTTAGATAGTGATCAATGGTGAGAGTGAAGTCAATAAGTCAAATATCTTGAGAATGAACATGATGACAACATGTGTCACTATCATGGATATCTATCAATAGAATCAATGGTACATATTTGATCAAGCATATTAAAGATTGATGGAGTGAATTAAATCAAACAAATAAAGATCAATAGTGTGTATTAAGTCAGAAAGTCAAAAAAATGCTCAAAAGGCACACAGGGATGTCAAGTGATGAAATATAATTTAATATTGATTGTAGGGTACATAGAGGGCATGTAGGGATGCCGAGTGGCTTGATCTCAAAAGGAAGGATATAAGATCGATGATGAGTGATACAAGTTAAAGTCAAGAAGCTCATAAGAAGATTGAAAAAGCATGTTAAACTATGTAGAGAAAGATCAATGGTGCATATTAGTCAATAAGTAAATATAATTCTCAATAAGCATGTGGGGATGCTAATTGGTGGAAGCTCATTAGAGATTTATTGCAAGGTACATAGAGGGAACACAGGGCTACCAAGTGGCTTGATCTCAGAAGAAAGGATCTAAGATCAATGATGAGTGATGAAAATTAAATTTAGGAGGCTTATAAGGAGATTGATAGAACATGCTTGATAAATTTTTGTGAGGACATGAGATGAAAAAATGTTCCTGCAAATGATTTTGCATTAACCAGTGACTATTGGTATTTGAATTAGCAAAATGACAAACTAATGCTTAGTATTTTGCTTATATATTTTGATCTAGGATGAATTTATTAATGGTGTAAATGGAAATTTTGAATAGGAATTCAAGGTAAATCTAGAGACATTGGCTATAAAGTTTGACTATCTTTATAGTCAAAGATATTGAGCTCCAAAGTTGACTAAAGGTTTGATCATTTTTTGTAAGTGACCCAAAAAGGATAATGGAATAATTCTTGATGGTATTTTGATGTTTCAAGATGAAATAACTATTGGAGAGTGTTTTATACTCCATGAAGACCATATTTATGGATTTTTAAGGTTTGAAAAATCTATATTTAGTATGAACAAATGCTTAGAAGTTGACTATGTTTATTGAAAACACTAGCAGTTTGAGTGACCATCTTACAGAGGTAACTTGAAGATGTTCTAATTAGAGTTGAGGGAATAGATGAATATGAAGATGTCAAGGAAGTCGCAAAGGTTCACGATAAGATATTTCAGATCTTATGTTACCTATATTCATCTATGGAGAGTCAAAATAGCTTGACTATATTTTGACTATATATGACCAATTTGAGTGGTCATTTTGACGGAGTTGATTTGAGTGTTTAGAGCTTGTGTTGGAATGTATAAGGAATATTGAGGTGTTTTATAGGTCTTAATGGTTTAACCCATGTGATTTAATCGTATGTCTATGTGAAATATTTGAGTTTCTGATTCATAAGTTTAAGATTGTGTTTTTTGTGTTTGAAGGCCTAAAGAGCGAGGATACCTAATTGGTAGGTTCAAGTGTTGAGTTGGTATTCTAGGTGGCATGGAACCATGAGGGAGTTATCAAGGGTATATTAGAGATCTATTTTATGTGTTAAAATCATTGGTATAAGTTGAAATTTTCCCAAGGAGTTGAAGTTGTAATGTATGGGTGATTAGGCCTAATTATTTTAGGTCTCACCACGATCCAATGGTAGTTTTTAGTTAATGAGGCAATGTAAAACCTAAGAAGTGTGGGGTTTTTATATATAATATGTATAAATACCTATTTAAAATGTATAAAAAGTATGGTAAGCATCTTGGCCGACCAAGATTGGTTAGATGAGTGTATGGTATAAATACTAGGTATAATTGACCTATTTAGAGTGGAGTTGAGAGAGTGTCATGCTAAGTGAAGGAGATAATATTTGAAAGAGAAGGTACATGTCATTTAGGACCATTAGAAATAAAATAAAATTATTCATGTTTGTCTAATCAAGTTGATGCAGGAGGACACACAAGTTATTAGACCTAATAGGCCTAGAAGAGGTAGATTGAGCACATGTGTAGATGAGAAAAAGATTTGTGAAGTATTTGAGAGCCATGTGGATGTATTGAGAGGTAGATCAGAGTGTGGATTGAATTTATGACATTGTGGTCATAATTATAATGTTTAATTTATAGGTTTTATTCTTGAGAACAAGTGAAGGTGTGTAGATTGTTCCAAAAGGTGGTTCTCGATGCCTTGATTGTGTGTGAAGGTTTGAATGAGAGAAGAGGATTGAAGGAGGTTATTCTATAGGGTTTATCCATAAAATTAAGAATCAATTAGAGTTATAGAGTTTTTCATTTCATAGATGTTGTGTTGGTCCTCAACATCTTAGGCAAGTTGGTGCTTATCCTCTTTAGGGGTTGGTGTTCCTTGTGAAGTGGGTGCTTCACTTAAGTCTCATGTTAATATTCATCTTATAGGACAAGTAGTCCATGTGTTTTTAGGATTGAGACTGGGTTTTCTCCCCCAAGAGGGTTTACCACATAGATCTTGTGTTGTCTTTCTTATCTTTCATGTTCATTGTTATTAGTGGGTTATTTGATTCTTTATTTCTTATTGTGTAAGACTGAGGTTTTGAAGGATATAGATTGAAGTTTTGAAATATATTGATTCACTTATTCACCCCCCTCTCAGTTATTCTACCTCTAACACCCTCATTCTTATGTATTAATCTTGGTACTAAAAAAATGTCATGGGTATTTTAAGATATATAATGTATATTGGGGGATTATAGAGGAAACACACACAAAAAAGGTAAATAAGAGGAGTAGAGAAAACAAGGTAAAGTATGTCAAGTAGTTCGGATCTAAGTAACCTTTCATTTTATCTTGTTTGTAAGTAAGTGAGCTCTTTAATGGAAACTTTGCAATTCATTAAGATAAAAAATGTTAGTTCATGCTTAATATATTATGTTATTTTTATTAAGTAAATAAGATGCAGATATGGTAAAGGATAAAAATTGAGATCTATTAAGGTATTACATACCCTAGTAAATCCCACATCTTCCTTACTCCCATAACTAGGCTTGAGAATTAGTTAGGCATCATATTGTTATATCATGACATGAAGATGGGTACAATGGTGAGTATGATAGTGACACAAATATAGAGATCCATTAAGTATCCCTTGACTTATAACTATTTAATTTTATGTTGTGGTCTTGTATGATCTATGCATAATCTTGCAGTCTGCCTTCCAACCTCTCATAGCCACAAAAGATTCCTCACTCCTCTTATATAACTTAAGCTCCTCACCATTGAAACATATCACAATAATAATGAGAACTCATAATCATGTGAAATAATGTCATAACCTATTAAAGGATGCCACACAACTCTCCTTTACCTCATAACTTGCCCAACACTTTTTGGTATCTATGAAGTGTTGCAGCACCCTGGTGCATTGACTTGAGCAGTCCTATACATGATATACACTTATTTCACATTACTTATAACTTTTATTTTTATTTAAAATCAACTCACAATATTTTCATGTCATAATACAATGGACATAACCCCTATATTCTTTTTCCAACCTCATTCCTAATATTCATAACTTATACAATGTCATGAATAATATTCATGATCTATGAAATGTTGCACACCACATTTTAGTGTTTGCATATATAAATAACACATCATATAATTATAAAATGTTGGTACAATTATACTTTACTTTTATGTATTCCAAATTTTATATTAGATATATAAGACCTTTATGCATTAACGTCCACCTATTTTCCCTTTGTTAGAATGAGAAATTCTAGGTGTTACACTCCATGCCTATGCTAAGTTAGGGTAAATCCTTAGCATGCCACACATCAATTGTGTATATCATTTTTTAAGGGAATAAGAATCAAATTAATAACCATCCTTCCTAAATTTTTTGTTAGTTATAATTTCCATACTATAATCTCACACACACATATGTACACATGTAGGTGTATATACATATACACGCACATGTATACATATATATGTGCACATATAAACAAAAAAATACACATACATGTATATATGTATGTGTGTGTATTTTAACCACCTTATTTAGGATATATTCATCTTTAGAGTTGAGAGATCACACACAAACCAAATAGGAGTTTATTATGATTTATATATTATTAAAATACATATGTAGTCATGTATTCTTTCATAGTAGTATAGAAATTAAATAAATAAGCATTACCATCATGACCATAAGATATTAAAATATTATATTTACTGATTCATTATACACACATGTACTTTTATTTAATCTACAAATTGAATAAAAGTCACATTTCTACATGAAAGTCTTCCTCTTATCTAAATTTTGGGTAGATTAGTCTAGTTAATCTCTCCTAAACATTATACAATCCATCAATTCTCTCTAAGTGTGACATTATCAAATGCATAATCGGTCCTAGGCATCACTTTGTAGATCATTATGAATCTATTTTTATGTTGTAGTTTACATTTTGGTGTTTAAGTTATTCTTAGTTTTGTTCTAATTTCACTCGTGTGTGCTTATTTTATTAGTTTTAATATTATCAAGAAATGAATTGATATCCAATGGATATGGTCAGGTCATTCTATCAATTTTTTTTTTGATTTATCATTGAACCTTGTCAATGACTCTATGACGCCAAAATTTTCATATAGTTGTCATGAAAGTTTTGAAATCACAAGGAAGAATGCAAATGGTAAGACACAAGTATTTTAAATAGCCTTAATGGCCTAACCTTTTAATTCATCCCTATAGTAGTACTAATATTAGGGGCATGGTGATGGCAAGGTCAAGGAAACTAATTTGGATAACATGCCTATAACCTTTTATATAAGACTTATAGAAGGGAAAACGCTTATTTTCCTTCTAATGCATAAGATATTGATGGAGGTCTTAGATTGATAAAATATTGTAGTAAGATATTGAGGGAGGCATTAAATTACTAAGCTATTTTAGAATGCTTTGCATTTTATAAAATTATAACTTACCTAAGGGTTATAAAGGGAAGAACTTAACATTTAAAAAAGCGTAAGATAAATGTTAATGATTTTATAAGGGAAAAAAGGTATGTACCACCTATGTATTATTTTTGATTGATTGAATCTTGGCTGTAAAAAAACTATTATGATTGAAAAGATAGGCATTTCTTGGATTTGACTTATTAGAGATTGGTAAATCAATTGGCATTTTATTCTTCACCCTTTGTGGTCATTTCAAAAGGAAACCTAGAATTTTTAATGGAATTTTCTCTTCTTTCTCATGGTCAACTCAGACTTGTCGGATTTGTTTTTGAAAATTTTCCATTTTTGTATTGAATTAGTCATTACTATTATACAATTGTAGATTTCAAACAATATAATCTAGTCTTGGGGAAGTAGAGAGGACACATGTAGAACGAAGGTAGATACAAAGACTATATACTAAAATAAGAATGAGGTCAATAATTTCATATCCTTACAACCTTTCATTATCTATTATCAATAAATAAATGATCTCTTAAATGGAAACCTTGAAAGTTGTTCCTCTAAAAATTCTAGTTCATGTTTTATAGATTATAGGTTTTATTTTAAGGCAAGAATATGTAGATGTGGTAACGAAAGTAGATTTATATATATTAGCTTATTACATACCCTAGTAAACACCACTTACTCAACCCTTTATTACATAACATACATATACTAGGGCCTCCATTTCACTTTAATGGATTATGGAACCTAAACAATTTTTTTGTTTTTAGTTGATTAGTTAAAATATATTTTAGAAACCTAGTTGGATCTCCCTCTCTTTATCTCTCTTGATGGTGAAATATTTATGTATGTACCTTTTATTAAAGTTTTATTTATTTTATTTATCTTTATTGACTTAATCTAGTACGCACACATCTTAAACTTAAATTAGGATAAGTGGCACTCATAGCTTGACCACTTCATATTTCATGTGCCTATTCACATGGAGGTTATTACACATGTCTATTACATTGTCAAAAACAAAGTTATATTAAAAATATATTTTTTATTATATATATACCAATTATATTTTATAAATTTTAAGCTAGTTGATAGTTGATTCATTTTGTTGGTTTATTTGAAATATATTAGTTTATTTTTACTTATTTCTTAGAACAACTTCTAGCATTTTTGGTGTGGGTTATAACTATGGAGATATAATCTTGAGCCTTTGTCCTTTTTTTCAATGTGTTAGAGTGAGGTCATCCTAGTTTGAGTTGAGGAATTTTTATGCTTTTCATCAAGCCAAAATTACCACACTACTCCTTACAACCCTAAGCATGATTTTGTGCCAACCCATATTTTAGGTTTTCAAAATCACCCTTTGGGTTTATTTTATTTGTGACAAAACTTTAAAATTAAGGTTTTTTTGAGTTTTTTTTTTTTTTTTAGTTTAGAAATATTTAGATTTTATGGGTGCATGCAACTATTTTTCATAAATAATAATATTAAAAATAAAAATTTATAAAAAAATTAGTTTTTTGGATTTTCTAATGATTTTATGTGAATTTTTATTTTTTTAATTTTTAGGACAAGCAAGGTACAATGAAAAAGAGAATGGATTTTTCAAATTTTTTAAAAATGTGAGATAAAATTTATATCACCAGATTCCTCTCATTAAGAGATTTATAAAAATTCATAGTTTACAAAAATGGAGCACCAATGTGTATACACACAATATTTTTAAACTTTATCATTTTTGATTCTTTCTCTCTTGTAATAACTTATCAAGTTTTAATCTCTTTGAGTGCATGCCTTAGGGGGTGCAATGATAAAGGGGTGAACAAACCTTTGGTGATTCACACTATTATTGGTCCCTACACCATTACTTAAAACCACTACAATTCACTTTTATTCAAATACCTAAGCAATTAAAGCCCACTTATACACTCTTCTAAGAGATTCACATTCCAAAATAGACCCTAACTAAGCATACACCCATTTTGCTTCATTTTACTACTATGTTATCCCAATAAATCTTATTAAGGATTGAACACACATTACATAACTCTTTCAGCCCATCTAACCTAGTTTGTGTTGGAAACACAATGACTAATATGGGGGTGAATAAGTATCTTAAAACTTTATTTCACATGTACTTTAACATTCTTTGAACCGTCAAGTCAATACAAAGATATACCAATGCATAAAGAGTCATTCACATGAGAATAACACATAAACACACATACGAGTGGGAAACCCTCAAGGGGAAGAAAACCCATTGATCCCTAAAAATGGAATAAATTCCTAGAAGTCAAAATATCATAATTGTTTGAAGCACCAACTCTACATGGAACACCAACCCATAACTAGCTAAGCACCAACCCAACCAAGCTTTAGTAAGCACCAACTTGAAAGGAGGCTCTAACCCCCTAGATGAATCAAAACCAACTCATAAACCTAATTTATTCGATCACATTAAGTATAAATTATTTATCTTACAATATATCATGATCACCTTCTTCAGCTCCTCTTTTTTTTATCCCTCTCAAATTGCTTTTTAGGCTCCTTCACTCAACTAGGTCTCTTCAAGATAGATTAGGTCATATGACCTTGATGTTCAAATAAAATACCCATATTATATCTTAAATATAGTTTATATACACTCTTATTATGTCTAAAATACCTCATTAAACTCTTTAAAGTGCTATATCCTTCACTTTTACTCACACCTTCTCTAACTAGTCAATTAGGCCTATTAGGCCTTGTTCTTATACTAGGCCCTTGCTCATACACCTCTTAGTCATTAAAACACACTTAACCACTTATATTTTGCACATAATAATATTTAGGACATTATAAGAACATGAATAAATAATTAAATTAGGTTTACCATAGCTCAAATGAACCAAATCTTTCTTTAGGCCTTAAGGAGACCTAGTTCAAATAGGCCTTCATTAGTACACGCTACCCTTTGATCTCCTTGGAACAATTTAAAAATTCATAAACTACAATAAAATTTAATATACCAATCAAATATACACATAATAATCTCATATTAGGTCCATGACATGTTTTATCTCTAGTCACCACTTGAATCATGCCATTAGTACTGTTTACATTAGGCCTTCACACACATAGAAAGGTTTATCTTGAAAAACTAAAGATAACATAATGTTTATACACAAAAAAAAGATAATAAATAATATTCAAAAAACATAAAATACCTCAGTAAATTTACAAAGTGCATTATACTTCATTACATAAGTCAAAAGGACTCAAAAACACTCATGTAACTTGCTCACTTAGAACTCCCAGTTTATCTCAAAGACTAATCATGGTGACTTAGACTTCCAACACATGTATAGATATATTCAATGAATTGTTGTGCATTTATATTATCCTATGATATAATTATGCCATTATTATATAGAAATATAATATTTGAAATGAAAATATTGGTCTTATAGACTAGTCTCATAACCTTATATCTCACTGTCTCATTTAAACCAGATAGGTCAACTTGTGAAAAACTTTTCATTATAACCAATGACCTCAAAAAATTATAAAAAAATTGAAAATATCTTAACATTTATATTCACCTGGTTTCATCACTATTTCATGATAACACATCCCTAATCATCATCTTACTACTGCTTGGATTTTTTTATTGTTTCCACCATTAGGCCTATTAACGACTAGCTAACTTGGATGACCAGTTTAGAATAATTGAGTGATATAAAAAATATATTTATATATAAAATCATGGAAATGAAACATGATTCTCAATCCATTTTCATACTTTGACTTTGTCAACTCTGACTACTACCACAAATCTTTGAGAAATGTGCACTTTCTTGTAGGATCTACTCACACACCTAACAATTAAAACACACTTGGAGGTTCATGGGAGATTTAAATACAACATAAAATATATTAAATAGTCATTCCAATCCATTATATTCACTTTTTATCAACATCATCAACATCAGTTCCTTATTAGGGTTCTAAGAGGGTTTAAACCTATTTCTATTCTTAACAATTGTTTATAAAGCATAGCCCTTAAATCTAAAAATAAATGCATAGAATTTTGAGATAGGACCTTTAAAAATCTACAATGAATAGCTTAGTTTCCCATGAATATTTTTTATGAGATAATGAGCACAATAAAAACCTTCTCAGGTAGAGAACCCTTCATTTTGTGTATTTGAGAGACCTTAAAACACATTTTCATGCCTTATCCTTCAATATTTGACCCCAAAATTAATGAAAATTATTAAAAATATTTTTATTACCTTAAAAAATTATCCAATACTCACACTTACCTTAAAAACTAATCTTGTTACCCGATTAGGCCACACACACTCTCTTTGCTTGTTTAGACCTTGACCTACAAACCACATTATGCCTTAAAACTACCCTTCATGCATAATTACATGAACTCTCCACCACTCTCACATATTAAATAAAACTATTAAATACCTAAAAACTATCATAAATCCATCATTAACCTTGAAAATAGATCATGATACCTCATTAGGCCAAGCAGGGTCTAGGTATAGACTTGGTCTGAAGGTCTTACCCCTGTAGGCTTACCTTGAGACTCTCATGAGTGTTCAAATGTCTAATATATATGATAAATAAACATAATAAAAATTCTCATTCCTTTATTCAATAATTTCACCAAGACATCATTCTACTTCATGCATAAGACTCGTTATTATATGCACATACCTTATTGAGATACTACAAGGCTCAAACATTTGATAAATTTGATAAAAAATACCTTCCATGATGACATTCACATCACTAATGAAGTAATAAGAACATATAAAAATCATATATTACACTCTCAAAAACATTTTAATACTTATCAATATATTATCTCATAGCTACACTCATCAAATACCTCAAGAAGACCTTCTCAAGAACCTTTGACATCAATGACAACATCAATGTCAAACCTCAAAAACATGAATAATTCTCAAAAATATCCCCCTTTATCATTGATGGAAAAACATGCTATAAATTTATCATTCTTATATCCCCATTTTGGTCTTTCTCCCCCTTTGACATAAATGATAAAGTGATGTTTGCAACTCCTTGGATCACACTTCTTGCAACCAAAATACTCAACACACAGGACTATGAGTTTATAAGACAAAATATAAACATGTTATAAATATATCCATGCATACCTTCTTGGAATAAATCACCTATTATTGGAGCTAATGATCCTAATTATCTCCCCCTAAGTACTTGGCTTCTTTAATGATTGCTAAGGATAGGAATTACACCTAATTCCTGCCTTACATGTTCAAATGTTACCTTTGGAAGTGGTTTGGTCAAAATGTATATAATATGATCCTATGTGAAAACATATTCAAGTCTGACACTTTGTTCACTTACCTTCTCTCTTATAAAATTATACCTAATGGGAATTTGTTTAATCTTTTAGTACATGACAAAGTTCTTTGAGATTCTTATAACACTTATATTATCATAATAGATAGGGCCATGACCATCATACTCCACCTTGTAGTTTTTAAGGGTCTATCTCATCCATAAGACCTAAGTGAAACATTAATTTTATGTAATGTACTTAGGCTCACAAGTGGATAATGCTAATAAGGGTTTATTCTTACTTATCCATGAAACTAGGCACCCACCTAAGAAGAAGGCTCCTCCACTAGTACTTTTTCTATCATATAGACTTCTTACCTAGTGTGCATACATATAGGGTATCAAATTTAACTCCTTGAACCTTGGATACCACAAGAAATACTCCATAGTCCTCTTTAGAACTTGAGTATCCTTTTGACTACTTACAGATGATTTTCCTTTGGATCTACTTGAAACCTTCCCACAAGACCTATTTATTGCATTATGTCAAGTCTAGAGGTAGAAGTGTATAGAAAACTTCCAATCATTAACCAATGTGACATCTGATTGAAATTTGGAGACTCATCTTCCTTTCTCAACTTACACTTTGGGATCATAGGTGTACTAACTTCCTTGAAATATTCCATCTCAAACTTCTTCAACATCTCTCTTATATACTTGGATTGTGAAATGAATATACCTCTTTTATATTGAGTTATTTGCAAAACAAGAAAGAGTGATAGTTATCCTATCATTGACATCTCAAACTCTTTCTTCATCACATTTATAAATCCCTTGGTTATTTTTTCATTATTCGACCAAAGATGATGTCATCCACATAGATAATTATAATCAAATGATGGTTGTTATCTTATGAATTTACATATAGATTACTATCTTCAACTCCTCTTTTGAATCCTTGATCCAATAGATACCTATCTAACCTAGCATACCAAGCTCTAGGAGCTTTCATTAGACCATAAAGATCCTTTTTAAATCTAAAAACATAGCCCTTGTCACCTGATAGTGAGAACACCTTAAGTTGCTTTATATACACCTCCTCTTCTAAATTCCCATTTAAAAAGGCAAATTTGACATCCATCTGGTATACCTTGAATTCTTTAAATATTTCATATTCTATAAATAATATGATGGGCTCTAATATTTATAGTGGTACAAATTTATCCTCAAAGTCTATCCCTTCAACTTGTACATATCCCTTAAATACCAATCTAGCCTTGTTCCTAGTGACTTTTACATATTCATTCAACTTGTTTCTAAACACCCATTTTATCCTTATGACATTATTATCTTTAGGCCTATGAACTAGCTCCCAAGTCTCATTCTTCTCTATTTGGTCTAACTCCTCATTCATAACACCTATGCAAAATCTACCTTTGCTTGCTTCTATAATATTTTAAAATTCAATATTAGATAATAAATTAACATTATATTTATTTATATTACTTACTAGTCTCCTCTTTATTTGCATACTTGCATTCTTATTTCCAATGATTTGAGATACATGATGATATCTTTGAATCTATCTTGAGGGGCCTTTTAAGTCTTGCCTCTCCTCAACCTTTTCTTCTTCCTCATAAACCTCTATAGTTTTTTCTTCATTCTTGAAGTCCATATTCTCTAAAGTATCCTTTGATTCTGATTGTGATTTCCTTGTCTCATGAATCTTCACATTGGTCCTCTTCATTATCTTTTGTAACCTTTTGTTATAACATCTATAGTTTGATCTCATTAATGAGTATCATAAGAATATACCTTCATCAGACCTAGAATCAAACTTTCCTAAGTCTTCATCATCTCTTTTAATGAATCATTTACTCCTAAACATTCTAAAGTGTTCCACATTATTAGGTCTATAATTCCATAGTTCATAAGGAGTCTTGTTGCCATTATTCTTTATCTATCCTCTACTCAAAATGTAGACTACAATGTTTAATACCTTTCTCCAATATCCATTAGATAATATATACTCATTTAGCATAGTTTTAACCATCTATTTAACTATCATATTCTTTATTCCACTACCCTATTCTGTTGAGTTGTCTTAGCTATGGAGGGTTATCTCCTTATTCCATGAACCTCAAAGAAGTCATCAAACTAATTGGAATAAAACTCTCATCCTCTGTTAGATATTAGATAATTGATCTTACCATTCTTCTCATTCTCAATAAGAGCCTTGAATACCTTAAACTTGTCAAGATCTTTTGACTTTTTTCTCAAGAATGCTACCCAAGTCTTTCTTATGTAGTCATCTATGAGTAACATGAACTCGATATCTCCTTGAATGATTTGAATTCTTATATGCCCAAAAAGATAAGTGTTTATTAACTCCAAGGGTCTAGTAGTAGAGTAATACTTGGACTTGAACCTTGTTCTAGTCTACTTACCATGTTTACATACTTTACAAAGTATGTTTTTAGGTTTGGTAATCTTAGGCATGTTCTTCATAGACTTATTAGTGCTTATATTGAATAGATTGTCAAAGTTTAGGTGACCTAACCTTATACACCATATCCAAATTTCACACATATTTCTCATAAAACATCTATCCTTCTTAATGTCATTTAAGACATATAGATTTTTCTAAATTCTCTTAGTATTGGAGATTAACCTACCTAATTTGGCTCTCCTTATCTCACATTCTCTATCATGAAAGGCTAGTGTGTGTCCCTGATTGAAAATTTGACGTACATTGAGTATTTTATGTTTCAAACTTTACACATAAAACACATTTTACATCTTGGTCTTCCCATTTTCCAAAGTCAAGATACCCTTACCAATTATATTGATAGTTGTGTTATTCCCAAACCTCACCATTCTTATATCATTCTTATTTAAAGAGATGAACTTACTTTTTTCTCCTATAATGTGGCTTGAGTAAACACGATCTATATACCATTTCATTCTTTCATCTTTAATGTGAAAAAAAGTCTTAGATAGCATAGAATCCATTTCAATATTATATTCTTCTTTATCAAATAGTCCATCTTGACTCTTGGTCTCAATATGATCAGTCCAAACTTGCTTTGGCTTCCATACCAATGTTTGATCCTTCTCATTCACTATAAGAGCTTAATATATCTTTTTGAATATTAAAGGCCTTCTAACTCTATTATAACAAGAACTTGTATGTGTCTGATATTATGACAATTGTAGTAAATAATATTTATGCACTTACCTCTTGACTGATTACTCCTTATTTTATTGGGCTACCTAATTTATCTTTTGATGTTAGTACTCTAGGATTTTTGTGAATTATTATGCTATTTCTAAACATTTATCATATTTCCTATGAGTTAATCATATAAAAAATTCAAGGAATTTAGCTCTATCTTAAACTGGCCTTATCATTTTTCTTTGACTTAAACCTTATGTTAACACCTTCTAAGTGACTCTTGAGATCCTTGATAGTCTTATTTTGACGCTTCAAATAATCAAAAGAAATTATGATCTTAGATTATAGGTATACTTCAGCTTATCCTTATTAAATCTCATACTATACTTCTTCATCATATATGTTGTCTTCTTCTTTTTGATCACTAGGTCTCTTGTGCATCTTATGATCACCTTCAAGCTGTTAGACTTACTTCAAAGGACTAAGATATGATACCAATTTTTGGAAACACAATAAATAATAGGAATTTGGGGGTGAATAAATCTCTTAAAAATTTATTTCACATGTAATTTAACATTCTTTGAACCATTAAGGCAATACAAAGATATAATAATGCATAAAGAGTCATTCAGTTGAGCATAACACAAAAAAACACACATATGAGTAGAAAACCATCAAGGGGAAGAAAACCAATTAATAATTGAAAATGTAATACAATCCTATAAGTAAAAATATCATAATTTTATGAATCACAAACTCCATATGGAGTACCAACCCCAACTAGATAAGCACTAACCCAACTAGGCTTTAACAAGCACCAACTTACAAGGAGGATCCAACCTCATAGATGAATCAACACAAAATCAAACACTTTATTGATATAATAAAATTAATTATAAATTTTTTATCTTATAAAATATGATGATAACCTTATTTATCTCTTCTCTCTCTCTTCTATCTCTCTCAAACTATCTTTTAGGCTCCTTCATTCAACTAGGTCTCTTCTAGATAGATTAGGTCATATGAACTTGCTGTTAATCTATAGTAACCATGTTATATCTTCATGATATTTTATATAAATTTTTTTTATGGTCTAAAATACCTCCTTCATCTCTTCAAATTTTTATATATTTATATTTCAATCACACCTTATCTAACTAATCAATTAGGCCTATTAGGCCTTGTTCTTATACTAGGCTCTTGATCATACACCTATTGGTCAAAACACACACACATGAAAACTTATATTTTGAACATAATATGCCTTAGGATATTTTTAAAAAGATAATAAATCATTAAATTAGGTATGACATAGCTCAAATGAACCCAATCCTTCTTTAGGCCTTAAAGAGACATAATTCAATTAGGCCTTCATTAGTACATGTTACCCTTTGATCTCCTTAGAACACTTTAAAAATTAATAAAATAAAGGAAAACTTAAAATTTCACTCAAATATACCATATTAATCTCATATTATGTAAATTACACTTTTTATCTCCAACCACCACTTGAAGCATGCCATTAGTACTATTTACATTAGGCTTGCACACACACAAAAAGGTATGTCTTGAACAACTAAAGATAAAACAATGTTTAGACACACAAAAATGAAAATAAATAATATTAATAAATATTAAAAGACCTGAAAAACTTTACCAAGTGAATTACACTTCATTACATAGGTCAAAAGGACTCAAAAATACTCTCGTAACTTGTTCACTTCGAACTACCAGTTTTCCTCAAAGACCAATAATGGTAACTCAAACCTCCAACACTTGTATCGACATATTAAATGACTTATGATGCATGTAAATTATACTATGATATAATTATACTATTATTATATATAAATATAACATTTAAAAATGGCAATATTGGTCTTACAAACCAATCTCATAACCTTATATCTCATTATCTCATTTGAACTAGATAGGTCAACTTGTGAACAACTTTTCACTATAACCAATAACCTCTAAAAATTCTACCAAACATTAAAATGTATTAAAATTCTTAAAAAAAATTTAGATTCACTTTTTTCATCACTATTCATAATAAAAAAATCCCTAATCATCTTCTCACTACTACCTAGTCTCAAACTTCATCCTCCATCCATTTTCATAATTTTATTTGGTCAACTCTGAATGCTACAATAAATATTTGATAAATGTGCACTTTCTTGTAGGATCTACTCACACACTTGATAACTCAAAAACAACTATAGGTGCTTGGGAGAGTTTAATACAACCTAAAATATCTTACCTAAGCATAATAATCCATTTTAGGCACTTTTGATCAACATATTTAACATCAGGTCCTTATTAAGGTTCTCAAAGGGTTTAAACCTATTTCCATTCTAAATAATCATTCATAAAGCATAGCCCTTTAATCTAATAAAAATTCCTATAATTTTGATCTAGGACCCTTCCACATCTACCATGAATGTCTTCGGTTCTCATGTAGAGTTTTAAAGAGCCAATGAGCACGAGAAAAGCCTTCTTGGGTAGAGAACCCTTCATTATGTGTACTTGAGAGACCTCAAAACATATTTTCATATGTTATCCTTCAAAAATTAGCCCCAAAATTCATACAAATGCTTAAAATAACTTGAATAACCTTTTTAATTATTTTCTACTCACACATTCCTTAAAAATTGATCTTGATACCCCATTAGGCTACACTCTCTCTCTTTACTTACTTAAACCTTGACTTGCAAACCACATTAGGCCTTAAAAATTCCCTTCATGCCTCTTTCCATGCACTCTCCACCACTCTCACATATTCATTAAACCTCATACATAATTAAATGTTGTGATACATCCTTCATATACCTTGACAATAGATCTTGATGCCTCATTAAGCTAGGTAGGGTCGAGGAGTGGTTTAGGTGTAGACATGGTCTGAAGGTCTTACCCCTGTAGGCTTACCCTAAGACTCTCATGATAGATCCAATGCTTCATATACATGCTCAAGAAGCCTCATAAAACTTCTCATGCCTATGTGTGATCATTTCACTCATCCATCATATTCGTTCATGCATAATACTAGTCATTCTATGCACATACCTTGTCAAGATACTACAAGACTCAAACACTTGACAACTTTGACAATGAGGACCTTCCATGATGACCTTCACATCACTCATATAGTCATAAGAGCATATACCAATCATAAATTACACTAAAAAACTGATTAATATATTATCTCATAGTTATACTCATCAAAGACCTCATGAATACCTCAAAAATCTTTGTCATCAATGACAACATCAATGCCAAACCTCAACAACAGGAACAATGCTCAACAATTTGAGCACTAACAATTATATTTCCTACTAAACAAGATCAACATGGTTGAAATTATTGGGATGGTTTAGGGTTAATAATTGTCTATAAATACCCCATTCACTTCATTTTTAAATAGAGGAACATACATTGTCACATTATTACAACTCATAGTTCTTCTATTTCTACATTGGAGGAGTCTTTGCTTAAGGTTTTACCTTGGAGGGAAAGAATATTGTCTTATGGGAAAGTCTTGGATGTAAATTAGGAGTCTTTTAGATTAAAATTAATTTATATAGTGTGATCCTTACAAATCCATAACAACATCTTGAAAAGCACCATTGGCCAAGGGAGAGATTGAGGCACGTCAGGTTTAATTCAAGGTAAGTATTCCTAACTTTTGATATTTCATTTAGTATATTAGATATTGATGAATTATTAAGATGAATGTTATACTCCATGATTAGTTTACATTTACAATGAATTGAGTAGAGTTTTCTTTACATGTTTTATTTTATTTGTTATTAACTATCCCCCTTTGTCCCATAAAATTTACTGAGCACTAGATTAGTTAAATTAGTTTATGTATTTTAGGCTTAACTATGGTTATTTCATAATGCCATTTAACTAGAGGATTTAGAACCCTATCCTTTGGTGTTTTGTGGTAGAATATCCCTTAGTTAGGTTTAGCGGATCTGAATTGGTCATGTACTAGTATAAATAGTTATACAATTAATTGTTTTGGTAAGATTAATTTATCTGAGCATAGAATCTAGTAAGTAGGACAAGTTGTAGATTCATGTTAATTCATTGCATACATTCCAATGAAATTTATATGAATCTAACCCTTAAAATTTTTAAATTTTCATTCATAGTCAATTTGATTGACCTTATCGATCCAATTTTATATTCTGTGTGTAGGTTTTTAACTAGGTCAAGCCTGTCAACCCAATTTTATATTTTGTGCATATGTTTTCAATTAGGTCAAGCCCATTGACCTAGTGTTATTTTATTTATGTGTAGGTTTTCAACTAGGTCAAGTCTATTGACCTAATTTTGTATTTTATACACAATTTTCTAACTTTGTCAAGCTTGTTAACCTAGTTCTAGTTTTATGAATAGGGTTTTCAATTCCATCTAATTAGGTTGAACTGATTAATCCAATCTTATTCTACCTTATATGCCTAAATAAATTTACCTACTTGATTTTGTTCTTTTCTACATTTAATTTTCTTATATTTATTAGTCTTATTTAAACTAGATCAACTAACTTAATTTTGTTTAATAACATTATTTTATAATTTTACAGGATAAAAAAATTGCATGAATGAACCAATAAAATAATAGTTCAACATTCTCAAAAATAATTACCACATTGACCTAGTCGATCTTTTTCTATCTTCTAGGTTCATTCTAAACATCCCAGTATTCTCATTTTATCAAATTTTAAGTAAATTTCATTTCCCAAAATTTAGTTAAAATTTAAATTATGTACTATTTTTCTTAGTTTTTTAGTTCTATAAAACTATACCCACATAGTCAACTAGATTGACTAGATCGATATAGTTGTACAATTATTTTTATACCATAAACCTAAGTTGACAAGGTTGAATTTATTTATTTTGGCCTATTTTACAATAGATTGAGTAGATCAGCGCAACTTTGTTATATCCCTTTTGCTCAACTAGAACAATCTAATTGATCTTATTCTATATGTTTCAATTTTATAGCATATGCAAAGGAAGTTAAAATTTATTTTATAATAATTACTATCTCTTTTGTTTCTAGTTAGTTACTTATTTACTTTCAAAAATTACAAACTTAGTTTTTGATAAAATTTATTTGTTCCTTTATTTTCATTTTGCTTAGCTTTCCTTAGAAACTATGTACTAACAATTTTAAAACTACTTAGTTACTATTATGAAGGGCTACATGATGTTTTGTTTATGGTCCTTGTATATATTTTACATACATCATTATGTGTGGGGCTTTCCCCACTACTCACAGACATAATATAGAGCTAAACATGATATTTAATTTCCATGTACCTCATGATATGTTGAAAATGCCTAGGATTTCCCTCTTTATTGAACCTCAAGAATCTAGCCATCTATTTGATTGTGTGGTGCATCAATTAGTAGTTAGTATCAAGAAGTTACTTTCATCTTACCCTTGAAACCAAGTTTAGTGGGATATGGAAATAAAACTTTCTCTATTATTATTACTCTAAAACATTGGGATAACACTATCCAATAGATAAACCAATATCTTTGTAGGCCTACACTATCAATCACAACCTTTATTATAAACTTCCTGATCTTCTTATTTTCCATGATATGTTATATTGTAGACTATATTAAAAAACATTAATGCAAGTTCTATGCTATATATTTTAAATTTGAATTATTATTTTCTTATTTTTCTAACTAGATCGACCAACTTGAGCTAGTTAGATTACAGATTGTTATGTTTTCCTATTTTTATAACTAGATTGAGTAGTTTGACCTAGTCAAATTACATACTATTCTATTTTCCTAGTTTTCCAACTAGATCAATAAGCTTGACCTAGTAAGAACACAGACTATTCTATTTTCCTACCTATCTAATTATATTGACCACCTTGATGAAGTTAGTACATAAACTATTATATTTCCTTACTTTTCAAACTAGATCAACCAAATTTACCTGGATAGTATATATATAATTTTTTATTTTTATTGCTTTCCAACTAGATCAACTAGCTCAACCTAGTTAGTATATAGATTGTTCTATTTTCTTATTTTCCCATCTATCTTGACTTATTTTATTTCTATATTTTTCTATTATCTTGTTAATCCAACCAGATCAACCAACTCAATCTCATTCATTTTAATCTCCATTTTCTTGGTAAATGTCTAGATAGTATTCTCATCATGTAACATCTATTTGATGAAGTTGTACAATAAAATCAAACTAACATGATGAGTCTTACTAATCCTCATAAAGCCCACATATACCATATCTTGCAGTAGATAATATTGATCTTAGAAATATCCATGTTACTACTAGAACTACCAATTATGGGACCCCCTATACTACTCTTAATCCTTTATTACCAAAAATGGTATAAGGATGAAAGTGACCTTGAGTATATAGTTTAAATAATCCCATTCATGAATGAAAAACCTCAAAATTAAGGTAAGGATCTCATAGTAATATATAACCTCATGGTTGGACCTCATATTGGATAACCCCATTCAACTTCACCTAGCTTTGCTATAAGATTTGGGCTAAGTCATTCCATGAATTCTACCACATCTTTCTACTCTCTCATTCCTACCTATACTATCATGACATCAGCTTCCATGCCTTCTTCATCCTCTATACAACCATTTCTATAAACATGGAAGGTATGACCTTTAGTGGGTCTACTCAAAATACCCACACTAATACTCAAATCCATACAACTACTACTGCATCTCAAGTAACTAGTGAATTTCAAAATCGTAATCCCTTGCATAATGCTAATGCATCACATGCTACTTCCACTAGTCAAAATACTATTAACACTAATCAATTATTTTTCAAACTTTAAATCAAATGGATACTTTTCAAACTATTTTTGATCATATGAATTTGACAATAGAGATGAGGTTAGACCAAGTGTTAGTTTCACAAAATAATGAAATCAACACACTAACATGCTAACATTTCTAAGCCTAGATCTTAGGGGGAGCATAGTAAAAAAAACACATATTAAAACATAACTAAAATGAAAATATTGAGAAATACCTTACCTTCCTTGAGAGATATAGGTGATTTTTTTATGGCTTACTCAGCTTGTGCTCAAAGAGTCTTTGGCAATGCAGTTTGGCTATCTCCTTCTCTCCTTAGCACCATTGTGGCTTACTTGATATGGCTCATGATTGTGGATTGATGGGGCTTAGCTTACTATTTTGGAATTATAACACTATTGATTTCAATATTTCTACAAAAACTACATTATAAATTTACTCTATCCATTATCTTTTATGAATAGGTGTAGGCTTGTATTTATAAGCTTAAGAACTAACCCCAACTCAAGGGGAGTTAAGGTGTAGTTTAAACATGGAATGAGTTCAAACCTAACTTAAGTGAGTTAATTAATCCTAGTAAGTTAAAAGGTGTCAAAAAATCATGATTTATAATGAATAGTCATGGGTGAGATATTTTGAGATATTACAAAGGCTTGACAACTCACAAAAGGTAATGATGAAAAACTAGGATATTCTTGATTTTTGAATTTATTTTTTTAGTAATTCATTGATTATACATGGATAATTCAACTAGGACTTTAATATAATTTAAAATTTTAATTAATTATTATTAGATATTTATATCTTTCAATATTTGATTTTATGTGTACAAATGCCCCACTTAATAGGTCCATAGGCCAAATTTCATGTTGTGATGTTGTAGGATGATCAAGGATGAATCTATGAGAGGTTATTATTATTTATGGTAAGATACCTAAATTAGGTATGTCTCAATGATATTATAAGCTTTGATGAATGATGCATAAGAAAATTTGGGATGTTTAATGATTTCTAGGCTTAATTTTTGATGGTTGGTAAGAATTGGTCTAAAGTTCGATCAAAGGACATTGGTGGATAGCTTTAGGTGTTCATAATTTGATCCTATTTGGGAAGGTGTTATAAGTAATAATCACAGTAACATCTTCTTAAAGAATGAAAAGGTCCTATATGCTTACAACTTCAATAATAGTAGATGAACTGTAAGTGCCCCCTTAAGGGATCAATTAGCAAAGGGGTTGGAAATTGATCCCTTAAAAGGAGGAAATGATGGGCCAAGTAGATGAAATGGGGTAGAAGGGACTGATGTGATTAGAGGTAGTTATAATCAGTGGCATATGGATTTTCCCTAGTTAGGGTAGAAAAATAGGATGATTTGCACACATGCAGTTATAATCATCAACATAAGTGGAACAAAATAAGTTAGTGATTTCTTAAACGCAATTATAATCATTAAAAAAGGTGTAGGGTAACAAGAGAATAATTTTACCAAAGGTAGTTATAATCATTAAATGGAAAATAATTATTTACCCAAAAGTGGTTATAATCATTGATAGGATAAAATCATGACTCAGGTGGGTGGATAGAGACAATGATTTGCCCAAAGGATGTTATAAAGATTATCATAATGAAAAAATGCCCTAGTTAGGTATAAGAAAGAGAATGATTTGCCCAAAGGTAGTTATAATCATTAACTTTTAAATGGATGGAAACACAATGATTTTCTCAAGGGTAATTAGAATCATTGGTAATGTTAGTGGGATAGTATACAATGATTTTCCCAAAGGTAGTTATATTCATTGTTATCTCAATTATGGAAAACATGGTATGAAATATGATTTCAAATTGGTATAAAGGTGAAATATGAACTGAGGCAACCTACTAGTAGGTATATGCTCATCTGAACTAACAAAGGTGGTATTTTTGTTGTTGTTTAATTACTCTTTGTAGGATATGATTTGGATTAGATTGGGAATGTTATTAGTGCCAAGGAGATATATCGGTACTACATTGCCATGTAGACTCCTAGAGATAATTTTTTTTGTAGCATGTAATGGTAGGCATCATGATAGAAACCTATGAGGACTTGGCCAAAATATGCATAAATACTGACTCTTGATCCAATACTCAATAAAAAATAATGCACCAATGATAAAAACTATGATAATAATGTTGATGTATGAATATGGATGGATTTAATAATATTGCAAAAGTAATCACCTAATGAACACACAGACTAAATCAAGGCAAAAGAATAAAGTAAACAAATAAAACACTAAGAAAATAAAATGAAAACAAAAGAAAGGAAAGAAGAATAAAATGAAATTAAAAAACAATGGTTTATCACAATGTTAGTAAAAACAACATGACACAAACAAGATGATGAACATTGGCCCTAGATGAGAAGAGACACTGTAATGAACAAAAAAGATGGGGGAATAGAAGAAAAAGGAAGGGGGTGGTCAAGTTATCACCAGATGCACTAAGCAAGTGGATGCTACTTACATAATTCCATAGATGTAATATCCAACAAAAACTTCAGGATAAATGTAGTTTTCCTAGAAAATGGGATAGAAGAAAATGATGAGAAGAGAAAACATGCTTATGTAATAGAAGAATAGGCATACAAAATGGTGAGAGCATGAGATGAAAATAATAAAAAGGATAAGGAAACTAAATGACAAGTGGTTTTTTGTGACTTAATAAGGTTTATAGAATCCTTAAGGCAAATAAGTGGTCAATGTTTTTGGATTTTCTAAAATAGTTTTAAAAATGTTTTTGGAATATTTTAAGCATCTCAACTCAATCAAAAATGATGAGATACTAAATGATCCAATATTGAAAAATGGTGAGAGCATTCAAACTTAAAATTTCTCACAAAGTGGTGAGAGCATGACTAAGGGGTGATTGAGCTGACCTCAACAAGTATTGATCACTACCTACATAGTCCCAAGATGAGACCTTAAGTCACTATAGTTCTTCCTTACAATGGCGGAATATGACTAGTGTAGCATCCAATTCAAACAAAGTAGGTAAAATTGGTAAATGCCATAATATGACATAAGGAATGTGAAGGTGGTACTTCAATGAATAATAAAAAATTATTACCCCTAGTTTTCCCATAATAAATTATAACTAAGAACAACATAGGTTAATGATACTAATTTTCCCATAGGAAATTAACATGACCGTGGGACACTAATTTTCCAAAAATGGCTATAATCAGGCACACTTGGTATAGAAAGGAATAAGAAATGAAGGATGTAACTACCAAACCACTGTCATACTCTAAAATATGAATTCTATCTACAATACTTGAAATAAATGCTAGAACTTGATCTAAATCTTCATGCTAGAAAGATGCCCTGTAACCAATGGGATAGAACCAAGGTCAAATGGGTTGGGTAGGATAGGATACAAACAATTCGGTTGATATAAAAGGTATAGAAGAATGGAATGGTGGAATGGTAAAGCGATAGAATGATATAGTAAAAATAAAAATGTTAATTTCATGGTATAATTGAAATGGTCCTCATAGATAATCCACCATATATCTCAAGCAAAGTAATGTTTGAGGTGTATAATGTTCATCAACTCATCAAGTTTGTCCCTTTCTAGTGTAGCGATCTTGTATACTCCAACACCATAGTTTACAACAATGATGAAAGGACCTACCTAGTTGGGTTTGAACTTGCCTTTGTGTTTCTTCTCAACCATGGTATTATTTTGGTTTAGTTTAAGAATAAGATCACCAAACTCAAATTATATATATTTAATGGGTCAATTGTAGTATCCATAGAGTCAATTTTGGTATGCTTTTAGGTTATTCAATATAGCCAAATTTTTTTCATCAATTAACTCCAACTCTTATAGATGAGATACTCAATAGTATTTATCATCTAAAACATGCTTTAAAGAGATGAAAAATAAGGTAACTCAACCTCAATGGGAATAATCGATTCAACTCCATAAACAAGTGAATACAAAGTGGCTCTTATTGGAGTATGGTGATTGGTATGGTATGCCCAGAGGGTACAAAACATTTGAAGGTACCAATCATGGTTAGCATCATTAAAAATTATTTTAAGGATGTTGACAATGGTTTTATTATATGATTTTGCCTAGCCATTACCTTGAGGGTAATATGCCATGAAAAAATGTTATTTAATCTTGTACTTGACACATAGTGATTCAAAATCCTTATTTTTGAATGATATACCATTATCAGATATAATGTCATATGGGATACCATAATATAAAATGAGATGGTTAAAAATGAATTTGGAAAATTTCTTTTCAGTCATGTGAGGGGTATAGATTCAACCCACTTAGTGAAATATTTAGTGGTGATAAGCATATGTTTATGCCCATCAGATCAGGTTGGGTTTATCTTCCTAATGAAATCAAGGCCCCATGTAGCAAATGGGCATGGTGTAAGCATTGGTTTCAAAGTCTTGGCTAGGGCATGAATCAAATTGGCATGATACTAACATTTATAACACTTTTTCACATATGTAGCTACATTTGCATCCATCATTGGCCAATAATACCCAATACGTAAGATATTTTTGGATAAGACTAATCCACTAGTATGGATCCACATAATCCTTAGTGAACTTCCCATAATGATAATGCATATTTTTCCAAAGTTAAACAATGAAGCAAAGTTTTATCAAAAGTATAGTGGTATATAGGGTTGGTTTGAGTAAGTTATAATGTGTGGCATGGTGCATAAAGGCTTTGGATTATTTATGGGATAGATCTAGTGGAATAATATGGTTATGAATATAGGCATATAAGTTTGAATACCAAATAGAGATGGGTCCAACAATATCACATATCATTATGATATTTGAAGGTTTATGAGATAGTGTTAGCAAATTTTCAATGAGGAAATGGTATTGTTTGGTCATGTTTATATGTCAAATCAAAGATCTAATGGTGGCCATGGCATCTATTTTTCCATTACTTGCCCTTGGTATATGTTTAAATTGTACATTGACAATCTATTATTTGAGAGTGTCGACCATGGCCTTGTATGGATTGTCATCCTTGGTCTCAAAATGGTATGTAACCTAATTGATTATTAATTGAGAATCACCATAAATCTTGAGATGATGTATGTTCTATTGCACCACCTATCAAAGCCCTATGATGAGTGGTTTGTAGTTAGCCTTATTTTTAGTACAAGGAAAACTAATCCTAAATGACTTAGGGATTAGATCCCCCTTTGGTGTAATGAATAAAATGCCTACCCCTAATCCATGTGTTATGAATGATCCATCAAAATATAGATTCTAGTGATGTTCCTAAAGAGGTGTGTCAATGATGGCCATAATGGATTCATCTAGGAAGTGGAATGTCAATGGTTCTATATTTGTAAGGGGTGCTTCAATAAGCTAATCTAAAATAACTTTTCCCTTGATGGATTTCTAGTTGACATACTCTATCTCAAATTAGCTAAAAAGCATGATCCATTTGGATATGTGGCCTTGTAAAGATATTTTGGATAGTGGATACTTGAGTGGATCTAATTTTTAAATAATCATGGTCTTGTTGTTCAACATGTAATGTCATAGTTTTTGAACTATGAAGACTATACCTAAACAAGATTTTTTAATAGGTATATAATTGTGTTCATATATGACCAGTGTATAACTTAGATAGTACATGGCATGCTATTTTACATTATCATCATGTTGATCTAAAAGTGCCCCCAGGGCTTTATCAATAGCTGATAGGTATAGTAAGAATGGCTTTCTCAGTATTAAAGGCAATAAAATAGGTAGATTTTATAGATAGTCCTTTAATTGCTAAAAATCTTCTTGACATTCACCATCCTAATGAAATTCACACCCTTCTTCAAGAGGTGTGTAAATGGAAGGAATTTTTCTACCAATTAAGAGATGAAGAGTCTAATGGATTGTATTTTGCCCTATAAACTATAGAGCTACTTCAAATTGGTCAGTGATGGCATCTCTAAATGGCTCATACTTTGGATGGATCAACTTTGATGCCTCTGTGAGACATACTGAATCCGATAAATTTGATTAAAGTAACTAAAACAACACACTTATTAGGGTTGATATTGATTTTATATTCATATGGTTGATCAAATACCCTTCTCAGTACTGTTGGATGATTGGCCCTAGTCTTTAATTTGCCTAGTATGTTGTCGATATACTCTTTGACAAAGTCATGTACCATATCATGAAATATGATGGTCATGACTCTTTGGTAGGTAGCCCCAAATTTTTGACATCAAATGGCATAACCTAATAATAGAATGTTACCCAAAAAGTGGTGAACATTGCTTTATGTTGGTCTTCTGATGTGATTTAGATCTGATTAGAGCTTGAGAATATATACATTATTGAAATCATTTCATAACCAATTATAGAGTTGAAAATCATGTTAATGTTTGGTAGAGAAAAGTCATACTTTGGGTAAGATTTATTGATGTATCTAAAATCACTATAGATTTTGATTCCTTCTACGTTTTTACTGATTGACACAACATTTGAGATCAACTCTAAATAGTTGATCGATTGAATACATCTCACTTTCATGAGCTTTTCTAACTCTTTCTTTACTAATTGAACAATGCAAGGATGCATCTTGCACAATTTTTTTTAAATTTTTTTTGGCATTGGGATGTACCATAAGGTGGTACACAACCAAGGCAGGGTCTAAACCTAGCATGTCAGAGTAGAACCATGTAAATATATCAATAAATTCCCTCAAAAGGGTTGTAAAGTCTTCACATTACTCCTAAGTAAGGTATGATACTAAGTTAATCCATTTTGGGTCATTTAGAGTCCTAATGTTAACCTATATTATGTCTTCTACTAAAAGGGTTAAACCATATTCTAGAATCATTGGTAAAAATTTGAACTAGCCTATAATAGTAGAGTCTTTTGTTAGGACTGGGTCCTCATGTTCTCCTAGGCATGATGAATCAAAATCCTCAATGGTAGGGATAGCCATATGATAAATATAGTTGGAAAATCTTGCATGATTCAATAAAATCCTAATTTTTTTAGGACTGAACTCAGACCCATAGGCAATTTCATCATTGGTGGTCTCCTAAGCTATGTTTAAGGAATGTTGAATACCCACAACTAATGGTACCTAAAATAAGTTTTCACCACTAGAATGACCTCTCTTTACTATTTACCCAGTCCAATAGTTCCTTAAATATTTTTTCACTTTGGGACCTCAATGTTTTATTTAACTAGTTATGGCTAAGGGTGTCACCCATTATCAAGAGTAGGCTACAAGATCCAACTTGATTGAGAACCCTTGTTTTTGGTCTCCCTATAGAACATTTTCCCTAAGGCCTAGAAAATCATAGAAGGATTAATCATTTTGAAATGCATCAATTAAAACTATTGATTCTTGTTGGCCTTAGTCTATCACTTGGGGATAATGCAATGAAAGAAGATTATGGTGAATAACTAGTCAAAGGGTACAAATGGCATTGGTATTAGATAAATTATTAGTGGTTAAGCCATCAAAAGGGATACAATCAAACTATGATTCACTATCATCATCATCACCACTACGAATTAGTGATGGAATGTGAATAATTTATGTGGGGTCACCCCTAGGTGGTTTAAATCTGAGTCCATAGGTTCTTTTGTACCAAGTGCTAGAAATTGGCTGAAGCAAAACCTATTGATTCAACCCAAGGCCTCCTCATTCATAGGCATGTTTTCCATCATTTTGTTTGAAATAGGATACTTGGCATTTATGTAATAGTTGGCTAGTTTGTCATTGTACAATTAAGATTCATTATTTGTAAGAGGGTCTTATTCTTGGCCAATGGTTGATATAAAAATGATAGGTACTAGACTATACAGTTTGGCTTTGCCCTTTCATTTCCATTCCATGTAAGGTGGTTTGTCTTTAGCTATTCCATAAGACATGGGGTTATGTGTAAGCTTGGAAATGTGGAATGTATTATGGGTCAAATATTATCTTGGGCCATTAGCTAATATGCTATAATGATTAAATATCTCAAGAGGTGGCATGTGAGAAAATGAATCAAGGTATCAAGGCTAATTCAGTTGGCCTCTAGTGAATCAACAAGTATTTATTTTTCCTTGTCTTTATTAATAACTACTTTCAAGCTAAAATGATAGTTATAGCTTTATTACTCAACCTCTAAATGCTTGCATTATTTGTATGGCTATAAATATCCATGAAGAGTAACCTCTCTGCTTGAATGGGGGATCTTGAGACACTAGTGTAATGTTGATAGTATTGCTCAAATATCATGTATTCAAGGTCTACCTAAAAGTATATTATATGAAAAATTTAGGTTTAATACATGGCATAGATTATCATGGGTCAATAGCCTAATGATAATTGGTAAGTTGATGGTGCCTTATTCCCATTCTTCATTATCATAGGCCTTGATGGTGATCATTTTTGTCTAGAATTCAATTATCTTATACCCAAGAAGCTTGATGAGTTTTATAGAAATAATATTTATAACCAATCCATTGTTTATGAGGACAAATTTCAATTTGTGCTATGTTATGACAACTTTAATTTATAATGGATTATTATGTAGTGGGCCAAGGGATGACATATCACTTTGGTTGAAGTTTAATTATTGGCCTAGAGCTAAGTGTCCAACCAAATCTTGAAATTTGTCAGGAGATATGTCTTTGGGAACTAGGAATTGACCAAGAAACTATATTAAGATGTTTTTATGGATAGTGGACATATGCAACAAATCCAAAATGGAGATTTGTGAGGAAATCTTTTATAGTTTTCCATAATATCAAACATCTTTTCTTGCATAATGATAAATGGCTTGTTCATAGCCAAAATGGTTGGTTAAAATGGTGAGGTGGTAGATGGTTGTGGGCTCGAGATGGTAATATTTGACTACTAAGTTATGATTACATAATCAAGATTAGATACAGGACCATTGTTACTAACAAATGATGGTGGAGGGGGACTAGATAGGATAAGTCTCAGTTACTGGTACACTTATGCATGATCATGGGATAATGATGAGTTATCAATATGGGGTCCAAAAGTAGTAATACATATTTGATGGTACACATATATGTAGTCCCATGTCAAATAAATATCAGTTTTAGGGGTTGGTTAATTAGGTATGATATGTAATGATCTTGTTTGATTGATACTTGGTCTTGGATTGATGGATATAGTGTTAACACAACCTCTTGAATGATGGCCTACAATCTTGTTGTAGTCATGCATAACTCCATGGTAGGTATGTTGGTTGTTGGAAATGTTTTGGCCTTTGTTATATTAATTTTGATGATGTTGTTGGTTCTACTTCTAATTTTATTAGTTCTGTCTCAACTGTTGATACTATTGTTGTTGATGTACAGGCCTTTGTTTCTATTGTTAATGGTTGTTATGTTGAGGAAAGGGATTTTTATAAATACTAAGGTTATGATGGGATGTAGAGGCTCCATGATAAAATGTTATCTCTCCATTTTCTAACATATTTTAAATCAAATGTTTAATTTTCACAAAATAATGCAAAGTATGGCCATTAACCCAATGATACTCATATAATTCATTTTGTCTATACCAATCTAGATAGTCAATGCCCTCAAGATAGTGCTTCAGAATAGGCTAGTTAATTAGATTAACAATGATGATTTTTTGAAACATAAATTCAAAGGGTTCTCCAAGGTCACTAAAGATGCAATGAGTGGGAATAATTCTCCTTCGAGGAGGGTTTTGCAAAGGCATAGGTTGATGCATATGTTACACTGGTCTAGGCTATTGTGCTTGCTACTTTATTGAAGAGGTTATTCATTAGGAGTAATTTGTATTTGTGGTGTAGGATAATAAAATGGTGTTTTCACTATTTGGACATGTCTTGAATTAGTTACTCCATTTCCCACAACATTCTTGTTGTGATTGAACTACTTAAGTTTGCCATAATTATTGGCCTACAATGATTATGATGCTTGTGCTTGGACTTGGTTCTAGTTCTCTCCATTATTTTGGTTTTAGGTTTGGCTTTGATTTGATGAGGTAAGTTTAATGATCCCTTTGTTAATAAGGGCTCTTTCAATCAACAAAAATTTATCAATGATCTCCTTGAAAGTGTGTGCACACTGCAACTCCAGATGGTTAGATATCTCACTATGTAAATTCTTGGTAAATAAAATGGCTAATTTATTATCTAGTATACTAAGGATAAATCTACATGAAAAGGCTCTCCATAAATACTAATAACTCATAAAGCTTTCACTAACCTTTTGTTTGGCTTGCATCAAATCTACTAATGAAATCTCATGCTCGAGATTGTAGGAGAAGTGTAGAACAAACTTGTCTAAAAATCATCAAAATTAGAAACTAAATTCTTAGGTAAGTTTAAGAACTATTCCAATGCTTGTCTTGATAGGATCTTTAGAAATAATAGTAAAAGGTATATGCTATTATAGGCCACTAGCTGGCATAAAATAAAAAATTATGTCAATTGGGCCTTAGGGTCACCTTTCCCCTTATATTTATCAAAATTTGGTGGTCCATACCCTAGAGGAAATGGTATTTGCAAGTACTCCATATTCAATGGGTAAGAACAAAAATCATCCAACTTAAACTTATTGGTTTGCTTTCTAGCCTAGATGAGGGTAATCACATCTTTCATTTGCTACAGCTCTTATGCAAGGAAAGTAGTGGGAACATTGGCCTAAGATGGATCGAGGTATAGTGGAGTCATTTGTTTGGGAACATTAGTTTGGATAGGGAATGGACCAAGAATATGCATACATAGATTAAGTTATGATTATTGAAATTACATGTGTTGTATGATATTATAGTTAGGATTGGGTGTATGGGCTTGGTTTAGGTTAAATTGTGGTTGAGATGGAAGGATATGGCTGTACTATGCTTATTAAGGTTAAATAGGGACTTGATAATACCTAGTCACACCTTGATGATTAAGGGGAACTTGTGAACTAAGGCACTATCATTAAAATTGTGGCATGTTTGGCATGAAAGACAATTATTGCCTAATTGGTAACTATGAAACATTGGAACCTCTTAGTTGCACAAACCCTTGTTGTGAAGTAGATACATGTTGAAGGTTTGGAATTTTTTTGACCACTTATTAGATTATTTTGATTAGACATCATTTTTATTGTATTGACATGTTGTTCTATGACTACAAAGGTATGTTCATCACTACCTGGTGAGGTGAAAGATTGGTTTCCCCCTATTGAGGTGGCAAGATGTTTTGCCTCTATTATATGGGTATGTTAGACTATGCCTATTATTATGGAGTGTTACTCATCACCTATTGTGGTAAAGTAACATTCATCACATTTTGTTGAGGCATGGCACTAGTTGTTGGTTGACTACTTAATCCTGAATGTTGGGTACTTGAAGGAGTAACTAGTTAAGGATTAGAGGTAGTTGGTTATGGTTTGGAGGTATAATTTCCTACCCCCCATGTTTATGAACCACTCATGGTGTTGACTAAAGACACATTTTTTGTGGACTAGTTTTTTGTGTTTACACTAATTTGGTCTAGATTGGATGTTTCTTGTGCATTATCCATTATGTTTAGATCACTATTTTGTGTAGAATAGAAGATACTTCTTTGATAGTGAGAGAATTAAACATGTCTCTGACCAAAGTAATCTATATGAATGGGTCTATACCCTAATTTTCTTGGCTTGTTGATTTAATTAAGACTCCTTTTGAAGGATCTAACTCAATAAGAGGAACATTTGACATCATTATTTGCTAAATTTGTGTGTTAGGTTTAGATAGGTTTGGTATGTCATCTTCATTTACATGAAGTGGTATTCCATGAGGCCCTTTCTTGTGAATAGAATATGAGGGTGTTAATACAATATTGACACTATAACATGAGGATTAATAAAAGAGGCTTGTTCATTAGTTATACTATAAGGTATGTTGTAAGGCCCTCTTACTAGACTTGGTAAGTTTTCATGGGGAAATTATACCAAAAACTTAGTCCCTACCTCTACGAATCTGATTAAGACTTCATCCTTATTTACAATAAAGTGATGATAAAACAAATATGGATCACAGGTCAATGGCATTGTAATGTAATAAGGTTGCTATTGGATTTATTCTACAACCAAAGGTACACTAGCTAAGTATTATGCCATTTATTCTTGGTCTTACTTTGAGTATTTAAATGTGTTGACCAAATAGTGGGCAAAAGGATCTTGACTTTATTCCCCCATTTGAGCATTGTAATATGGATAAGGATCTATCTCACAAATGACATCAACTCCATAGGGGTCTTGAACAAAGTCTTCTTGTGTGACCACATTTCCATATCTTAGATTGTACATGATACCATTATGTGTATATTGAGACATCGTCAAATCAATGGTAAATGTTTCAAGACAAAAAGAGTAGACTTCTACAAACTCTTAAAAATAGTGTTTGAAAAGATAAAAGGTTTAATCTTGATATAAATTGGTATAAGGATGGAGCTTTATCTCCAAAAGAGTTTGTGACAAAAATTGGTATTAAATAATATAACATCAAATGTCTAACATTAAATGTATCACAAAAAAAGGTCAAGTGGATGAACTAAAAACAAAATGCCAAATTCTAGGTTCAAAGTGTTCCAAATAGGTCTAAACTAGAAAAATTAAAGGTTGTTAGGTCTTTAGGCCAAATGCAATGTCAAAAGCTAGGATCAAACAAGGCATATGCTAAGACTCTTAGCCAAACACAACATCAAAATATAGACTTTGAAACAAAGGGGTATTTAATCTAACAAACTTGGAACACTTTGGCATAGAATAGGCACTTGATTTCAGACATGAACTTAGTCAAATTAGTATGAGGAATGAAATAAAAGGCATTTGGAGATAGACTATTTTCTCCCAAATAAATGCACAAACAAATAATTTTCAATTTGGGTCAATAATTAACCTAAGTTATGCAACCCAAAAGAGACATATCTATGTTTAAGACCAAATTTCACAAGGCATAAATATAAATCAACCAATGTTTGGATTTGAACTTGCCAAGGTTAATTTAAAACTCAACTTAGGAAAACTAGGATTTTTGATCAACAATCTAGACAAAGGTAAACAATATAATGGTACTAAATAAAGATCCAAAAGACACACAAGGTTTGGTTTCAAATGACAACCTAGATACAAGATAAGACAATTTTATGAAATAATTTGAGCAGCGTAATGATATTATTTCTCTCTAAAGATGTAAACAATGGTATATTTCAAGACTCCAAGTCATAAAATTGAAATTATTTGGGTAGCGTAATGTTACCCATTTCATTCAAGTGACACACAACATTTTTGACACAAAAAGTGTAAGGCACAAACAAGGTGTTAAATGGATGGCATAACACCTCCTCAAATAATATATTAGTGTGGAGACAAAAAACTCATTTATATGTGGGAATACAAACAAATTGTTTTAGACTTAAAATATTTAGCAATAAAAATAAAAAGACCAAATACAACTAAGTAAATTATCTTAAGCTCTAAACTAACAAGGTTGGTCAAATGGGGTTGACTAAAACTACATTTTTCAAACATCTATATTGGTCCCAAATATGATTAACACTGGAGATGTATCACATCAATTGAGTTCATACCAGTTAACTTAACTTGCAAGGGTCTATTCCTTTGAATGGTGATTCCATCTGTGGACTACCTAATGGAATCCCCTAGTTACCTAGACCTAACTAGGGTCTTTTTTATGAAAGGATAGGTTAGCTTCTCAACCCCCTAGATCTCATAATATGCATTCCTTGATTTATATACCCCATCATGGAGTGGGGTTGCTACAATGCTAAGAGATGAGTTCTTAGGTCAAAGTACCCCTAAAGAACTCATGAAGAAGCTATGAACTCCCCTCCATAAGATAAATTTATGAAAGAAAACTAAGTGAAAAGACTTTAGAGGTTGATGTTGGATCACCCAAACCATGTAGGTTTTGGGGAGAGACTATATATCATTATTTCCATGCCTTAGACTAGGCACAAATTGTAAGTGAAAAGGCACTTTTGGTCACCCAAGTTATCTATAGGGGATATGGGAGAACATACGTACACCCTTCATTTTGCTTAAATAAACTGATAAGTAACACACATAAATTTCAAGAATTTGAAATGTAAGTGAAGTGTCAATTTATTGCACGAAATTGAGATGTTTGATTAAGTTTTTTGGCCCCTTAGATTATTTGAAAAAATTGTAATAATTTTCACAAAATAACTTAAGTAAAAATACCTATGTTTATTTTAAACACTAAAAATTAAATGTTTAGGACTTAACAAATTTGTTTTAGGTAGAAAAATGAAGTGTTTAAGACTTAGCCATTCTATATTCATTTTAAAGCACTAAAATCAAATATTCAAGATTTAAGCATTGCTTTTAAGCACCAAAAATGAAGTGTTCAAGAGTCAGTTGAATTCATTTTAAACACCCAAAATGAAATGTTCATGAGTCTAAACTTGAAAATTCATGTTCTATTCCCAACTTAGACCTACAAGGGTTAGAGAGTTTCATTCTGCTTTGAATCATAATCAAGGATGAGAAAACAAGATTTAGGAATATAGCTTTTGGGTTTACTCTTTATTTTTCACATGGAGATCGATGTTAGTCACCTGTAACCGATGCTAGTTACTAGGAAACTAATGTCAATTGGTAGTGTATGAAATAATAAATGCATCATGTCTATAAACAAATCCTAAATCAAAGAAGATAGATCATACTTATACTTCTGATTAGGGATACATTAGATAATTAAGAACATGACTAATATGGGGATCTGCTAGACCTAATTAAGAGATCTCTTACCACAATAAATAATGCTAAGGAGGGTTCCAAAGCCTTCAATCAAGAATAATCATGAAATAAACCTAACTAATCCCTATGTTTCCATATCTCACAAAATTAATAATAAATAAAGCAAATAAATCTAATCTAGTGCTCACCAAATCTTGTGGCATAAAGTGGGGGTTAGAAACAATACAAGTACACATGCATAAGAGACATACACTCATGTCAATGTATATAGAATCCTAATGCATGGAAGAAAATTAAAAATGCATATTTATATATTATTTCAAAAGAGGAACAAAGTTAGGAACACTTACCTCTTAAGATGAACTCATCGAGCCTCAATCTCTCCCTTGGCCAAGGTGCTTTACAAGAGGTTGTTGTGGTATGTAAGGATAACAAGGATAAATAAGCTTTAGGATACATAACATATCAATGAATCTAAAAGAATTATCCATAAGACAAGATACATATCTCTAAAGGAACTATGAAACCCTAAGCTTTATCCTCAAGTAAAATGGTTGATAAGTAGATGCACAATAACTATTATTTCTTCTTTTCTTTTCTAAATAATGTTGAAATAATATTGTATATATAGGTGGATTTAACCTTAAGACCTTTCAAAAAATTTAGATGATAGGGTTGACCCAGTCAACCTAGTAAAATTATGGATAAAAATTCACTAGGTTAGCCAAGAGTCGACTTAGACCCTAAATGATTTTTACCCAAAATAGTACAGGGTTGACCTAGTCAACCTATTATAGTGAATAGTCGAAAGGGGATCAAGGATAGGAAAAGGGGGGAAAAAGGTATAAAATAAATAAGAAGTGTGCAATAAATAAGAACAAGATTAGGAATAAGGTTTACAAGAGACAAGTGTGTAGATAACAAGTAGAAAAAGGGACAACAATTTTATGAAATACCAATGGTCTACCCACCCCTTTTTCGATGCACCCCTTAAGGCATGCACTCAGAGAGATTACAACTTGATGGGTTCCTACAAGATAGAGAGTGTTAGTAATTATTAAAAAATATAAAATAATATTTGTATATATATGCCCCACTCAAAGCTCATTATGTGTCATGTGAGTGAAACATGCGATGGTGCTTCAAGAATAGAACATGATAACATATAACACTGATGCTAATTAAAATATAGTAAGGAGAAAATAATATAAAGGAAAGGATAAAATTGAAAAACACATGCCCTTACTTACCTTAGTTTTATATATAAAGAAATAGAGTGGAAGAGAACTGAAGGCATCTAAATGTGAAGAACATTATGTGAACCTATAGATATTAGTGTAAAAAATAGCAAAAAATTGATTTTTTTAGAATATAATTATATAATAATGGAAAATATTCTCTATGGTGTCATGATTATAAAATATTTTATGGTTTGAAAAATGGGTTAGAAAAAATAAAGATATGATCAAAACAAGGAATTTGATGGTAAATATTTGAAAGGTAAAGAATTGTGAAAAGCAAGTTTAAATAGGGTGAAGGGGAAGTCATTTGTTATTATTTAACTTATGTGTGATAAAAATATCTCTGAGAGACCAAATGAAAGGTAATATAGCTAATATGGTGAGGAGATGATAACTAAGATGAGAGGGATGCCCAATGGCTATATCAGGTGTAACACAAGTAGGCATTTGAGAATTTCAATTTTGTTTTTGACTATTTACTGAAAGTAAAGTGTTTTATATATATTTTTAATTTAGAGTGATTCTAAGAACTAAAATGAACTTGATAAAATTACTAAGGGTATTAGAGGCCAAAAAGGGAAATGGGTTGAAAGGAATTAGTGTAATAAATGCCAAAGGCATTTATTACAAGCAAGGAAAGGGGTCAACAGTTAGAACCATCTAGGTTGACCCAGTCTACCTAGTAGGCTAAAAAATTTAAATCCACACTGTTGACATATTAGGTGTGTGTCGACCTAGTTTTTTTTGCATGTTATAGACTTAGTACCTAAATTCTAGCTTAGTAGAGTAATCCACTATATCAACTTAGTACTAAGGGGGGGGGAGAAGTAAAGGGTTAATTTAGTTTGTTAAGTCAACCTAGTCAAAATGAGGAAAATTTGGTCAACCTATTATTTGTCTAAGTGATGAGAATAGTATAAAAATGCATGAAATAGGCTATAATAGTGTTATAAAGGCCCATAATGCTTTATTGAGTACAAAAAATGGCCAATTAGGCTTGTTGTTAAAATTTAAAAAGGATGTATGTAATTATAAATGACATGGAGATATAATACATCTTTTGTTGTTTTATGGTTGTAGGGGCATCCAATATTTTGGAGATTGGTCTTGATATTTTGGAATGATTGACTATTAAGGACCAATCTAGGTTGGTTATATTACGTCTAGGAGGGATTATGGATATGTGTTGAGTCCCATTGAATTTTGATTTGATATTCATGTTCCTAGGAGCTTAGGAATGATTGACTAAAAAATTTATATGGGAGGTGGATGGGGATACCATTAAGGTGGGTATCACCTTAGAGGATGTCCATGTAATTATTGGACTATCGATAAGAGGTACACCAGTACTCATAGGAGTACTAGATAGACAAGAGGAGAGGAGAAACTTAGTCATGTGGGTGATGGGCTCAGATAAGATATATCCTAACCTAAGAGTTATCCTATTTTATGTTTATATGGCTCAAATTTTGGATATCTAGAAAGCAGTTATAGGACTTATGACAGTATGGGTGATTTATCGTAAGTTAGATGGCAAGGTACCAATGTATGTGATAGCCTTATACTAGTCCATTTTAGAGCATGGGAACTCTATGATTTAGGTTCTATCATTTGGGTCTATTTTATGCATGACATGTATGGGATGTTTTCTAGAGGGTATAAGACCATAGGGATGATTATCTTTCTAAGTTCATGGATATATGAGAGGTTCCCAATGTATTGGCCAATAGGATTAGCCCATGTAGTCAATGATCAATTACCTTGAGTACAAAGGTGGTGATAAGATCAAGTAGAATGGGCCATGCCCCACATGCTAGTGTTATAAATAGTCATGTGAGCATACATCATGTGGCAGCCATATGGGCATATTGCTATAGTATGGATGAGCTAGAAGATAGTGGTATTAGCATTAACATGGGTAAAAATTATAGGCTACTATACCTTATGGATAGTGTCATATATAGTGGCATGCATACTAGGATATATGGGACTACCTCATCCAACATCTTTGATAGTGGTGCCCATATTTTGGGCCAGACATGTGAGAGAGTCAAGGGGGAGAGGAGGATCAAGACCACCATTTGCTATATTAAAGATCATACCATGACATGAAAGAACTTGGATAGGTTGAACATGATGTATGGTAGATGGAGAGGAGATAGATATTGATGTATGAGTGATAGAGGTACCACAACCAAAACCATAGTAGGAGGAATGATGACCACATCAGTCATACTAGTGATGGAGACATCGATAGTGGGATAGAGAAAAGAGGGTGGTCATCCCAGATGACCTATCACGTGGCCTAGGATAGAGTTAGGTGATAGAGGTACCACTCAAGCATATATTATGATGGGAATGAGTGGTAAACCCTAGATTTGAATTTGGGAAGCTCATCTTATTTAGAGTATGTGTTGATAGAGAGACCATGCTCGATGATCACATAGATGGGGAGATAATAGTAGGTGAGACTTAGATAGGTAATACTAGATGGTTTAAAATTTGATTAAGTTATTTTAGATAATTATAGATAGATATATTTTGAGATATATTGGTGATATAATAGCTATCTAATTTGATCTTTGTAGATCTTATGGAGGATGAGAACAAATGGGGATCATAGGTGATGGGAGCACTCTATGATATTTTTGACAAAGTGTTGATGCCCTATGATACTGTGACATTAGAGGATCCTATGATAGTGTCTACCCTATGGAGTTGGTTTAGAATAGCAAGAGAGGATATGAGGTGAGTATGGGCATGTAGGGAGGAGCCATAACCACTAATAGGGGTGGGAGCAGGAGAGGCATACAATAGAATATCTTGTGGTAGTGTCTGACCTAAGGAGTTAGTTCAAAATAGCAAGATAGGCTATGAGGTGAGTATGGGCATGAAAAGAGGAGCCAAAATAACCAATAGGGGTGGGAGTGGGAGAAGCATAGGCATGGTAGGATTTATCTTAGGAGAGAGCCACATATATGGCTACCATGGCCTAGATAACACATGTACAGGCCCTAGTGGCCAACTTATAGGGATAGGTGATAGGTTTGAGATCTCAAACAACTTATTTATAGTGTACTATTTAGAGGGGACTATATAAGGCATCTATGGGTACCGTAGCTAGGCCATGATATAAATAGGATAGGGACTATTCATAGAGCTACAATGATGTATTTTTATTTGTTATATCAAAAACACATGATATATATATATATATATATATCATTTTTGGTAGTTAGATGTTGATCTTATTATTTGTCTTATGGTTTCGGTTGTGGATGTTTGGATATATTTATTTCTATAACATGTAGTTTGATTTTTTTATATATGCTATTGGAAATATAGGAGTTGTGGTTTCTTTTCTATCATTATGTAGGACACATGCATGGATAAAAATAAATAGGTGAAAAAGACTTGGCTAAGTATAATTAATTAAAAATAAATATACTACACACTATTTCATGAAATGTGTAATAACAAGAAAATGACTAAGTATAAGAAAATAAAGGGTGGTAAACAAGAGGGAAAAAGTTGTTTTTAAACCAAGAGAAATATTGGCTCCAAATTAAAACAAGTAAAATCACACTAAATCATGTTGATAAGTATGAAAATAATGTAATAAAATAGAAATCATATAAAAGAATAGATGGTCTAAAAATAAATAAATAAAGTCAATAAATCATACTAAATCATGTTAAGAAAAGAAAAACAAAATTGGAAAAATTGGTCTTAAAATAATCACACTAATTCAAGCTTAGAAGTATGAAAAATTCAAGAGATGGTTGGATTCTTACATATAATCAAAAAATAATAAGATAAAAGTGAAAGAGTAATGAATTAAGAATAAAATATATGAAACAAAGATGGGAAGAATGTAAATGATGTGTAATTTCACAATCAATCACATCTTATCTTCATATTTGACACATTTAATTTCGTTGTGACTTGGATATTAAAAAATTTTGTGAGGAAGGTTAGGTCCTATCCATGGTCTTACAATTAAACTCACAAAGGGAACACCAATGAGGTGTAAACAATGTGAAAATGGTAAAATGGGATGTTTAGATTGGTAATGTGAGAATTTGGTAATTTATGAGGAAGGCTAGGTCCTATCTATGGTCTTACAATGCAACTCATAAATGGAATCCATCACAGAGTGATTAGTGAACAAAACAATATTTATCAAGGGGAGATATTAGGATTATAGGGAGTGAAAAAGGAAATGTAAAAAGCATAACTTAGGCATCTTATGAGAAGACCTTAGGAGATAGGAGGCATACTAAGGACATGAGAAGACACTAAGTGACTAGTGACCATCAATGTACAAAGGAAACCTACTCGCTATAGACACAAAGCTATGTAGGAAAATAAGCATGATAATAAAATCAATTCTTGAAGTATATTGGTACAAAAAAATTAAAATAGACCTAACTTCCCATGATGTGTTACTCATTCCTTGGGACCCCTTACAGAGCCATCAATACACTGTGAAGATTGGGTACTTACATGAGAAAGTAAGTATAATTAAAATCTTTTTTTATTTTCCCTTTTCTAATCTACTAGCCTGCTACACCCTAATAGACCTCAGCGTTATCATGAGGCCAACTATGGAGTTTGATCTTTGAGTAGAAGAAGGAGAAGTTTTTGAAATCACATCTTTTAGTGTGATTTAACTTTTAAGAATTTTAAATGTTGTATCTTTTAGTATCATTGCCTCTTATTAAATGATTTATATTTTAAATGTTTTGATGGATTTTTTAAGATTCCTCCTCCATATGGACTTGGAATGACCAATAATGAGAGATAGAGTGATACACATGAATGAGCTTTAGGCTTTGGCTAAAGGAAGCTAAGTGACTAAAGACAAGATTAACTAGGACACTTAGGATTAACAATGAACCAACATGTTATCTCAAGTATCAACCATGTATATGCTTAGTTTGCAAAAGAGAATAAAAGGAAAAAAGGAGATTCAAAGTGGACCGGCAATATGAGATTATAATGAGATAAATTGTTTGCTAACTAATCACATGGTATAGAAGGAATGACTAAAGGAAACAAGGTGTATATAACCAAGTCATAATAATAATTATCTATGTGTATAGAGATAAGAAAGAAAGCAATCATGAAAAGAGGACAATGAATTTTTTTAAGAAATAAACTCAATAAAAAATAGAAATAAATGATAAAAGAGAAGTTCAAAATCAAACATAAATGACATCATAAGCAATATAATGTGTTAAATCAAAGTCACCATGTAATATAAATAATAATTTAACACAATGTCAAATGATATAATAAATAGATAAAGATAATAGTGGAGCACATGTCCATTCAAAGTGAAAATATAAGAACACCATGAATGTACTCATAAGTAATGATAGATTTTCCCAACATGTTATCCAAAACATCTGATAAATCTATATGAAGTTGTATGTGAACTATAGCTAATATCTCATTTATCTTCATTGAAAACTAGGAAAATACTTCAAATATAATATCATTAACAAAAAAGGTATGAATGCTTGATGGATCATGTTGAGGAGGAATATCAGGCAAAGTATGCCTAAGAGAATGCATGGGAGTGGACTCTACAAGAGATGAAGGGATCACCGATGGGAAAGGATCCATAGGTGAGGGACTCATGGGCAGAGAGGGATCCAAAGGTGATGGGAGGTCCATAGGTGAATGATTCATAGGTGGAGGAATATGAGGTAAAAAAGGTACCATAGTAGGATATGGAACCATAGGAGGTGGAACCATGGGGGAAGAATAGGGAGCCTTCTTGTATGAATGACCTGTGGGAGGAATGGTAAGAGGTGTAGGAAAAAGATGATATTTAAGATACTACTAAAAGATGTGGTAATGATCAATATGATGGGTTCCAAATTGGTGCTAAATATAATACACCTATCCATACTTAGGAATATACTTAGGTATTACCTTTTGGGGAGGTATAGTCTTTTCTAAGGATTGAGGGTTAGAAGGATACAAAGTGTTAATATATTTTCATAACTTATGATAATACATGGATGAATAGTTATCTATTCTATTAAATCAATATATATGCCTGTGAGTAGGCTTGGTAGAGGTACTCATAGGAGGAGGTGTAATAGAAGAAGAAGGATCTTGGCAAGGCTAATCAACCAACTATGATAAAGGAAGAAAACCATCACTAAGAGAAGGTGGTGTTTTTGAAGGGATTAGACTAGGATAGATGGAAGGAGGGATGGGGTTAGAAGAAATAATAGACTTAGTTAAAGTGGGATCAATAATGGGATCTAAATTGGGATATATTGAGGGAGGGTGGGGTATACAAAAGTCTAAAGGATAATTGTACACATCTCAAGGATAAACAAGCTATAGGGATCATAATACCTAGCAAAGTGATAGGGCCCATTCATAACACGATCCATAAGTATACTCCTATAAGGTTATTCATAAACTAGAGGTGTTTGAACCATATCTACCTTATAATAAAGAGGAAAAATGATAAAATTAGGAAATATATGTGATGGAGTATGGGAAAAAACCCTAAATGACTGAAGAAAAGAAGAATGATAAAAAATAATATCAACATCATGGGCCTAAACAAGACCTCTTAAAAATGGATCATCAAAGGTATAACCACCATCATAATTAGGTGTATGAATATTAATGATGTAAGTAGGTATGATATTATCATCTAATGAGGTGTGATGAATGGAATTATAATTTTTAGTTAATACAATAGGGATGTCATCATAAGGTGGTTTGAAAGAATGAGGTTGCAAAGAAGCAAGAAGATGAGAGATGTGATGAGGTGAGAGATCAAAAGTTTTAATATTGAGATCTATCTCATTAGGCTCATCATTGTTAGAACCGAAGAGGTTAAGGGGAATATTCCCAATGAGTTTGGGATGATTGTTATAACCTTAAGTGGAGTTGAAGGAAAAGTTAAATCATTGAGACTAACAAAATAGAATACTAGGTAGTGGTTTAAGGGTAGGAATCTTTAGGACACTATGGTCTTGGATTTGTTAAAAATTATAAGGTTCAATGTCACCCTAAATCCTATAGATGGATCCATTATGCGGTAATTTAATGCTTTTATAGGCAAAAAAAGAAACTACTCTCATACAGTAAGTCCATGGCCTACCAGTCAGGATGTTGTAAGATAAAGGAAAGTTAAATATCATCACCTTCACATGAATGATGATAGGTGGGATTGTAATGGGAATCCATACACAACCTAAAGGAAGAATTTGACTTTGATCATATCCCTAACATGTGTTTTATGTGGATTTGAGATTACCTTAGGAATATTTGAGGGTTTTGATAAAATTGAGAGAAGCCACACAAGTGCTAGAACCTTCATCAATCAAATCATGCTTGACTTGGATATCACTAATTTAGACACTAATAATAGAGGAGGATCATCCACACAAATCATAATCTCATCAAGAATCATGGAAGTGATGGGAAATTTTAGGGAAATTGAAGTGTCCATTATTTTATCAACATGGATGGACACCTCTTTGCATTATTACAATATGCTATCTTCATATCTAGATAAGGTTATTTCACATCTTGCTAGGGGAGAATAAGGGATGTTTATTTTGAATAAAAGTTACATAAGATAGTTAAAATGATGTTGATTAGTCCTCATAATCTCAAGAAATGGGATTTGGGATGGGAGATTAGTGAGCTCTATGATAGGATCCCACTCATCATAAACCCATAAGAATATTTTTAGAAAGAGGTGCATAGTGTTGAAGGAGGTCTTCAAAAGGAGGAGTCAAAGTAAATTGGAATTTATGTTGATAAGAGGTAGAAGGTTTAGAATAAGATTGTAAAATATGTTGAGAAGATGAAATAAATGGTATAGGTGTGGGTTGAGAGTTGTTATAAGAAGTGTTAATAGAGGCTTGAGTGTCATTAGTATTAGGTAAAAAAGACAGAGGGATGGTATAAATAGTATGAGAAGTGTTATTCAAGGGAGGAGTTGGAATTGGTTCATCTAAAGTTATAAGGTCATCTTTCCCCAACTCATTTAAGTGAGTTGGAGAAAAATCTTGGATAACATGAAATGTGTGAGACAATGAAGGTGTGTAAATAGGTTGAGGATCAATGAAAGCAACCACCCTTCACATGTTAGTCATATTAACCACATTTTATTCAAGAGTTAGGTTAATAATACTATCAAAATTATTGGTAAAATGGGTGGGCTTATCTTGGTTATCTTGGTGATTTAGAAGAGCGTCTTTATTGATGGCTAAATTAGCATTAGCTTCATTTAAAGATTAATATTTAGTATTTTTTTCATGGGATTTGAAAGTAATGTCATCAGCTTGTTGGCATTTCTAAATGATAAAATCGTGATCAAAATTGGGACCAAGAAGAAAATCCATATCCAAATTATGAAGATACCTATAGGTCTCATGAGAATGATCTCAACTAGAGTGAAACCAATAAAATTTATTAAGATCATACCAAGATTTCATAAGATGAGTGGGATCAAGTTACATGGTATATGCCTAGGTATATGTTTGAGTAATTTAGCTAAGGATAAAGGTTTATGAACATTGATGTTATTAGGTGAAGATAAATGAGGATTGGTGAAATATTGAGAAGGAGGAATTGGTTCTAAAGTTTGGTTAAGAAAAACATCTTGAAAAGTGTTAATGGTATCATAAGAGTATGTGACACCATCATTGGTAGTGTGAATATTCTTGTTCTTGAGTAAGATATGAGTACCTATATAATGTTGGGATGGATTAAATTTATTGATAAGGAAATCTTGAAATTTAGATTGGTTAATATCCTCCTCCAAAGTATATGGAGAAAGAGTGTGGACCCAATATTGTAACTTGGAAAAAACATCATTGGTAAAGAGATGGAAAAGGTTATCATCAGCCATGTTATGTTCACATTTGTTGGATAATTTTTTCCATATTTTATTAAAATTTTGGGTAGTTTCATTTTCAAGTTGCTTAAAATTTATAAAATGGGCCAACGTATTCTCAAGAAGATCACTACTTTATAGTTCTTGGACTAGAGCATTTACTAAATCTTCCAAACTAGTAATAAAATGATATTTTAATTGGTTATGTCAATCTAAAGCATCACCCATAAGGGTTTTGGATAATATATTGGTAGTGGTAAAGGTATTTAATTTGACCTAGACTTTATATAGATTTATAAATGTTTTAAGATGAAGAGTAGGATTAGTTGATCCATTGTAAGAAATTGTAGGGGTGATACCTCCTATTTAAATATTAGCAATTTAAGATGTAATAGGCTCATTTTGACGATTCTTGATTGTCTTGTTGACAAGAGGAGGTTGAGGGATAAGATTACTATGGGAATATTGAAGAGGAGGTGGGGAACATTTTGATTATGCATGCCCCATGGCATCTATTGAAGGTGGGTTTAAAGATGGATAAGGTGGTTTTGCATTTGCATCATATGATTTGTATTCATTTGTATCATTTGATTTGTATTATGAACTTAAAAATTATTCATTTGATTAAGTTTTTTCAATAAAATTTGATGCGTTGAGTTGTATTGTTGGCATTATTTAAAACATTAGAATTGGAATTACTAGCTTGAGTGCCTCTATGAGTGTTGGTAGGAGCTTGAGAAGAGATGTTAGAATGTGAGGCACTAGTGGCATAATTTTATTGTGTGGCAAAAGATGGAATAGTGAAGGGATGAGAAGAAGAAATATAATAATGATTACCATGGGTAGAAAATGATGCACTAGTGGAATATTTGAGGAGAGTAGGTCTTGTAAGAGGTCCACTAGATGTAGAACTTACCATGTTAGTGGAGATACTAGGCATGGAGGTAGAATAAGTCAAATAATAAGAAGTCATGGTATGAGAAGGGGTAAGAATAGAGAGAAGAGGTTAAGAATAAAATAAACTTATATCCCTAAATCCATGTGAGAATGTGGGAGAAGGTGAATGAGGCTCTTCAAATTGACCACTAATCATGAGATGGTAAATGGTAGAAGGATCCTTTCCTTAATTTTGAGGAAATCCAAAGATAAATAAGATAATTTTATGGGTATACTCTAATTTGGGTTGATCTTCAAGTGATAAGAGAGGATTACGAATCAAATAGGAATGAGGAGGTGTCCCATAATTCATTGTGTGAGTGGATATATCAACATTACTCTCATCCAGGAGAGGAGCTCTAATATACTTATGGGAGACCCTATGAGGTTGGGTAAGACTCATCATATCTATTGAATTTAACTCAATTTTGTATTTAAATATAAATTTCATGATGAAGGAGAAGGACTAGATAAGGATAATGTGATGCAAAAGTAAGGAAATAAGAAGAGGCAAAGAAGAGTATATATTCAATTGAGTTCACCTAATACTAAAACTAAGGTTTAAAACTTGAAAATAGGGATACAAAGTCAACTAGATCACCCTAATTTTTTAACTTGGATAAAAATTAGTAGAAAAAGATACAAAGTTGATAAAGTCAACCTAATATTATATCTTGAGGGGTAGAAAATAATATTGTGTTGATAGGGTTGACCCAATACTACAAGTAGCAGAAATATATATTCTGTAAGAGACTATGTCAAACAAAATGATTATGTATTGAAATAATATATTTTTTTAAATTAATTTTTAAATCAAGAAATGAAAGGAAATAAATAATCAATTAGGTCAATGGGGGTGATCTAATTGAGGCACATGGTACAAAACCTTTCACCAATGCTGGCTAATGCAAATTTTTTCAATACAACATATAATTAAGCAAAGAACAAGCAATAAAATTAGAAGGTAAATCCTAACTAAGTGGTCATATTGAATGTTGTAATATTATTAGATTATTATTATAAGTGTGATAGGAAATATGATATAATTAGGGAACTGGAAATTAATCTATGGATGGTTTTAAGATGTTTAGGCTGAAAGGGATCTATGTTGGCAATGGTATTGACTTAGTATTGAGGCCTACCCCCTCAATTCACACACCATAGTGATAAGGGTGTCAGGTGATTTGAAAATATATACCACTAACCACATGTTTATACTTGGCCAAAAAACCAAGTTGGCTTCCCCATTGGTGATGAAATCCAATTAGGTAGGCCTTGGGTAGATAACTATTTAAATATATTTTAAGATTATGTGATTTGGTAGTGTGTGCAAGAAAATATAAAATAGTGTAATTAAATGGTATATTTAATAACCACATAATTAGACTATGTGATATATTTTAAATATGAAAACAAATGAAAATGAAAGTGTGAGCTAATTACTAGCATATAAATGGTAATTCCAACTTTGAAACATAATATAATGTCAATTCAGATGATAGTGTATGCAAAGATTATAGAATAGAGTCAAAATTTTTGTTACTATAGTATTAAAGAAAGGATTTGTTAAATAACTATGCCAGTAGTGTTAACCTAGTCTTCCAAACATAAGACATAATACAAAACTAGGTTGATAGAGTGGACCTAGTTTGCTATATAGGGGCAATTTTAAATACTACAAATTGTGAAAAACTAAACTATAATGATTAAAAAAAATTATAGAGAAGTAGAGAAAGGAACCTTGATGGGTTATAGGATGTAGAGGAAAGTGAGATTACTATTGAAGTATCATAATTTATACTTGCAAATTTTGCCAACTATGTCGACTAAGTTGACCTACTTCTACAGTTTCCTATTTGTTGAAACCTGTAAAGAATACTATGCCATCAGTGTTGACCTAGTATGTTTTATGGAAGTTCAGAAGTGTACAGTGTTGACAAGGTCAACCTAGTATCTTATCTAGAAGTCATAAAGTGTAATGTGTTGAGAGAGTCATCTTAGGAGCCTCTACCTAATGAAAAACCTACACAAACAAAACAAAGTCATATTGATATGGCTATGTTAAACTTACGTACAAAATTTAAAAATTATATCGACATTATCAACATGGTATTGAAAATATAGAAAAATAATAACTAGAATGATAAAATAATGAGAAATATGAGATAAAACCTATAAAGGTCAAATTCATGTCAGGTTCACCAGAATGTATGCAATCAAAAATGCATCATGTCTATAAATCAATCTTAAATCAGTGATGATAGATCATACTTACACTTTGAATTGGGGATATATTAGATAATTAAGAACATGACCAATATGGGGATCCACTATATCTAATTACGGGATATTTTACCACAATAAACAATACTAGGGAGGGTTACAAAGCCTTTAGTCAAGGAGAGTCATGAAATAACCCTAACTAAGCCCTATGTTTTCATATCTCACTAAACTAATAACAAGTAAATCAAAAAAATCTAATCTAGTGATCACAAAAGCTTGTGGCAGAAAGTGGGGGTTATAAATTATAAAAGTAAACATGCATAAGAGACATATACTAGAATTAATGTATACATAATCCTAATGCATGTAAGAGAAGTACAAGTGCATTTATATCTATTCTTATAAAGGAGGGAAAAAGTTAGGAATACTTACTTTTGAAGATGAACCCACTGAGCCTCAATCTCTCCATTGGCCAAGGTGCTTCACAAGAGTTTTTTGTGGTATGTAAGGATGACAAGGATAAATCAACTCTAGGATACATAACCTATCGATGCATCTAAAATAATTCTGCATAATACAAGATCCATATCTCCAAAAGAAGTATGAAACCCTAAGCTTACTCCTCAATTAGAATGGTGGATAAGAAGATGCACAATAACTCTTAATTATTATTATCTTCTCTAAATAATGTTGAAATGATCATGTATATATAGGTGGATTCAACCCTAATCCCTTTCAAAAAAATTGATCGATAGGGTCGACCCAGTTGACCTAGTATAGTTATGGATACAAATTCACTAGGTGATAGGCTAGGTCAACCAAGAGACAAACTAGACCCTAATTCAATTTTACCCAAAATAGTATAGGGTCAACTTAGTATAGTGAATATTTGAAAGGGTCTTAAGGCTATGAAAAGGGGGACAAAAGGTATAAAATGACTAAGGAGTGTGAAATAAAGACAAGTGGAAAAAGGGACAACAATCCTATGAAGCAACAATGGTCTACCCACCCCTTTACTGATGCATCCATTAAGATATGCACTCAAATAGATTGAGACTCGATGGGTTCCTAAAAGATAGAGAGAATTAGTAATTGATAAAATTTTGAAAATATTATGTGTATATAGGTCATACATGATACCAATTCATACAAAGAGATTGGTCACCTATGAACCTAAAGACAAAACAAACATGAATCCAAAAACATTAGTTATCCAAGGTTAGCAAAAAAACTCCTCAAAAACTTGCAATGATATTGTTAGATAGGGAAAATGCAAGCTAATGAAACTAAGAAATAACAATTATGAGTGCCAAAAAGATTCAAAATCAAATTTTATAAGCTGTGTTTTACCTTGAAACTTGACTGATGATGGTCACCTAAAAATGAGCTCAGTTAGATAGAATTGATGCTAGTTTTCCCTGATCAATGTATGTCTCTATCTATATTTGAGTTAGCACAAAAACACAAAATAGGGGAAAAAAAAAGAAGAAGCTAACATTCCAATTTTAAAGATATTCAAGCATTAATTTGAAGATTTATGAGTTACATATTGGTATCCTTGGTATGTGGGGTGATTAGGGTCCCACCAATTGTGTCATTTGTGATCATAGGAATTTGACAATAGATATGAGTTTATAACAAGTGTTAGTTTCATAAAATAATGAAATCAACACACTAACATGCTAAAATATCTAAGCCTAGATCTTATGGGGAGTGTAGTGAACAAAATACATATGAAATCAAAACTAAAATGCAAACAATGAGAAATCCTTTACCTTCCTTGAGAGTTCAAAGTTAATTGTTCATGTCTTGCTTGGATTGTGATCAAAGAGTCTTTGGAAATGTAGTTTGGATATCTCCTTCTCTCCTTGACACCATTGTGGCTTACTTGATATGGCTCATGATTATGGGTTAATGGGGCTTAGCTTACTATTCTGGTATTATAACACTATTGATTTCAATCTTGCTACAAAACCTACATTATAACTTTACTCTGTCCAAGCTTTTTTGTGAAGAGGTCTAGTCTTGTATTTATAGGCTTAGGAACTAACCCCAGCTCAAGGTGAGTTAATGTGTAGTTTATACATGTAATGAGTTCAAACCTAACTTAAGTGAGTCAATTAATCCCAATAGAGTTACAAGGTGCTAAAAACTCATAATTTACAATGTATAGGCATGGGTGATATATTTTGAGATATTTGTAAAGGCTTGAAAAATCACAAAAAGTAATGATGAAAAATTAGGGTATTATTGATTTTTAAATTTCCTTTTTTAGTAATTCATTAATTACACATGGATAATTCAACCAAGAATTTAAGTTTATTTAGAATTTGAATTAATTATGATTAACCATTTATCTCTTTCAATATTTTATTTTATGTGTGTGAGTTCCCCACTTAATAGGTCCATAGGCCAAATTGCATGTTGTGATGCCCCATGATGATTAAGGATGAATCTGTGAGAGGTTATTGTTGCTTATGGTAGGATAAACCAATTAGATATGTCTCAACAAGATTATGAGATTTGATGAATTATGCACATTAAAATTTGGGATGTTTAGTGATTCTTAGGCTTAATTTATGATGGTTGGTAAGAATAGGTCTGAAGTCTAGTTGAAGGTCATTGGTGGTTAGTTTTAGGTGTCTACAATAATAGTGCTAGTCAAATGATGCGAATGTAAAATTAGTTAAACCATTTCCAAAATTACATTCAACCTACTCCATTGGGGGTGAAAAATCCTAATTCCCCCTCACCCACCCTTAAATATGAACTTGGTAACCTTATAACATAACTAACACTTCTTAACAATGATATTAAACACTTAAAAAATGAGCTTCTAGTTCCTCAAATTACAAACATTGACATAGGTGGCATAGTTGTAACTATTACTTATAATGGATCCACTAATCTAGCCTTATGTTTGAAGAATTTTGGAAACCTATACAAGGAATGGGTTAAACTTAACACCTTTTTATCCACCAAGCTACTAGTTATAACCTTTTTTTGTAACACTTTATATTGGTATAATCAAATTAAAACTCATTCTATCATTAGCTTGGAAGACTTAGTTAATGCATTGGTTCAATAATTCCAAACTAATGATCTTATTTAAAATAACCTAGCTCATTTTATCAATTGTAAACAATTAGAATCTAAAATAACACAAGTGTTCATCAAATGATGAAAGCTTTGTCTAACAAAGCTTGGCATAACATGTCTAATGAAAATCTATTTAATTTATTCACTAATTATCTTCACTCTAAATTATAAGTTTAAGGACTCTTTCTCTAACTTTATAATAATTCCTTGACCAAGATAAACAATAATATTTACTTAGAAAATTTGAGCCTTCACATACTCCAATAGGGACCTGAATGCTTCTAAAAGATAAAAAAAGACATGTAAATAATTATGATGTTATAAATAAATATGATTACATGCACACCATTCAATCATTTTCTCAAGTAATCTCATGAAGCCTTCCCTTTCATCACAAATTTCCAACAATTCTCATCCTAGTTCTACATTTTCTTAGGTACATAATGTATATGTCTATAAACAAATTTCCTTAGCATATATTCAAAAACATCTTCCTCAACATTTTCCATGAGATATTGATCTTAGTCACCCTACCAAACACTGGTATGATACATAAGGTTTTTTTGGTTTCATTCAAGTTTGGGCCATTCTCATGAAACTTGTTACCAACAAAGAAATTTTGGTATGGATTATCTTCTTGGACCTAATTTGGATCATGAATCACTCATATGTACACATCAAAAATCTTATCAAGTAGCATCTAAGGCTCATAAAACTAAAACTAAACATGAATACCTTAATCAAGTAAATGCTCACTTAGATATTTACTAGGATCCTCATCCTAATCATCAAACTAATTCTAACTAACCTCCCACTCCTAATAATTTTAAAAGCTCTATGGATCCTAACATGAATGATGAGAATGTTGTTAATATGAATAATATGAGGAGAGTAGTTTCCTATATCAATTATTATCCAACTTATAACTAAAATAATTTTCCCAAGTTATGTACTATTTAATATTATTACCTATCCCATATCATGGAATTAGGGCAATCAAAACAAATTCAACAAACTCACAAGTCTCAAATCTAATGATACAATTAAAAAATAACTCACATACTATCTATATAAATTTTAATACTCCTTTAACTAAGACACCTATCTTAAAAATCCAAAAACGTTCCATCATTAGTACTTCTTCCTCTCAAACATAAGAATAAACTAATGATTCAACCATATCATCTAAGACAACAAAATTAGATATAATCAAGTAACCCACATTAACTAAAACTCAATCAAATACACCCTACTACTATAAATTTCAATGTACTTCTACTACACCCTCAAAAGATTTACTTCAACACTATGCACCTTTATTAGATATAATTCTAATGTAATATGATGAATGGGATCCTATAGCCAAACTTTCACATCTCCCATCTCAAATCTATTTCTTATAACTCATGATAAGTTCTCCTCATCACCATAATCATCTAATGCAACTTTTATGTGAAATAAATATCCCTTGTGCCCCACATGTGGGCCAAGAAGCTACTTTAGTGGGGTTTTAAGATATAATTAATCAATATTTTGAATAAATGTCTATCCATGTTAACAAAATGATAGATACTTCTCTTTAACTTGAATTCCCTATCCCTTCAATGATTCTCAATGAGATATTGTTTCATGTAGATTATCCTCCATTTTTTTATTTGATTGGGTAAACAACCTAGTTTTACAAGGATCTAAGAACCATAAAAATGTTATACAAAAGAGTAGCTAGAAACAAAGGATAAAATGACAAAAAAATAACTAGTTAACCCCTTAAGAGGTCAAATAAAACACAAAAAAATAAACAAATTAGGAGGGGGGACCCTTTGGTGGTTCTTTTTCATCTTCAAATATCTTCTTAGGTGCACCCCACTTGTTCTTAGAAACTTGGCCCTCATCCTATTATCGAGTCCTTCAAGATAATCTTGGGGGAGGATCATTCATAGTGTTTTATATCCCTATTATTGTAGAGGGGTTTTATTTATTGGAGTCATGCTAGGGATATTAGGTGGGGGGGGTATCCATCACCTTCAATAGATATTTCATGGGAGTCTAATTCACCTTGTTTGATCCTCCATTATTCATTTTCATATAAATGGGAGATATCCAAGTTAAGTTTGCATTAATTTATGAAGCTTTAGGCACTTTTGTGGCCTCTCTTGATTTTACTAAAACCCTTGGATATTTAGTTTGTAATCTCAAATCTACTCAAAGTACATGTCAACGATGATATAAGACAAATTCCTCCTTTAGGGTGTGTTTGAATTTTTATCATAGTTCCCCCCATCTTCATATGTTTCAAAGTCATGATATTTAACTTCCCACTTTCTTATAACATTTTAATAATTGACCTTGGACACATTTATTTAGATAAATGTATACAAAGGAAAATGCAACTAACCTATTAATCAATCCTATCTTAGAGAAGATAAATCCTATTTACACTTCCATTTTTTGATACATTAGATATTTGAGGTCATGACCAAGATGGATCTAATAGTCCTAACTAATGGATCTCTTACCATGAAAATCACTAGAGAGGGTTACAAATCCTCTAGTTAAATAACATTATGCATTAACCCTAGCTGGGTCCGATGTTTTCATATTCACTAAGTAAAGGACAAGTAAAATATAGTCTAGTGCTCACTAAATCTTGCAGTAAAAAATTGGGGTATTAAACATTCATAAAATATATATACTCACATTAATGTATAATAAATCCTAATGTATGGGAGATAAGTAAAAATTCATAGCTATATACTCTTATAAAAAAGGAACAAAGTTAGGAGTACTTTCCTTTGAAGATGAACCCACTAATCCTTAATATCTCCATTAGCCAAGGTGCTTCACAAGAGGTTGTTGTGGTATATAAGTCAACTCTAGGATACATAACTTATCTATGTAAAAAGACTTTTCCAAAAGATAAGATTCGTATCTCCAATGAAAGTATTTAAACCCTAAGTAATACTCCTAAAGTAGAATAGTGGATAACTAGATTACTAATATAATATTATTCTTATTCTCTTCTCTTAAAATAATGGAAATGGATGTGTATATATATTTGAATATAACCCTAAACCTTTTAAAAACTTTAGCTAATAGGGTCAACCTAATTCAAATCTATATTGTTATTTGATAAAAAAATTATCTTTCAATCTAGGTTAGCCAAGGCCAACCTAAACCCATAACATTCTTTAAAAAAATTAAATACAACTTCAACCTAGGTTGATAGTAATATGCTAAATGTAAAAAAGAGGTTTGCAGCTTAGGTAGGGGCTAATTAAGGTGGTGAAATGCTTGGAGAAGTGTGTAAGAGAGGAGGCAAGGGTTAGGAAATTATATAGGAGAAGGTTGTGTAGATATCAAGTGGTAGTATAGGGAACAATAATCTTGCAAAGAACCAATGGTCTACTGACCCCTTTACCGATACACCCTTTAAGGCATGCACTCAGATATATTAAGAATTGAAGGTTCATTCAAGATAGAGAGCATAATTAATTGATAAATTTTTGAAAATATTATGTGTATACAAGTAATAGACTCATCAACATGTCAATGTGTTAAGTTTCCCCACAATGATGAAATATTAAAAATTCAAGGAGACACCCATACTTGGAATTTTAAATAAGGTGTTTTTAAAATACATACCCTCAAACCTTTACCTAGCATATAATTTCATGAATCACAATTCTTTAATTATCCCATCAACTCTATTAGAGGTTACAATGATCACCCTAAATTAACAGGTAACATACCACCTAATATTTTAGATTTAGATGATGATGAACACATGAAATCAATTTTAAATTTAAAATGTCTAATATCTCTCCTCATATGATTACATAATTACCTCATCTACAAACTCATTAATGTAAAAAACTATTAGACTAAATTTTGATCACTTTAACAAAAACTAAACACTCCATTCACCATGCCTCTTTGATTGATAAAATCATTGATCCATGTACTATTGATCTTCACACTCCTAATTATGATGATAGATATTATTTAGATGACCCATTTTTAGTTGGATTTTCCTAAATTAAAAATGCATATATAACTATATATCATTCTTATTTAAAACATTTTCTTAATTTTATTTATATAGTTTTGATTTAACTATTTTGGGAGTTAATATAAAACCCTTATTACCTAAAAGAGTTGAGTATGTAAATCAAGGAATAAAATACTATAATATAAACAACTACTAATTTTTAAAATAATTAACTTGTTTTCTTAGCTTATAAATAATAATGAATTGAAAATGGTGTACTTAAATGGAAAATATGTCTGAAACAAATAAATGATAGGATAAAAAGTGATATAGAAGTAGGCTGGAGTGCCATCGATAGAGAATAGGTGTTATAACCCACATTAAATAGTAGCATGTCCCTCTTCACCAATAGATCACTATGTTATTGAAATTATGTGTACCAATATTGATCCTATGTAGTTAAAAAATGAAATTTGGGATAAACCTTTGCTCTTTTCTAAGAAGCCTATACTTGTGTAATCAAGACCTAGATTGTCATCTTTGCTTCATTTGATTGATTTAATTATTGAACCCTAAGCCTCCATGTTTTTTAGGGTTTTGATGAACACAAGTGTAATAATAATTGCATTATTAGGGTAGGCTAGACATGACCTCAAATCCCCATGTACCGAGTGTTGCCTACATACCAATACTTCAAAATGGGATCAAGCTTGATGTAGTTATCCTAATTTAAGTGATGGTACAAGTGAGAGTGATGATATTATGGTTGAGTATAAATGACAATTTGAATGCTTTGAATGTGACTTGAAATGATAAATTTGAGTAAAATTGAGCTTTAGAATATTGTAGATAGATGTATGTAGAAATAAGAGTAAATAGGGATTAATAACCTTAATTTGCATAACTATTTCTAGGCATGTTCATGATAATTTCCATGTAAGGTATAAATGAATGATATTGGTCTTATTTAGTATTACTATACTTTTTGAGACATGAAATGAGTTTAGGCAAACCCTAAGATGCTTTAGGGAGTGAAAATATATCTGTTATGGGTAAAAGAAGCTAAAGTTCAATAACACTACCCCCTTTGTTAATAACACACTATGATATAGACTAATAAGGTTTCACTATTATCCAGGTGGTTAGAATGTGTGAAAAAGGATTGAGGATTCCTAAGTGATGGCTTAGTGTGGCTCTTAGTATATCTGGGAATAGGCTAGACATGTATAAAAGCTAGAAAATGATCAAAAGATTCCCTAAGATAGGTCTAGGCTTAAGATAAGGATATGGTGGTCTAAAGTGACACTCATTACATTAAAATGACATTCTATGTGACAAAATTTGTTCCCCCTTTATTCTAGAAATGCTATAAAGAAAAATGACTAGGATAAAGGAAATAGAAATGTACCTAGACTTACCTATGAGGTGAAGCTTATGAATTTGGTTATGAGTCTATGAACTATGATATATTGCATATCCTAAAAATGAAACATAAATGAATCAATCCTTACTTAATAAATATCAAAAGTAAAGAGATGTGAGAGAGAGGAAAGGAATGAATATACCTCATTGGGTATGTGAACCAATGTAAAAACCTAATGAAATCTTATGTGTGTGTAGTTGGTGATAAAATAATGAGTAGTTTGGACTGGGCTAATGGTTTGCCCAATCCCCATGTGTGGATAGGTCAAGAAATCAAGCTATCATTGACTCCAACATTTTTCACTCTTATTTGGTGGATCATAATCTATGAATAACTTGGATTGGATTGATGAGTTATCCAACCCTATTATGTAGGTCGATCAAGAACTCAAGTAGGCTATGAATCCATCATTACCTACCCATGTATAGTAGATGAATCTAAAACTAAAACTATGTGATGTGATTGAAACTATGTAAAATGGATTCAGGCCACATAGAAACTCTAAAATGTAAAACAACTTTGGGCCACTTGGGAATGTAAAATGGATCTAGGTCACTCAGGAATGCCAACCAATTTAGACACAATGATGCATCAAATTAGTGTAATCTTGGTGAAAAACTAGTGCATATGATGTCTAGAGTATATAACATGGGGTTGTCATTTTATTTGAGATAACTAGTGCAAAACTTTGCATATGGAAAATAACGTGCCGCACACTTTGTCTTCAATTATTATATCTACATATATGGATTCTAGACTAAGTCATAGTAATATGTGTTTATGTATGTCTAAAACTAAAATAGGAGTGATCATACCATGCATTATGCCCCTAATTTGATAAAACTTGTGTAATTATGTGTAAAAACTAAGTATATACTAAGCGTATCTTATAATTTATGATTGAGACTATGAAAATCTAAACTATATCTTCTATACCTTTCTAAAAATTCTAGGATATTCTATTTTTAAGGCTAATAGTCAATAACATAGTGGGTGGACTATATCACACTGTGCTTCTATCTGTATACTACACTATTGTCCAAAAATGTTTTTTTGGGAAAAACTGAGACTGATCTATGTGTGACTATATTTCACTAAATTTTATTGAGTTTTAACTCTATAATTTATGGCTACATGTTGAAAACCATGTTTTGAGTGTACTATGATGGATTGATATCTGTGACAAACCCTTGTGAATGCCCCCTATTATAGGGGAGTTGTTAAACCTCTACAATAACTATTCTCAAATGAAAAGCTATGCATCATGTATGTTAGATTGAAATTATATGATATCTACATGATAAACCAATATAATGTGTGTAGATGACATCAGAATGTAAAATAGATTGAGCATAGGTTGACAATGTATGATTTATGTTAGATATAACATTCATAAGGTTGTCAAAATAGATATAACAATGTAAGCATGTTTATGAACAACAAATCTAAATATAATTTGAGTAAAATACTTATAGGGATGGGGTATGATGCCAATCAAGGCACCCAAGGAGAAAGGGGAGATACATGAGGTCCCTCATGGCATCACAAATTGGATGTGAAAGCAACAATCAAGAGACATGTGTCATGGACATGATCCATACATATAAACATATGAGGCATGTAAATTAGGCCAAGAGGCTAAAATACAACTGACATGGGCACTTTCACTAAGTTTGAGAAATAAATACATAAAATGGCATGTTAAAATGTCCAAATACATAAAGATCAAACAAGGTTGGCATAAAGCCACATGGAAGGACATGTTCAAATGTTTGCATACATAATAAATAAGCATCCATAAGGACATGGGAACATGTCTAAATCATACAAATAATGAAAGGAATTGGATTGTATCCATATAATAATGACATATTTAAATTCCCTTGAGTAGACGTAGAATAAAAAAGACACAATTAAATCAAGACTAGTAAATCTAGAAATGAAAGTATGCATAATGATATGGTAAAAATGCATATAAGAGAAAAGATGTACATAAGTTGAGTCTATAGTAGTATTAGTCATAAAAAAATTAGTGTAGTATATGATGATTAATATCAATATCTAATCAATTATAAATATGTGATATGGAGTATATAAAGATATAAATTGGTAAATTGAAAGATGTGTGTATGATGCTCCCAATGGGATGATATATCAATGCTGAATTGGTGTATATGTGTATGTTCCCCCAATGGGAAAATAGTATAAAATATGGATATATGTAAAGGACCAGAGTCCTATAGTAATCTATGAACACTCAAAAGGAATAAGTGAAGCATTTATGTATGATTAAAATAACTACACTAACATATATAACATATATAATACTTGGAAAATAGAAGAAATGTAAACATGGAGATACATACAATTTAAGGATTTTTTTTGTGTTTTATGAGTATAATCTATGTTCAAGTAACATGAAAATGGAACTATGTGAAGGAACAAGATAAAAGAAACTATGCATAAGTAACATCTAAACATACTAATTGATGAGTCTTGTAAGAGACTCACTATCAAGGTGACCTATATCAAGTAAAGGAAGAGTGGCCACACATAGTGTGTGAGGAGGTATATGAAATATGGGAACTAGATGTACCAAATAATCTATAACTTAAATTGACTACAAATTATGGATATGAATCTAAGGATTTGACTGAATTAGCCTATGAACTATGGGGCTCTTGGGGACCAATCTAGTATAATAAGTTATAACTGGCATGGATTATATATGTAAAATGATTTGGGGACTCAATAAAATTAATTTGGGTGGGAATGGTTTAGATAGAGGATCTCTAGTATACATAACATGTCTTTAATGTAAGGGTATCTCTAATAAAGGTATTCATGGGAAAGTGTGTATATGTGGTAATGTTATAGAAATAGACCTCACCTACACTAGTGGATCAAATGATATATGACATGTGTTAATATATGGAATTATTGATGGTTATCACTATTTATTTGGTTATGTATTAGGTAAAGGATACTCATATGGAAGGACCTCAATAGTAATAACCTATTTAGATTTTATATACTTAAGACATCTATGTATAATAGAGGTAATAACTTTAAGTTGTTATATCCAAGGCCTACCCAATAACATATAAAATGTTATAACACTAAGTAAACTATGAATTTTGTGGACACATGTGTGGGACCAACCTATAATGGAAGTATGATCTCCCCAATAGAGTTATGGATATGGCCACTAAAGCCACAAATAAATGTATCTATCAGATAAATATCCTAATCTAAATAACCCAAGTGATGTAGAAGTGTAATAATACACATATTGATGCATGACCCATTGTTAATCATGACACTCTAAATAGGATGGTGATAAATGTAATCTTGCAAAAAGAGTGCATATAAATTCAAGTTATCATCAATGATCTCTTATTCTGATAAATTAATAAGAGGCCTAACTAGCACTATAATATGATACACACCAATAAAACTATGTAGAGGGTGTGTGTTCATTATATGAGTATGATAGGATGATGGTGGTGGATGTGCCTGATAAGTTTAATAAACACATGAAGTGTCTACTATCTCATTAGCCACATGTTTTAGAATGGATCAAAAAATATTTTTCATTGCTTTTACTTCTGTTGGTTTTGCATTGGTTGTTTATGTAGGGGTGCTCACATCAATGATATTAGCATCTATCAAATATTATATATTTTTATCATAAATTGATTGATTTAAATTTTAAGGTATTTGTGGAATGTAAAACCCTAGGTTTTTAAAGGGCTAGAATAATAAATCAAGGGAGAAATATACAATAAATATGTCCATTAATTTGTAAAAGAATTGACCTAATTAATTATTATAAAAATAATAATGAAACACACAAGTATGTACTTATCTTGTAACTAATTGAGACAGATGAACATGAGGCTAGAAACTAGTGTAGAAGCTTGTTAGAGTGTTATAAATTAGAAGCAAGTCTTATAACTCCTCTTGGATAGTAGCATGGTTCCTTGGATAGTGGTGCACTATGATAGTGTCCTCTATGCCATATTAGTGTCCTCTTACTAAATTTTTTATGAACTTATAAGAATAGTATTACCTAAGATTGAAACACTTGTGCCTATGTGAATGAACCTAGCTCCATTATCTGTGACCTATTTTTAACTTTTCTAAGATTAAAAACTATATCTCCATGTTTTTATGGTATTTGAGTAGCACAAGTAAAAAAAGTGTGATGTTAACTAGGTAGGTTGGATGTCCTCAACACCTCATTATGTTGAGATTTGCCTACATGCCAATACATCAAGAAGGAATTAACCTTCATGTATTTATACAAATCTAAGTGTTAGTGCAAGTGTAAGTGAATACTAGTATGAGTGTTAGCTTGAGTTCCCTAAGTGAGGATTGAGACTAGAATCTATGTAAACTAAGCTTAGGAATATTGTAGATTGTTTTAAGTAGAATTAGGGAAAAATGGGGACTAATGAAATTGATTTATACAACTTATTTTTTATTTTATTCACATGTAATTGCATGTGATTTCCATCTAGTGGGTAAAGGGATAAAAGTGGTGTATATACTAATCTAGTGCTTTTCAAAATGTGATTTGGGCCTAAGACAATCGTAAGGTGCCTTTAAAATTATAAATATATCCATTGGGGATAAAAAGAGGTAAGGGACATCAACATGGTCCCTTAGTCACTAGCATAATGCAATAGTGTCCAAAGGGGAACACTAGTGTCTAGGTGGCATAGCATAGGTCATTAGGGACCTAGATCCCTAGGGTAAGGTCTAGGACTACTTTAAGAATGTCTAAGGATGGGTTAGACCCACACAAAAGTTAGATAAGGATTGAAAGAGGACTTAAGGTATGTCTCAGGCTAAGCTAAGGGTAGGTTGGTCTCAAGTAACACTCACTACACTCAAGTAACCTTGTATATGACTACATTCCCCTCCACCCTTTTCTATAAATGTATCAAATTGAAATGATTAGGATAAAGTAAAAATAAACATACGTAGACTTACCTAAGAGGTGAAGCCCTTAAATATGGGTCTGAGTCTATGAATCATTCTCCATTATGTATCCTAAAAATGAACATAAATGAATTAGTCCTTAATGAATATCAAAAGCAAAGACAAATTTGAGTAAAGAGATAAGATAGAGAGAGGAGAGGAATGGATACACCTAACTAGGTATGTGAACTCATGCAAAAACTTGATGATATCCTATGTGTGTATGTAACTAGTGATAAAATGGTGAATAGATTGGACTAAGATAATGGATTTCTCAATCCCCATGTGTGGGTGGTTCAAAAACTCAATCTAGTTTTGACTACATCATTTCCTACCCCTGTTTGGTGGATCATGAATTTTAAATAGCTTAGATTGGATTGATTGATTGTACAACCTTCATATGTAGGTAACTCAAGATATAAATTAGGCTATAAATTATTTCATACCCATGTGTAGAAAATTCATATGTGAATAAAGTTATATGATGTAATTGAAACTATGTAGGATGGATTTGGGTCTACTTAGAAACTCTAAAATAAAAAATAGATCAAGGGCCTCTCAGGCACTTGGAATGTAGCTTAGGAACTATGTCTAAATGATAACCAATATAAATGGAGCAAGTCATCAATATGGTGTGTAAAGTGGTGAAAATGGTGTCTAAATTATACAACCTAGATAATGACATGGAGTTTTCATTCCATATGAGATGAGCTGGTGCCAAATTGATCATGTCAAAATAATGTACCACACACATGCCCCCAATTATGATATCTATGTATATTAATTCTAAGCTAAATTATATAAAGATGTGTCTATGTATATTTAAAACTGAAATAGAATTTATCATGCCATGCATGATGCCCCTAATCTAAGCAAACTGGTATGAGTCTTTGCAAAACTAAGAGTAATCTAAGCAAAACTGATAATTTGTGACTGATACATACAAACCTAAATTGTAACTATTATACCTTACTAGCTAATCTATATTTTCCTATTTTGGGGGCTATAATATAATAACATAGTCATTTTGATAGTATCACACTATGCTAATGTCCTCTATGCCATGCTAGTGTCCTTATATGTTTTTCTATGCAAACTAAAATTAATTTATGTTTAACTATTTTTCACTATGTTTTATTGATTTGTAGCTTTGTAATCTATGTTTACATGCTAAAAAATATGTTTGAGTACACCTATATGTAATTATCTCTATGATAAAACTCTATGAATGCCTCATATTTTAAGGGGAGTTGTTAAAACTATGCAATAACTATTATCAAAATAAAATCTATGAAACTTTTGTGTTAGCTTGGAGATAAATTATATCTACATAATAAACCAATATAATGTGTGTATATGACATCAAAATGTAAAGTAATCTAATCATAATCTATTAATGTACAATATATGTTGGATATAACATTATCAAAGTTGTCAAGATAGATATAATAATGTATGCATGTTTATAAAAAACAAATCTTGATAATCTAAGTAACTACCTAAGGGGATGGGGCATGATGTCCATCAAGGAACCCAAAGGGGAAGGGGAGATGTATGAGGTCCCTCATGGCATTTAATTGAGTGTAAGTGTAGTATGCAAGAGTTAAGTGTCATAGACATTATGCATACATGAAAGCACACACATAACACACATGAAGCATGCCAATTAGGCCAAGGGGTCATAATACAAGGGACATGAGAACATGTAACTAATTTGGAGAAATTAAGTACATGTTTAAAAGTACACATACACAATCAATAAGGCATACACAAAGATGTGGGTAAATGTCTAAAGCGCACACATAATGAAAGGAATGGATATAGAGTCATAGAACAATGTAATATTTAAACACCCTTGAATAGATGTAGAAGCAAAGATACACAATCAAATATAAATTAGGAAAGATAGAAATTAAACTATGCATGAGCATGTAGTACAAATATGTATAAGATCAAAGATGTACATAACTAAGTCTATAATAGTAGTTGTCACAAAATCTATGTAGTATAGGATGGTTAATATCAAGATATAAATAATTTTAAATCTATGATATGGAGTATAGATTATATAACATGGTAAATTAAAAGTTGTGTATGGTATGACCCTAATGGGTGGATAATATCATATCTAGATTTGTGTAGAGGAATTAAGCCAAGTAAGAATCTACGAACACTCGAAGAGAACAAGTGAAGCATGTATGTATGATAAAACTAAATTGCACTAACACATATATCATATTAGTACACAAAAAATAAGGAATGTAAACATTAGAATGCATACAGTCTGAACTTTTGTATTTTTTAAAAATTATATTATTTTTGTGCTTTCTGAGTATAAGATAACTATAAGAAATCATGAAAATGAAGCTATATAGAGGGAACCAAATAATTGAAACTATATTTTAATAATGTGTAAGTAAATATGAGTATTTATAGATGCAAATTAGTGTCTCTAGAGACTTAAGAGCACATATAGAGGATGTAGATAGTCAAATGGTAGATCTAGTGGGAGATCATCCAATGGTAGATACTAAATTTTCCAAAACTCAAATAAATCATCATCACTATGATCATAATACCATACTATCAATAAAAGTATAGCCTTATCCATGGTGATAGTATAGATTTTGTAAATTCAAATGGCATGTTGTTCTATTATGTAAGAAGCCTCTTGTGTTGTCTTAGGGTAAAACACATTGGACCATGTTGTATTTATGTGAAACATGTGGTTCTAATATATGCCATCATATAGAATAAAAACTATGAGTCCCTCATGACTAAATTTCAAACATCTATCTATCTAATTAATTATGGCATCCATTACCTATAAACATGTACTACCAAGTGTAACCAATATATGAGTGCCTATGCTCATGAAAAAACTAAGTGTGTTGACCACCTTAGGGCCACATGAAACTATTAGTGTGATATGTCCAAAGAAGTCCTAGTAATGTATATCATTTTGTATCTCACTCTTCTAATGTCCTATGTTTTTTAATAATTCCAAGGTACAAGTATTAGGATCAAAATCGTCATCTAAGCAACATGAGGGATGCATTAGATCATTCCTCAAATGTCTGCATTGGAAAAACATATATTGTGATGCCTATAATTTTAGAGGTGAAGGTTATGTAATTTGGATAGTGCCTTGAGCTTTGAGTTTGTTTAGTTTCTATTTTAATGCTGAGCATGTATCTATATTATGTCTAGTAATCTTATGAAAATGACAAAATGGTGTATCATCCTGCTATGATAACCTATTAACAAATCTATGGGTAACTATGGGTAATTCCATCAATCCTCTATCAAGTAACATATATAAAATTTTCTATGGTCTATCATATGTACTACCTACCTGAATCTGAATAATTGGGTTAATATACATAGATTTAACCATATGTACCAAATGTATAGAAGAATCTACCTCTATCTACAAGTGAGTGTCTTGGCCTATATCTTTGGAATGATGAACTAGTGGTGATGCATATGTAGGTAAAATAATAAGTGTCTTAGAATCATCTATTTAATCTCTAGGGCCTATTGGTGTGAATCTCAATCCATAAATAATCATCAATGTCAATGGGTGTTGAATCATCCTCTATGATGGCTTAGGAATCTATATTTGAGTTTCTAATGTATACTTTCTCTAAATTAACAAGTAATGGTAACTATGATATGACAATCTCATCATATACTATGGTCTAGGATAACCATGCTATAGGAGTGTCCTTTGATTTCATAGATGGAGGTAACTATGTTACTAGAGGATCTAGAATTTGTGTAGGAATAGTATTTCTAGATTCCCCAACCTCATATATATGCATATGCTCTATCAGAATATTTTGAGGTGGAGACTCTATGAGAATATGAGGTGTCCCATATAAATATGTACTCAGGGTGGTAGGATCTATGACTCTATAATTTTTAAATGGATGGTTATCATCTGGGTAAGTGTATAAGTATCTATCATGTAAAAACTTGACACATATAAGCAAGGTAGATGGTAGGCCTCCATAGCATATATCCAAGGTCTCACAAGTAATTATCTATAATGAAAATGATTAGGCATCACCTAAAACTATGTGGATAGGGTTTTTGGCCCAACTGTGATATCCATTGTAGTATTACCCAATGCCTATCAAGGAATGTCTTCAAAAACTAAAAAGTTCTTATATGTCTTTTTAATGGATGCTATGTCAACTCCCATAGTATGTAGGAATGTGAGATTATATATGTTAAGTCTGGGACCACTATCAATTATAACTTGTTTAATAACTATGGTTTTGATTTGTGCCTAAAATTAAGAGGGAGATTTTGATCAATAAGTGACTACGAGGGAAAATTCTCATTGGAAAAATATATAACATGTTTAATATCCTTGATAGTGTTGATGATAGATGCAAAATAAGTTGGGTTTGTATCATAAGATAAAGATGTATGATTGAGTGTTTGAAAAATAATATCTTTGAAAATGGTTTCCTTTTAAAGTAATTCTAATATATAAATATTAGCTGGTGTATTTATCAATTGATCCATAATATCATATGCTCTATGTTGATCACTAGATACCATTGTATTATTATTGGGATGATTAGGGATTGTTGGATTATGTTTTCCTATATTAGTTGAGGAGGCATCTAATTCTATCTAAAAATATATCAAACCACAAGATCTACTATTTATCAAGGGAGATAAGTAGAGTCAAGATGTGAGTGAAGGTAATTAATGGACTTAGGTGGAGGAATAAAAGGAGTTATCTGAGCTCTTTACCATTGAGTAGTGACCAAAGGTAAATCAAAATGGGCTACACAATAATGCTCTCCATAGAAGGGGGCTCAAGATGAGGTGGGCCAATGTGTGAAATAATCTAAGTTTTAAATTGGTTTATGGGAGGAGTGACTTACATGTGAATCATTATACAAATGATTGGTAATAGGAATGCAAGACAAGCCACAAGAATTTGTACCAAAAATTAGAAGATTGATTCCATCATGATAGTCATGATGAAAAATTGAAAACTAAAATTGAGCAAATGCTACAAATAAGAAAAGAAACCCTCATGATACACTAGGGTTTTAAGTAAAATGTTTAAATTTAGTCTATTTCCCCAAATGATTTAACTTTTAATGTATTTATGGAATGTAAAAACCTAGGTCTAAAACAACAAATTAGGGGAGAAATATGCAATAAATATAGTCCTTGATTTGTACAAGAATTGAAATAATTTTATTCTAAAAATACCAATGAATCATAAAAGTATGTACTTAGTTGAAAACTAATTAAGATAGATGACCATGAGGTTAAAAACTAGTGTAGAAGTTGATCAAAGTCTCACAAACTATAATCAAGTCTCAAAACTCCTCCTAGATAGTAGCATAGTTCCATGGATAGTAGCACACTGTGATAGTTTACTTTGTGCCATGCTAGTGTCCTCTTGTTAAAAACTCTATGAAATTTTGGTAATAGCCTCACTTAATTTTGAGACACTTTTGCTTGTGTGAATGAACCTTGAGAGGGGATCAACACTAATGTATTTCTCCTAATCTAAGTGTTAGTGAAAGTATAAGTGAATGATAGTATGAGTACCAACTTGATTGCTTTGAGTGAGGCTTGAGATTGGAAATCTAAGTAAACTAAGCTTATGACTACTATATATGGTTTATATATAATTTTGTTAGAATAAGGATCAATGACCTTGATTTTCACAACTCATTTTTGAGTTTGTTCAAGTGTATTTGCATCTAAATTTCATATAGTGGGTAAAGGGATAAAAGTGGTTTATATATATATATATATATTAATATGGAGATTATTTTAATGTGATTTTACACTAGGATAAACCTAAGGTGATTTGAGAACTATAAATATACCTATTGGGTTTGAAAAGAGGTAAGGGACATTAGCGTGGTCCCTTGGTCACTAGCATATTACTCTAGTATCCAAATGAGTGTGCTAGTGTCTAGGTGGTAGAACCTGGAGCACTATGGCTTAAATCCCTAAGGGAAGGTATGTAACTACTTTAAGAATGTATATGGATGGGTTAAACCTACATAAAATATGGATAAGGATCAAAAGAGGCTGTAAGATAAGTCTAGGGCTAATCTAGGGGTAGGGTGGTCTCAAATAACACTCATTACACTCAAATGTCATTTTATATGACTACACTGATGTATCTATTCATAGAATAGCTAAGGGACCTATGATAATCACAAAATTCATTGGAATAATAATTATTTAAAGAGGCCTATTCATATCAACCTATTTGATAGGATGGAGAAATATGACATTGCATGCTAAAATTTGTTGAAGAACATGAGCTGGTGGTTTAATAATATTCATAAAAGGTCTCCTTGGAAGAGCTGATAAACTAGATGAAGAACTAGTTCTCAAGTTGTGTTGACTATAATAATTTTCTCATTCTTATTTTAATTATAAATAAACTTATATGGAATCTTATTTTAACTCTTATTAGTGGAATCTGATCTAGATATGTACTTTAACTTGCCCATGGAGAGAAGTTTGATTTCCTATTCCTTCACTATACAACACAAATCTATAAATCATAGAAACCTTTTGAATAATATACATTCATGAAATGTTAGAAATAATATTTTCTTGAATATGTCTTGGATTTATCTATCTTCCATGGAGCTAGTCATCTTTGTTAATATGGTTTTATATCGCAAGACATATTCAACTCTTGGCTCATTAGATTTTTATTTTAATTGAAAAAATTGAGAATATAAAACTTTATCACTAATGTCAATAAAAAAATGTAACAAAAACATATCTCTAAGTGGATTAAATTTTATAATGGATTGATTAGGGAGATCATAAAACCCTTATAATACATATTCCTTTAAACTATGAGGGAAAAACTTAGTCAGGAGCCAATCATTGGACATGTAGTCTAAACACATTATGTGAAAATTGCATAAATGATGATTTAGGTCATCCTTACCATCATACAAAGTAACCTTGGGTGCCAAAAGTTTGGATGGGAAAAGAGTTACCACTATATGTTGTGGGAATGGTGTATATAAGAGAACATGAGAGTCTAAGAAATGAGATGGTCTAATGGAACCTTATTCAAGATGTAATACCTTCACCTATAGATAATGTATCTATTGCCTAAGGGATTATACATCTCAAGATGAGGGATGTGTAATATCCATAATATATATTATCACTCAAGAGAATTGGCTTGTTATAGTAGGTTGTTGTAGAATTTGAGTTTCCCCCATAGTAGGTGTAAGAATATTAACATCTGTGGGGTTATAGGATTGACCTATAATGGAGTTTAGAATCTCTTCTTGAATAATACAAATAAGGTCATCTTATATATCTGAATGCTTATAAATTAAATTTTACAACTCTCTCTTATTGTTCTTATCGAATTAGTTATTGAATTCTTCCATTTTAGGTTAGAAAGTAGGAAAGAAAGCTATATATTTTGAACCATTAAAGAAATTAAATATATGAAAGATTTCATAAATAAAATAATGAATAAGGTATAAGAGTTTGATATTCATTATTGAACATATAAAATAGAAGGATAAAAACCCTAAAAGAATATAAGGCTAGGGTTTTGTGTACTATTTAAAGTAAATTAGGTTCACCAAATGATTTAACTATTTTGGGAAATAATATAAAACCCTAACTAGATAAAAAAGATGAGTCTATAAATTAGGGAATAAAATACTATAGTATTAATAACCACTAATTTGTTTACAATAATTGACTTGTTTAATAAATTTAAAATGGTGTACATATCTATAAAATATGATTGAGATAGATAAGTGGTTGGATAGAAGTTGATGCAGAAGTAGGGCAGAGTGTCATCGATAGAGAATAGTTATCAGAACCCTCTTTGAATAGTATCACAACCCTCTTTGCCAATAATTCACTATACTATTTCCATTCTATTTATTGTTATTTATCTCATACAAATTAAGTAGTGAAAATTTGAGTAGACCTTTGCTTTTTTCTAGGAAGCTTGTACCTATGTGATTGAGATATGGATCATCATCTATGCTTTTTTGACTAATTTTACTATGGAATCCTAAGCCTCCATGATTTTTAGGGTTTTGTACAAGTGAAAAAAGAGAGGCATTAGTAGGGTAGGCTAGATGTGATCTCAACACCCCATGTGTTGAGCATTTCCTACATACTAATACATTGAAAGGGGATCAATCTTGATGTAGTTATCCCAATCTAAGTGATGGTGTAAGTGGGAGTGATTCTAGTATGCCTGAGTATGAATGACAATATGAATGATTTAAATGTGACTTTAAATTAGAAATGTATGTAAAATTGAGATTTGTGCTACTGTAGATGGATGTATGTAGAAATAAGGGTAAATAAAGATTAATAACCTTAATCTACATAATTATCTCTGAGCTTGTTCATTATAATTACCATCTAATGGACAAATGAATGAGAGTGGGTTTTATATGGTTTTTTGATGCTTGCCAAGATATGAAATGATTCTAATCTGACCCTTAGATGATTTGGGGAGTAGAAATATATTATTTATGGTCAAAGGAAGCTAAGGGTCAATAATGGTAACCCCATTTCCAATACCACATTATGATATAAAGTAATGGGGCCTTGTTATTGTCTAGGTGGTTGGAATGTGTGAAAAAGGATTGAGGATGCCTAGGTGATGGCTCAATGAGCCTTTTGGTATATCTAGGAATAGGTTAGATGAACATAAAAGATAGAAAAGAATCAAAAGTGGCCCTAAGAAAGGTCTAGGGCTAAGCTAAGGATAGGGTGGTCTCAAGTGACACTCATTGCATTAAAATAATATTTCACATGACTACAAGTTATTTCTCCTTATATAGTACCTAATATTAGTTTTTATTCTTCTAATGTTCATAGGTATGAAATGGAGCACACACACACACACACACTACTCCTATAGTCATTATTTAACCTCTTCAAAGTATGCTTATTGACCATGTTATGACATAACCTTATTGGTTTTTAAAATATCATGATTCTAACATCTTAATTCCTCTAGAGATGTCGACTACACTACATTGACCTACCTTGAGCTCATATCTTGATACAACCCAGCCTAGTCTTGATCCTATTACAAGTTCTCCTTTTATTAGTGATCGAATATTACCTTTACCTAAGTTTAATCCTATATTGACATGATGGGAAGATGAGCCATATTTTGAGATTCATAGAGTTATCAATCATTGGGCCACGGATTGTCATGTACACCAAAAAAAAAGCCTTAGGCTCCAATTATACCATAGATAACTGATATTCATAGTCTACTCCTAGATGTACTTATTGATTTCATAGTGAACACATGCATCTTTTTATTAAGTTATGATAGCTTTGGTAGTATATTGATATACTTCACCTAGAGAAGGCATAGTCTATAGATAAGAGCCTACCTTCTCCTAAGATACATCTATAATACATCCTTTGGCATCAATGTACTAAAAATATTACACACATACACACACACACATCTATGTTGGAAATATTTCCATTGATGTCAAAGGTTTATCATTATTGGTGATAAAGGCCCCATTACATTTAATGTTGTTTGTAATTAATATATCTTGGCTAATATGAGTTAATATTTATTTAATATTAATGAATATATTTTTGGTTGCATATGAGACAAAAGAAGGGCCCATGGAGAAGTCAAAGAGCCATGGGGTAAAGACAAAAGAAGGATGGGATGCATTTTCCCATGAAGAATCATCTTGGGGAATACCAAGAGTCACCAAGTGAAGACAAAAGAGTAAGGGTGCAATTTATCATGAAGGGACACTTTGAGGAATATGAAAAGTCACCAAAGATAAGGACAAAAGTGGGAAGGACGTTTTTGGTAATGAAGGGTCACCACATGACTTTTTAAAGGCTTGAATATGAAGGGTCATCCAAGATTGGCACCATTTTCCATGAGGATTAAAGGGTCACAAAGGGGGAAGGCCAAAGGTCATTTGGAAAGCTATAAATAAAGGCTTGAGAAGCCATTTGTAATAAGAGAGATAGAGGTTGATTTGATATTGTAATATCTAGCTTAGAGGAGCAATTGTGAAAGATGAATATGATTTGTATTTGTTATATCTAGCTTAGAAGAGCAAAGGTGATAAAGAGGAAAGAGATGTTGTATTGATCTATCATTTGTTGAGATAACAACATTGAGAGATAGGTGTGTGGTATATACAAAGGGGTTGGTGCTCTTATGGGTTGGTGCTCTTATGGGTTGGTGCTCACAAATTATTGTTGGGTTGGTGCTTGGCAAAGGGTTTGGTGCTCTTGTGGGTTGGTGCTCATGAATAGTAGCTGGGTTGGTGCTCGACAAAGGGGTGTGATGCTCCTGTGGGTTGGTGCTCACGAATAGTAGCTGGAGTGGTGCTCGACAAAGGGGTATGGTGCTCTTGCAAGCTTGGCTTGTGAATATTGTTTGGGTATGTGCTCATTCATATACTTGAGATTGTTCTCTATGGTTTTTCCCACATTAGGTTTCCACATTATATCTGGTGTCTCTCTCTATCTTGTGTGGTGTTTATTGTTTGAGTTTTATTTCATATCTTGAATGTTTGATTAAGTGAAATTTGGTTAAAGGAAAGTTTTATAAGATATATGATATATTGATTCACCTCCCCTCTGAGTATATCTTGTGCTTAACAATTGGTATCAGAGCAGGTTCCTTTTTGAAAATTTTTACAGCTTGAAGGTAGATCGAGAAATCATTATGGCTAGGTCACATGAAGGATTTTATACAAATAAGGCACCTTTGTTTGATGGGATTAATTATGATTTTTAGAGCATGAGAATGAAGGTTTATTTTATGGCCCTTGGATTTGGCATATAAAAAGCAGTGGTGGAGGAATATGAAGAGCCAAAGACATCTACAATTACTCCAATAGAAAAGAAGGCAAGTGAATGTAATGCTAAAGATTTAAATGCTATTTTATGTGGTTTATGTGAATCTAAATTTGTTAAAGTTATGAAATGTAAATCTACTCATGAAACTTGAGTAAAACTTGAGAATATTTACAAAGGTGATGGAAAGGTTCAACAAGCTAAGTTACAGACTTTTAGAAGGTAGTTTGAAAGTTTGAAGATGGAAGAAGAAGAAGATATAACAAGTTATCTTTTGCGAGTTGATCAAATCATAAATTAGATTCATTGTCTTGGAGAAATGTTGGATGAGTCAATGGTGGTGCACAAGGTTTTGAGATATCTACCAATGAGATATGATGCAAAGGTTTCGGCAATCAAGGAGATGAAGAATTTATCCAAGCTAAAGATGGATGAGCTTCATGGTATTCTCACGGCATATGAGATGTGGACAGAACAAGATAAACCCTCAAAGAGAGAAGTAGCTTTCAAGAAATCAAAGAAGGAGAAAGCTAAGATTCAAGAATCAAGTGATAGTTCTAGTGATGATGAAGATGACAATGGAGCACTTTTCATTTGCAAGCTGAAAAGAGGAACAGGTAAATATCAAGGAAAATTACCTTTTAAATGTTTTAATTGTGGAAAGATTGGACATTTTTTAGCTAGATGCCCAAATAAGGGTAATGATGATGAAGAAGAAGAAAAGCCTACATACAAGAATAATTTCAAAGGCAAATCTAAGAAGGGATTCAAGAAGAAGAGCCTATATTCTAAGGATCTTAGCTCAGTAAAAGATAGTGGAGTCAACAATTCAGAAGAAGAAGAGATTCTATTCATGGCCATACATGAAGGTGATCAAGAAGAAGAAGAGGAGGAAGCTGAAGTGAATATGGAAGGAGAGCTCATTTGTGCCTTAGAAGAGTTAAAAGCTATTCAGAAGAAGAATCGAAGATTAAAGTGCCAAATTGAGAAAAATGAACAGGAGTCAAAGGAAATGATTGAAGATCTACAAGAACACTTTGAATAAGCCAAGAAGAATGAAGAAGATCTCACAACACAATTGGAAATAGCAAGAAAGAATGTCAAAGGTATGTTACTGAAATTGCCTCTTTAAAAGAAGATATTAAGAAAGTAGTCAGTGATAAAGTAGTCAGTGATTCAAAATTTTAAGATAGCACTAACATGCTGAATAAGATACTGGAAAGTCAAAAAGCATATTCAGATAAGACAAGGATCAATTTTGAAAATAAAAAGAGCTATGCTGAAGCTCTTACACAAGAGGAAACAAAAAGGGGAGAAGTGAAAAATATAGAGGACATTCCAAACAAAGAAGGGTGGAGAGAACAAAGATACAAAAGATAATTAGGTCAGAGATATATAGATAAGTCTTATTTTTATGGCTATTGTTTTTATTGTAATGGATATGGTCACAAGAAATTAGAATTTAGAAAAAGAGCTAGCAATTTCAGAAATAAGGAGAAGGAAAGTCAAGTAGAGTCAAGCAAAATCCACAACTCTTTTTCTCCTCTATCAAGCTTTGATGAAGAAACCATAGTATGCTACAAGTGCAACAACTTCAGACACATAGCTCAGTATTGTAGAAGTGTGTTCAAGTCAGTAAAAAAGGATCAAAGTTTCAAAGCACCATTCATCAAGAAGAAGGTTTAGACATGTTCATGGAAGAAGAAACAACATGAAGATTCTATGATGGTTTAAACAACCCTACATGTAAGAGGTAAATATCAACCATGGTTAATTGATAGCGGATGTTTGAGGCATATGACATGTGATAAAAGTAAGTTCATATCTCTAAAGAAGATCAATGGTGGTACAGTGAGATTCAAAGATAAAACCACTGCCAAGATAGCTAGAAAAGGTACTTTGAGTTTGGATTATGGTAGAACTAAGACTAAGAATGTTTTATATGTAAAAGGTCTTAAGCATAATCTGTTGAGTGTTAGTCAAATATGTGATCAAGGATATACATTAAAGTTTCATAAAAAAGGTTATCAGATTAGAAGAAAAGATTCAAATGACTTGATTGCAGATGCTTAAAGTACAGGGAACAATGTGTATGTATTGTTAGATATCTTCTCAAAGGCACGATCAAAGGATACATTCAAAGATTAGCAAGAGGAGTTGGGAGTAATTTCTATTACTTCTTGCCATTGATGTTCAGCATCAAGTGAGGTGGAGCTAAGTGTTAGTTCTAGGTAGGTCATTTTCTATTGATGTCAAAGGGGGATAATAACAAGTACATGTATAGGTGTAGAAAATAGGTACAGGGAATAGGTACAAGTTACTATAGTAAGGGGGAGTTACTGTATGTTTTTAGATGATAGTATGTATAGGTGATAGGATGTGGTAGTTTCAAGATTTAGGTTGCCATCAATGACAAAGGGGAAGATTGTTGGAAATATTGTCATTAATGTCAAAGGTTTAGCATATTGGTGATAAAGGCCCCATTGCATTTAATGTTGTTTGTAATAAATATATCTTGGCTAATATGAGTTAATATTTATTAAATATTAATGAATATATTTTTGGTTGCATATGAGACAAAAGAAGGGCCCATGAAGAAGTCGAAGAGCCACGAGGTAAAGACAAAAGAAGGATGGGATGAATTTTCCTAGGAAGAGTCATCTTGGGGAATACCAAGAGTCACCAAGTGAAGACAAAAGAGTAAGGGCACAATTTCTCATGAAGGGACACTTTGAGGAATACGAAAAGTCACCAAAGATAAGGACAAAAGTGGGAAGGATGTTTTTGGTAATGAAGGGTCACCACATGACTTTTCAAAGGCTTGAATATGAAGGGTCATCCAAGATTGGCACCATTTTTCATGAGGATTGAAGGGTCACAAAGGGGGAAGGCCAAAGGTCATTTGGAAAGCTATAAATAAAGGCTTGAGAAGCCATTTGTAATAAGAGAGATAGAGGTTGATTTGATATTGTAATATCTAGCTTAGAAGAGCAATTGTGAAAGATGAATATGATTTATATCTATTATATCTAGCTTAGAAGAGCAAAGGTGAGAGAGAGGAAAGAGATGTTGTATTGATATATCATTTGTTGAAATAACAACATTGAGAGATAGATGTGTGGTATACACAAAGGGGTTGGTGCTCCTATGGGTTGGTGCTCATGAATTATTGCTGAGTTGGTGCTTGGCAAAAGGGTTGGTGTTCTTGTGGGTTGGTGCTCATGAATAATAGCTGGGTTGATGCTCGACAAAGGGGTGTGGTGCTCCTGTGGGTTGGTGCTCATGAATAGTAGCTGGGGTGGTGCTTAGCAAAGGGGTATGGTGCTCCTACAAGCTTGGCTTGTGAATATTGTTTGGGTTTGTGCTCATTCATATACTTGAGATTATTCTCTGTGGTTTTTCCCACATTAGGTTTTCACGTTATATCTGGTGTCTCTCTCTATCTTGTGTGGTGTTTATTGTTTGATTTTTATTTCATATCTTGAATGTTTGATTAAGTGAAATTTGGTTAAAGGAAAGTTTTATAAGATATATGATATATTGATTCACCCCCCCCTCTCAGTATATCCCATGCTTAACAATCTACATGTGTGTGTGTGTGTGTATTTTCATGATTTCCCATGGTTTTTATCTTTACCAACTCAACCACATACTCTATAACATTCATGGACAAAGGCTTAAACTTATTTATAGCCCACATTTATTCAGAGATCTAAGGATGTTCATCACAGTTCATCATTGGTTTATTGAATTGATTATACCTTGTAGGAACTACCCCATAAACATAATTATTTTTATAGCATACCCAATTTTTCAATAAATATAATGTGTTAGGAAGTCTTTTCATGACTTTCTATAAATATTAATGAGACTTTAATCAATGTTAGAGTAGAGTTACTCAAGGATGTGTAAAATGTTATGGATGATGTTTGCCATGAAAGTTATCAATACTTGTGAACACATCATGGTGTTTCATCACATGATTTATTATAGTTTCACAAGATTTGGATTTGATTTATGATCATATGTTTTAATTTTCACTTGGAAATGTTTCATGAATTAATTTTAGTTTTCATTTATTTTTCTCCTATTCCTCTTTAAGACAATTTTTTTTGCTGGTTATGCCATTTGTTTCAATAATATAGTTATTATTATGACATGATTTTAAATCCACACCCATTGAGTATCCTATCTATACTATATGATCAATTAACATGCATATTTCTCATTATATCACTACATACATGGATCTACTTTGATATCCATTTTTCCTTGTTTTCCCTTCATACTAAGCACATAAATGGTTAGTCTTAAGATTGTATATAGATAATATTTTTAAACTTTATAAATTAATGATGCTTTATCTTTTTCAATAATCCATCGAGTCTCAATCTACCTGAGTGGATACCTTAAAGGGTGCACTAAGAAAGGGGTTGTTGGGGGATCAATCCAACAATAGATTACAATTGTGACAACAATAAATGTGGAATTAAACCAGATTGACAAGTAATTAGAATGATGATAGCAAGAACAAGAGATACAAGAAAACACCCTGAAAACTTGTATTAACAAACTCTTTACAAAAGGAATACAATTGAAGAAAGCTTCTTTCTTCCACACCTCTCCTAGATGTATAGATCTCTCAATAGATCTCAATTCCTCAAGAGCTCTCTCTCTCAAGAACAATCAATTCCAACAATCCTGGATTGATTCAATTCTGTACTGTTCTTCACACACCAATTCTTCTACAATGCAATAAGCTAGGAAGATCTAATTCTTCATATAGAATTAGGAGACTTGAGCATGTACTTCCAACAAGCAGTTAAACCACTTAAACAAGGTCTCTAAAAATAGTAATGCTAATAATAGAAACGTGAGCTTGAGACTACAACTCAAACTTATCATGCAAACACTCGCTTCTGTCCACGAAAATAGCTTTCTGGACATGCAGGTAACCGACGTCGATTCCTGCTGCTTGTTTGTGACCACCGTCGGCCAACCATCTGTCGACGTCGGTGTCTCTACAACTGCTTGTGACCAATGTTGGTCGCTCATGACCGACACCGGTGTCTGTGTAGACCTGAACCTGATAATGAATGCTCCTTGGTGAAGTTTTTAGCTCCACACCCTAACAATCTCCCACTTGGAGATAAACAGCTACACCAGTACCTGTACAACAACATCTTCTAGCTCCTCCATCTTCAACTCAATCATGAAGACCAATAGAATTTGAATGAAGATTCAAATTCTCCTTTGTAACCGGCTTGGTTAACATATCAGCAGGATTCCTATCTGTATGGATCTTCTCCAGCTTCAACTCACCATCTTCCAATACCTGTCGTATGAAGTGATACCTTAGCTGTATGTGCTTTGTTCTTGAATGAAAGGCTGAATTCTTAGCCAAATGGATTGCACTCTGACTGTCACTATACAATCTGCAACTCTCATGCTCCCTACCAAGCTCATCCATGAACCGTGTCATCCATATCATCTCCTTGCTAGCTTCTGTGGCTGTAATATACTTTGCTTATGTAGTTGACAAGGCAACAACCTTCTGCAACTTAGATATCCAGCTAACCGCCATTCCACCTATAGTAAAAACATAACCTGTAGTGCTCCTCCTACCATCCGAATCACCTACCATATCTGAATCTACATAGCCATGTAGAGAAGTATCTGAACCTCCATAGCACAAGTGCCTACTGCTGGTTCCTCTCAGATATCTAAGGATCCACTGAACTGCTTTCCAATGTTCCTTACCTGGATTGGCCATATACTTACTTACAACTCCCACTACTTGGGCAATATCTGGTCTAGTACACACCATTGCATACATCAAACTCCCTACTGCGGAAGAATATGGAACCTTACTCATGTACTCTACCTCTTCATATGAATTAGGACATTATTCTTTACTCAACTTAAAATGTCCAGCCAAAGGTGTGCTTACCGGTTTAACATCCTGCATATTGAACCGTTTTAACACCTTGTCCACATAGTCTTCTTGAGACAATATCAACCTGTGATTTTTCCAGTCTCTCTTAATGCTCATGCCAAGGATTTTCTTTGCTGCTCCCAAATCCTTCATAGCAAATGTTTGAGCTAATTTTACCTTAAGCTCTGAGATATCCTGCATGTGAGATCTTGCAACCAGCATATCATCTACATACAACAATAGAATAATATATCTAACATTGTCAAATCTCTTGAAATACACACAATGGTCTGATTGACACCTACTATAGCCATGCTTAGTCATAAACCTGTCAAATTTTAAGTACCATTGCCTAGGAGCTTGCTTGAGGCCATACAAGCTTTTCTTCAACCTGCACACAAACTTCTCCTTACCCTTGACCTCAAATCCTTCTGGCTGTTCCATATATATTTCCTCATCCAAATCTCCATGAAGAAACGTTGTCTTAACATCTAGCTGCTCAAGATGCAAATCCTCAAAAGCAACCAAAGACAATACAACCCTTATTGAAGTCATTTTAACAATAGGAGAAAAAATCTCACCAAAGTCGATACCTGGCTTTTGTGCAAATCCTTTTACCACTAATCTGGCCTTGTATCTCATCTGTCCATTCTCACCTTCCTTCAACCTGTAGGTCCATCTGTTCTTAAGTGTTCTCTTACCAGCTGGCAATTCAACCAAATCCCATGTTTGGTTTTCTCTTAAGGACTCCAACTCCTCAACCATGCCACGCTCCCACTCACTCTTGGACTCCACCTGTATTGCTTCTTCAAAACTCTCTGGTTCTCCACCATCAGTTAGCAATAGATAAAATAAAGAAGGAGAATATCTAATTGGAGGCTTACTCACCCTTTCTGACCTCTTGATGGGTGTCTGAGACTCATCCACAACACGCTGTCCACCCAAATTCTCTGACAGTGACCGACCTCGATCACCTCCAGACCTGTTACTGGCCGACGTCAGTTCTGCCTGACCGACCTCGGTACCTGTATGGCCGACGTCGGTCTCTGTATGGCCGACGCCGGTTTCTAACCTACCGATGCCGGTTCCTGACCTGCCGACGTCGGTCTCTGTGTTTTCCTGCAAGTGATTATTTCTTTTTCTTGCGAGCTCATCTTGGACTTTCACCTAATCCAATTCACCATTACTCTGCTCAGATTGATTCAACTTCCTTAGCTGATCACAATACATCACTCTTTCATTGAAAACAACATCACGGCTCCTGATTGCCTTGTTAGTTTCTAGATTCCACAATCTGTAACCAAAATCATCTGAGCCATAGCCAATAAACGTGCATCTCATAGACTTAGCATCAAGCTTCTTTCTATTTTCCTTATCTATATGCACAAAGGCTTCACAACCAAAAACTTTGAGATATGAGAGATCAACCTTTTTACCTGTCCATGCCTCTTCTGGAATACCACTATCCAGAGCTGTAGAGGGTCCTCTATTAATCAAGTACACTACAGTGTCAATAGCTTGTGCCCAAAACTATAAGGGCAAACCGGCATGCAATCTCATACATCTTGCACGCTCCATTATTGTCCTGTTCATCCTTTCAGCAATTCCATTCTACTGAGGTGTCCTTGGAACCATCCTTTGCCTATGGATTCCATGCATGTAACAATAATCTCTGAACTTATGACTGCAAAACTCACCGCCAATGTCTGATCTCAGGCACTTTAATCTTTTACCTGTTTCATTCTCAACCATAGCTTTCCAAACTTTAAAAGTATCAAATACATCAGATTTTCTTCTAATACAATAGATCTATACCTTCCTTGTGGCATCATCTATGAAAGATACATAGTACTGTGATCCTCCAATGGAAGCAACCTGAGCCGGTCCCCACACGTCTGTGTGAACAAGCTCCAACTTGTGCCTCTTCTTAGTAGACCCAGTTTTGAGAAAACTAACCCTTTTCTATTTTCCAAATACACAGTGCTCACAAAACTCTAGATCTATGCCTTTTAAATCTGAAAGCATACCTTTAGACTTAAGAATTGACATCCCCTTCTCACTCATGTGGCCAAGCCTTGAGTGCCACAATTTAGCGTCCACATCTGAAGTAGATAATACAGAAGGAGATTTGTTAGTAACATAATTACACAAATAGAGAGTACCTTCTCTCTTACCTCTGGCCATAATAAGTGCACCCTTGGTCACCTTCCAAGATTCTACTGTGAGAGTTACTGTACAACCCTCATCCCCTAACTTTCCTACAGAAATCAAATTTCTCTTCAAGCTAGGAACATGCATCACATCTCTCAACACCCATGTGTTGCTATTCTGCATCTTCAGCTGCACTTTACCTTTGCCAATTATTTTACAGGGCTCATCATCCCCTAGATACACTATTCCAAAATCTCCATGGATATAGTCACTGAAATATTCCCTGTTAGGAGTAGCATGAAAAGATGCACCAGAATCTAATACCCAAGATTCTATATTATTATGCAAAGAGAAAATTAAAGCATCCTGTGCAATACCTGCAATCTTGGCTTCTTCCTTTCCTTCGTGCTAGTTGTCCTCCTTGGGCTTTGACCAACAATCTCTGCTTATGTGCCCCATCTTTCCACAATTCCAGCATTGTGGCCTTCTGCCATTTCTGGATTTAGATATGCCTTTCCCCTTTGACTTGGATCTTGATCTGTCTTTCTTGCTCTTCTCTTTCTGCCTTCCCCTGCTCTCAAAACTTAAAGCATTTCTGGATGCCTCTTCTGTGCTTTTCCTATGTATTTCCTCATTCAAGATAACACTAACAACATCCTCTACTTTCAAAATATTTGATGCAGATGCAGTATTACTTACTGCCATTACTAAGCCATGCCAGCTTTCAGGCAAAGAACATAATATTAAAAGAGATTTTATCTCATCATCAAACACTATATTCACTAAACTTAATTGATTCACAATACCATTGAAATCATTCAAATGAGTAGAAACAGATCCACCTTCATTCATATGCAAATTAAATAACTGCTTCATAAGATATACCTTATTGGAAGCTGAGGGTTTTTCATACAAATTTGCTAACGTAGTCATCAACTCTACCGTAGACTTTGCCTATGATAAATTGGATATCACAGTGGATGCTAGACTCAGTCTTATAGAACCCAGAGCCTTTTTGTCAAGAACTTCCCATTCTTCATCCTCCATGTCTTTGGGCTTCTTTGCAATACCTCCTAACGTTAAGTAGAGATCTTTCTGATACAGATAGTCCTCTATCTGCATTCTCTAGTGTTGGTAATTTTTGCCATTGAACTTTTCCATTCTCAATTTACTTTCATCTGCCATTGCTTCTCCCACTCAAACAGAAATCCCTGCAGAAACTCCTGTGAGAACCTGTAATCAATACACACTACACAGATCTGAACCACCTATTAGTGAACCTAAACTTTGATACCAATTATCAAGCTCTGAACCTGTAACCAAGGCTCTGATACCACTTGTTGGGGGATCAATCCAACAATAGATTACAATTGTGACAACAATAAATGCAAAATTAAACCAGATTGACAAGTAATTAGAATGATGATAGCAAGAACAAGAGATACAAGAAAACACCCTGAAAACTTGTATTAACAAACTCTTTACAAAAGGAATACAATTGAAGAAAGCTTCTTTCTTCCACACCTCTCCTAGATGTATAGATCTCTCAATAGATCTCAATTCCTCAAGATCTCTCTCTCTCAAGAACAATCAACTCCAACAAGCCTGGATTGATTCAATTCTGTACTGTTCTTCACACACCAATTCTTCTACAATACAATAAGCTAGGAAGATCTAATTCTTCATATAGAATTAGGAGACTTGAGCATGTACTTCCAACAAATAGTTAAACCACTTAAACAAGGTCTCTAAAAATAGTAATGCTAATAATAGAAATGCGAGCTTGAGACTACAACTCAAACTTATCATGTAAACACTCGCTTCTGTCCATGGAAATAGCTTTCTAGACACGCAGGTAACCGACATCGGTTCCTGTTGCTTGTCTGTGACCACCGTCGGCCGACCATCTACCGATGTCGACGTCTCTGCAACTGCCTGTGACTGACGTTGGTCGCTCATGACCGATGCTGATGTCTGTGTAGACCCGAACCTGATAATGAATGCTCCTTGGTGAAGTTTTTAGCTCCACACCCTAACAGGGGTGGGTAGACCATTGGTGCTTCATAGGATTGTTGTCCCTATACAACATTTTACTTTCAATCCCACCTTTCCTAAAACACTTCCCTAATCTTTACCTCTTCTCTTACACCCTCACCCAACTATTTTTTTCATCCATTATCCCCTCTCTAAGCCTAAAACCTTTTCGAAGAGTTTACATTGCATTTTTAGCCCCATCGACCCTGTACTCTAATTGAGAAAACATTTTTAGGGTCTAGGTTAGCTCTTGGTTGACCTAAACTAAGACTTAATTTTTTTTTGTTAATAAGAATACAAAGTCAATTAGGTTGACCTTGTCAGCTAAACTTTTAAAAAAGTTTAGGCTTAGATTCAACTATATTTACACATTCATTTCATCATTTCTTAGAGACACCAAGAGTTAAATATTCATTTGTGATTCTTTAGAATCTTATCTTTCACCATTATACTTCAAGAGTTATAGCTTAGGGTCTACAATTGGAGAATAATCTTGTCTTGTGGAAAAATATTGGATACTTTGGCTTTTCTTAGTGATCCTTATAAACCACAATAACCTCTTGTAAAGCACCTTTGGCCAAGGAAGATATTGAGTCTCTACAGGTTCATATTCAAGGTAAGTATTGTTAACTTTAATCCTCTATTTTGGTAGATAAAAGTAACATAATTAATGGCTTTTGAAAATATTTCTCTTTCCATGCATTAGGGTTTTACCTATAAATTGATTAACTAGGATTCCCTTATATATGTTTACTTTTATTTTTAGTAACCCCCATTTTATGCCACAAGATTTGGTTACCACTAGATTAGGTTTTTACTTTACTTGTCATTTACTTTTGTGAATATGAACAAAATTGACCTAGCTAGGGTTATTGCATAGTTTTTCTTGACTAGAGGATTTGGAACCCTCCCTAGTGATTTATCATGGTAAGAGATCCATTGGATAGTTCTAGTATATCCATCTTGGTCATGACCCTAAATATATAATGTATTAAAAATAGGAATGCAAGTAGGATTTATCTTATCTAAGCTAGGATTGATTTAATAGATTAGTTGCATTTCCCTTTGTATACAATCTAGTAAACCTATCATGAATCAAACCCTTGTAAGTTTTCTTTCATGCCATCATTTTGTCATCATGTTATACTTCTATATATGTGAAGTACTATATTGAACTAATTAGCATAGTTATAACATTATGTGTGTAGATTGGACACATAGCCACTCCAAAATAACTTTACTCTATCTATGTAGGTCTTCCTCAAATACAAGTTATTGGATCAATTAGTTTAGCATAATATTCTTATTCAGCTCCAGATTCACATACATAGTCAATCTAATTTATTCTATCTATAATTCTCTTTTTTTAACATATAATTCTGTAAGTATAGTTGAACTAGTCAACTTTATTCACCAATTCTCTTTTAGCATACAAGGTTTTGTAAAATCCATCGAGCTAGTCAACTGAGTTATCAAAATTTTGAAACAACATTTGAACATCACAACATAATATTTTTATATATAAACATATTTAATCCCATCAAGGTTCATTTATTTCTCTCTCTATCATTTTAGTTTTCCTTTTTATTACTATTTTCACAAGTTTGTAGTCTATAAAATTGTAGCCTTACATCAAACTGGGTTGACCTGCTCAACATAATTCTATAGTCTATCTTCCATTTAAAAGACATAATCTACTTGTTCAACTATATTATTATATATTTTAATTATGAATAATAGCATCAACCTAGTTAAAAATATTCTACACTAATAATATATAGTATCACCTAAACTAACTCTATACCCTTCTTAATCAAGGAATTAACCTCTATTTGCTAGTAATTAATTCGCCTTTCCTTTTCACTTATTTTCATGCTTAGAGTAACTCACATAGATTAATAGGTGGTTTTTAAAATTACCATTTGAATCAAAATATTTTTCTCTTTTTCACACACTACCAAATCACTTTACATTAAAAAAGGCATTAAACATTTGTCTTTCCAATGCCTACCTACATGGGTTATATCAACAAGGGGGAAGCTGACTTGGCTTTCTAACCATATATAGATACATAGTTGATGGTATATATTGGCAAAGCACCTAACTCCCTTATCATTATGATATTGTGAAGTGAGGGGGTAGGCCCCAATGCCAATCTAGTACCATCAAAATATAGATCTCTTTCAACTTAAATTTCTTAAAACCAAACTTTGATTATTTTCTAGTTCCTTATATTAGCTAAATTCCATGTCACATTAAAATTAAACTTTATTATAACTTAATAACACTTAGGATGACCAACTAGTTAGTATTTACTTTTTATTTTTTTCTTTCTCTTTGATCATTATATGTTATATTACAAAACTTGCTTTGGATAATATTGGTGCAAGGTTTGTACTATGTGTTCTAATTAGAACAATCACATTGATCAAATTGTTTGTGTGCTTAATTTAATTTTACTTCAAATTTATCTTGCAAGACCTTTATTTATCTCAAAACACTGTTATTTATACTGACACAATCTATTAGAGATTATTTAGCCTTTTTTCTTGTAGTACATCCAACTATGTATCCTTATCTTCCTATTTAGCCTTTGTTTAAGCAACACACAGTCAACCTATTTGATTTTATCTTATTATTATCTTTATTGTTCTCTATTTAACAATAAAATATAAACCCATACAACTATGTATTCTCTTTATCCTATTTTAATTTCATCCCTTCTAGCACACAATCAACTAGCTTGATTATGTCCTCTTATATCTCTTTTCTATAAATATTATTTACAACACTCTATCGATCTGGTTGACTATGTACATATTGGTTGACTTTATTTTCTATTTGGATGACTCTATCCCTATTTTTATCTTATTTCCTAATCCCAATTCCTTTCATCAAGCATCATTAAATCTCATATCATTAATTCTTAGACATCTTGAATCCATTTAGACACTACATGGGGTGGTTTTTTCTACCTTTATTTAATTCCCAAGAGTATCCTCATTCTTAGAGTACTTCTTCTCTTCCATTATCTTTATATTGCAACATGGTTCAAATCACTCCATAAGAAAAGATTGGTGTATCAGATCCTTTTCATACCTATCAAGTCAATTCCCATCTTTAAACATCTCACCATAAGGTGGGGGAAATTGACATGATCCTATCCAATAAAACCATATGGAATTTACCACCTAATAACCCTCCCCCTAATACTAATTTGAGGAATCCTCCTATAAACACCAATCCACCAATTAATACCACTTAGATTCTTGAAAAGATAGTGCTAAAAATGAACATAGTGCAAACATATAACACCTCCTAAATGATGAAACTACAACATCATTCCATCAACTTGGCTAATCAACCTCCCATTCTTCTCCCTCAAAACAATCCAAAAAATTATTCTTCCACCTCTTAGAGATGTTATTGGGAATGTCATCCCCCAACCTATCATGCAAAATAATATGCTTCAACACATCCAAAATGAGCCTTTGGCCCCTTTCATTATTTTTATTGATATTGGTAACATATCTCCAACTATTAAATATGATGAGACTAAAGGCGCTACATATTTTGTTAAGGAATTTGGCAATATTTATAAGGAGTGGATCCAAACTAATATTTTTGACACAACTAAACTTTTATTTAAAACTTTCATTAGTGATGTATTATAATGGTACAATAAACTTCCATAACATTCCATATGGAAACTAGAGGATCTAGTCAATCCTTTAGTTAAAGAGTTTCAACATAATGATATTCCCAAAAATTGCCTTAGCCATTTCATTAATGCTAAGCAATCTCCCACTAAATCAGCTCAAGAATTTATCAAACTATGGAAATATATAGATCACAAGGCAAATCATAACATGAGTGATGATAATTTATTTAATCTCTTTATAACACCATTAACTCCTTCACTTCAATATAAGGTTTGAACTTTTTCTCCTCAAACACTTAATGAAGCTCTTGACCAAGCTAAGCATCAAGACTTATTAATGAAACATTTTGAACATAATACTAAACTCATTAAAGGATATTTTCAAAATTAAACTAATTCAATAACTATAAATCCTTCTCAACCCAAACTAGAAGTTTCCAAAGTTGATAATCTCTGACCTTCTTATCCATCATTAACTTTGTATCAAATGAAAGAATTTTTAGCACCCTTTAAACCATTTACCTACCCAAATAATTATCCTAAATGGTATGAGCCTTATAAAGTTTGCTGGTTCCTAGCTGACATTAATCATTCCCATGAAACATGTAGAGGGATCAAATTTTTTTGTTTCCTATACGATTGGTGATCCATTCAATCACGAAGCCATGATTCACATCTATCATCAAAATTATGTTAACGCTATAAAAAACAACAAGATCCAAAATCTTCTTCTTCTAAAAATTAAAAATATTTTTCCACATCTATCACTGAACAAGGCAAAAAGTATATTCATGAAATTTATGTTGAATATGACCAATATTACACAAATTCCCAATATGTCAATGTGGCTAAGGTCAATTATCGATGAAAACTAGCTCACAAAGATCCTTTCACCAAACCTAAGAAACTATCTTTAGAAGAGAAAATCCTCAAAGATACTATCACTAATAACTTAGCTTTAGAAATAAATAAGGAACCATCTCCTCCTTCCAAACCCCTAACCACTTCTCATCTTACTAAAGCTATTTTACCTTCTAAGCCTCACATTGGTTCTTCTTCCAAAACCCATTGTAACTTCTTAGAAGAACTCAACTCCATGAATTGAAAAATTCCTCTTATGTAGTTAGTCCTTACCTCTCCTTATCATTGTAAGTTCCTCATGAAATATATTTAATAAATTAAAGATCCATCTCCTTTAGAAGAGGAAACATCTTATAATGAGTCTCAACCAACCAAAGTGCATACCATTGAATCCATTTGTCTTTCTTCAAAACCCTCCATAGAGTTACTCAAAGAAGACATGATCAATGATGAGATCCTCTTTCAATTTGATAATCCACACCTCTTCATCAAAATATCAATTAAAACTACCCTCATTCATAAAGTATTCATATAATAAGGGTCCAATATTAATGTGACATCTCTTTGGCTCATCCAAAATCTTGGCTATAACAAAGATTATCTCAAAAAAACTCACTTGACATGTTGTGGATTTGAAAAAACTAATCAAAAACCACTTGGTTGTATTTGGATCCATCTTACTATTGGACCTAAGACTTTAAAAACTAAGATCATGGTCCTTAATTTACCCTTATCTTACAACATACTCCTAGAATTCCTATGGACTCATAGAATGAGGGCTATCACCTCTTATGATAGCCAATGTATCAAGTTCATTCACAATGGAAAAAGGTATAAACATGAGGCCTTTCCTAACCCATGGATTTTTTAACTTTCAAATCCCAAATATCAATATTAAATTCTCACTATTTCAAAAATTAATACTACTCCTTTACCCAAATTTGTCAACATGAGTCTAGATTTACATGTTACTCTAGTTGATTCTGATGATGATGAGACCAATGATTTGTAAAATACCTGCAACACTACCAAGTTACCTCCTTATATCTCTAAGTGGATACATCCCTATTTATTTCCTCATGATAACACCATCCCTCTCATCAATGAGATCACTAATTTCCCCCTCCATACAATTCCCAAGAAGCATCTTAAATAGAATAATTTACTTCATGTGCAATGATTATGGAGTGGATAAATTATTCCAAGATCCTTTAATCCTATCTCCACATAAATTCAAGTATTTAGGCATCTCAGCTTATGAAGTTCCTCCTGAATAACAAGAATTTATAATTTATCCAACTTATGATGATAACTACATCATGGCCCAAGCTAAATTATGAGACTTGGATGTTCAACATAATTTAAAAAACTTAGCTCAAATTCATGATTTCAATCATGATGTTCATACTATTTCAATATATTTTGAGTTATCCCTTAAAGGTCATGTACCTCCTACTAATTCTCCACTTCTCAATACCCCTTAAGTGGTGGAATAAATCTTACCCTCTGCACCTCTAGAACTTCTAACATATTATGTACCTCTTAATTAGCTTGTAATTCTCTCTAATTATCTCCCCATCAATAATGCTAATGATAAACCAATCAAATCATATCAACCTTCTTCTCCAACTCCACCTACTCCTGAGATCACACTAAATACCAAGGACACATATGTACACTAAGTACATTTTGAATATTAACACCATGGTAACAAAATTATTGATCTTAAAGTAGATGTAGAGTATTATGGCCCTCTTCCCACTTTTCCTATCAATGAAACCTTTTTTGAATTATTTCATGCCCAAGAACCTCAACTCTATCAATAACATTACAAATTTGGGAATTTCAATAAAAACTCTCCTTGTTTTAACAACTTAATTACTAACATTGATCCTGAAAAAAATCCCATTTTCTCTCTACCTAACACATCATATCATTTCCAAGATGGAAATTCTATGCTTATAAAGGAAACTATAAGAATCGAATATGGTACCCCATCATGTCCTTAACCAATAAGTCTCTTTAGAAATTATACTAACTAAAAATGATAACTTTATTTTATTCTTTGGTAAAAATCATAAGAATTTCACTTGGTCCTATGAATACAGCCTAGAATTGATCCTAACATCATGGTGTACAATATCATCACCTATCTTGAGACCAAACCATTGCAACAAAAATAATTAAAATTTCCCCCTAAAGTTTCCAATTTATGCATAAAGAAATCACCATGAAATGGGGCACTTATTATTACATTAAAATTCACTTTAGCCTTAAACAAATTAGAGCTACATATCAGTAGGCTATGAAAAACATTTTCCATGAACTTATTCACAAGATTATGGAAAACTATGTGGAAGACCTCATTACCAAGTCTAAAAGCCATAAAACTAATCTTTCTAATATTTCTATCATCTTCAATCACCTCATCAAATATGAATTTAGACTAAATCCCTACAATTATTTCTTTGGTGTCACATATAGAAAATTGAGAGGATTCTTAGTCTCTCTTCATAGTATTAATGTTGATTCCACTAAGATAAATGTTATTGTCAACATGCCTATCCCTCATTCCATTCCATATATTCACACTTACCTTAGCAAGCTTGAGTAAATAAAATAATTTGTTCCCAAAATGGCTTATCACATCTATTCTATTGATTCTCTTCTCAAGAAAGGTAATTTTATCAAATGGATAAATCCTTGTCAAAAAGTAATTTATAATATGAAATAATCCTTACTTCATTCACCCACCCTTTGTCCACCTTATAATGATCACCCTTTAATCTTATATACTTCTTCCACACTCGTATTATTTAGGAAATGATTTCCCAACAAGATGATACTAGAAGAGAGTATACCATCTATTATATCAGTCAAGGTCTCATTTATTATGAAAAACATTATACAAAAGTAGAACATGATTACCTCATTATATATTTTATAGTTGAAAAGCTTCACTATTATATGATTTATCAAACAACTTATGTTATCATTCATTCTAATCTACTCTATCAATTCTTCTCTAAAGCCTTTCTCCCTGGAGATAGAATTGGCAAGTGGATGGTCCTTATAATGGAATTTGATCTCTACATTATTACAAAAAATGTATCAAAGGACAAATCATCGCTTACCAAATTACATTAGCTCTTATACCTGCTATTGACCACCTTTAAGATAGTTTCCTTGATGATAATATACTATATATTAAAGGTCTTAATTAAGTTATATCTCTCAAAGATTACTTTCATAATTTCATTTCTCATCTTAAAGAAACTAATATATAAGAGTCATGTGTCCTTCCTGATACTACTAAATCTAAAGTAGTCATTGAATAAATTCTTGAAATTAATATTAATTTACATGAAGACAAATGGGCCCTTTATTTTAATGGCACAAAATACCTTTAATGAGCTATGGTAGGTTGTATCCTCACTAGTACTATTGGTAAATTATCCCTTTGTAATTTTTCCTTACAATTGATGTTACTAACAACATGGTAGAATACAAAGAATTAATCCTAGGCATAAGAGCTGAACTTGACTTAGAAATTACATATTTTCATGCTTTGGGTGACTCCCAACTCATTTATCGATAGGTTAATGGTTATTATCAATGAAAAAATGAAAACATTATTTATTATCATCAAATAACTAATACCATTTCCAAATGATTCACTTCTTTTACCATCAAGCGCATCCTTTGAGATTAAAATTTTATCACTAATTCACTTGCTTCTTCACCATCTCTTTTTCATCAACACCAAGTTCTTACTAATTCTATATTTCTCATTCAAATAATAAACCTCCATCTTCCATTAAATAATAAGATTCACTTATTTTATATATAGAGGCTATCATCATTCAATAGATCCCATGGTATAAAGACATCATTCAATTCATTGAGCATAAAACCTATCCTCCAAACATAGATTCCCATGAAAAGACTCAAATTCACAAATAAGATTTCAAATATGTCTTTAGATATAACATCCTTTATTATCATAATGTTTAAGGTACTATGATATGTTGTGTTATGAAAGAAGAGGTTCCTCCTTTTCTTAAACAAGAAAATGAGGGTATTTATAGTGGTCACTATATTAAACATGATACAACATGAAAACACTTACATATGGGTTAATTTTAACCTACTATTGAAAAGGATGCCATCAAGTTACATAAAAAATGTATTCATTACAAACTTCATGACGATATAATCTATTTACCTCCAATCAAGCTCCAAACTATGGAGTCTCCCTGGCCATTCTCAATGTGGGAATTAGGCCTCATAGGCAAACTACCTAGATCATAGGATGGGCATGTATTTATCATTATGACTACTGAGTATTTTACCAATTGGGTTAAATCCATGCCTCTTGTCAATGTCACCAAAACCACCATTTCTAAATTCATCCTAAATCAAACCATTTATTATTTTATAATTCCCCACAATATTATTTTTGATAATGGTGATAATTTCAAAAATAAAGATATCAAAAAATATATGTGCTAAATTCAAAATCAATCACAAATTTTCCACACCCTACCATCCATAATGTAATGGCCAAGATGAGGCCACTAACAAAATTCTTAATAAAATCCTCCAAAATACAAATTGTGAAACCCATACATATTGGCATCTTCATCTATTTCTTGCTCTTTGGGCCTATCATACTAGCATATGCACTACCACTGGGTCAACACCATTTTTAATAGTATATGTTTAAAAATCAATGTTTCTATTAGAAGTTGAGTATCCATCTCTTTATATCTCTCTTGATGGTATTGTGCTTGATGAAGAATTGTGTGGAGCTCACCTTCATGCTTTTTATCTTCTTGACAAACTTTTTTTCCTTATCAACAACACAACTACCAATATAAGGCTCATATCACCAAAAAACATAACTAAAGGGTTATATTATTTCATTTTAATGTTGGTGATATTATCTTTAAATTAGACTACACACATGACAAAGAAGGAAAATACACCTAAAAATGGTGGGGCCCTTAATAAAAGACACACTTACTCCTAACACCTATCACCTTCAAACTAGTGAATGCCATATTTTCAAAGAACCCATCAATGTGCAACATTTAAAGAAGTATTTTCATTATATCTTTCCCTTCTTATCATGCTTTTTATATGATATCCTTATATCACTTTTTATAGGATATCTACATGGGTCTCACCTTTTGCAATAATTCCTTTCTCCACAAACCTTAGTTCCTTCATTTTGGTCTCTTGGGTTTCTATTTTAAGAGTTGTAGTGTAAGAACATGGATAGGATTAGGCCTTCCTCATAAAATCACTCTTTAATTTAATGTTCCTTTTTAATAATGTGTTTACAATCGTTACAAGTTTATGATCCCTTATTCTCAACTTTAGCTTTTGCTTCTTTTATAGATAAAATTTACAAAATAACAAAGTGTTAGCATGTTTTCCTAAACTTACCTCATTATTATGATAAGGCATCACACTTCAATATCACTGTATCACCTTTTCACCCTTTGTCATATTTTTTATGATTTGTGTTAGGGAAGTCCAAGAACAAACACACCTGTTTTGATTCCTCTTGTTGGATCTTGCTCCTCAGAAAGAGCACAGTATGATTACCAAATATATATGAGCAATTATAAATGCGGAAATAACTAGAAATATAAGTAACTAGAATTCACCAATAGCACAGAATATGAGAGACAATACACTATCTTGTATTAACACTATACAGAAAAGAATACAACAAAGAGCCGCCACACTCTTTCACCTTACATAGGTTTGCCACACCTCAAGTGTTTAGTAATTCTTCTCACACACTCTCCTACACAAAAACGGTCCCAACAACCAACTCACAAACCAAATTGGTGTTCACCTCTCCAACTAGTCAGTAATAACCCTGCCAGTACATCAAGCACTCTATAGCACTTCAAGCTGATCTCCCATGAACTTGCAACCTACAATTCAATAGACCATACTCACATGTGGATCTCCTATGAGCTTGTAACAACCTGCAACTCAATGATCATACACACACACAGAAGGTACTTCCTTGCCTTCCTTAACTTATGCTTAACTTATGCTTATTACAATACATGCCAATGGGTCTATAAATAGATCCCTAACTTAAACACTAACTTAGACTCTTAATTTAGACAATTATCCATGTAGCTCAAGACTCTAACTGGTCTTTACATGTAAACTCTTCGTTCACTTAACTAACTGTCCGTGCAACTAGCACTTCTAGAACGCACAGGCGACCGACGCCGGTCCCTGCTTGTCTGGTTCTACCGACGTTAGCCGACTTCCTACCATCGTCGATGGCCTTCAGCACTGCTCACGACTGACGTCGGTCATGCTGCCGATGCCGATGCTCCTGGATCTTAGCAACCTTCTGTTCCACCTTGTTTGCAAGTAGCTGAAGCTTTTAGCTCCACAACCTAACAATCTCCCACTTGGAGATAAACAGCTGCAACCTGTACATGTACCTGTACTCCATCTAGTTTGTTCCCTTGGCTATGTATCCATCTTTAAAATCACCCTTGAAGACCAACCACCACAAAATCCGTGGTGCAAAACCTGTCATCCAAATCACCTGCCACATCCACATCTACAACCATGTAGAAAATCACCTGAACCTGCATAGCATGTGCACCTGCTGCTAGTCCCTGTAAGAATCCACTGAAGTGCCCTCCAATGGTTCTCTCCCAGATTGGCTCCTAACTTGTGACAACTCCCACTACTTGGGAAAACTCAGGTTTAGTACATACCATGCACTCAACCTCATTATGTGAATCAAGACACCTGTTCATAGAACTGTCCAACGATCGGCGTGCTAACCGGTTTCACACAATCATCCTGAAACAAAGTCAACAAATGACCTACCATGTCTCTAGAACACACTCACGCCAAAGAGTCTTGCTGCTCCCAGATTCTCCATGACAAACACTTGAACTAGCTTTACCTTTAGTTTAGCAATACCTGTATATGTAACCCTGCAACAAGCACATCATACAGAAATAGCATAGTGTAACTAATACTATCCAACCTGGTAAAGAGAAACACAATGAACAAAATCTCCATTGCCCTGCAGCTCATACAAGACCATATACCTTGATCTTGCATCTCACGTATCCATTTCCATTCTTCTTCATCCTGAACATCCATTCGTCTCTCAGTGCTTACTTCCAGCTGGCAACTCCACTCAAAACAACTATTTGGTTCTCCTCCAAGGAATCACATCCTCATCCATGCCAAGCTCCCACTGTTTCCTAGATCTACCTGTTTTGCTTCTTCAATAACTTCCTGGTCCTATGCCATAAGTGAGCAACAAGTAGTGTAAAGAAGGGAAATGACGAATCTAAGAACTTACTTACACCTTCAGTCCTCCATATGGGCGCTTGAGACTCCATGACTGCTTGCTGTCCACCCAAAATTCATCTCAGTAACTGATGTCGGTCACATCTTAGTCTGCAGCCAATCGATGTCGGTTCCCTGCGACTGCCTCCTTGCCGACGTCATTTCCCCTAGCCGACGCCGATAGTTATCCGCCCTGAGTCACCGACGTCAGGCTGCACATAGCCGATGTCGGTCCCTATCTGGATGCCGATGCCAGTTTTCCTGCTGACGTCGGTCTCTGTGTTTTTCTAGTGAGACCTGACTTTTTCCTGTGAGCTCTTTTTGGATCAAACCCTTATCCAAAACACCCTTGCTCTGCTCAAAATTCCTCTGCATCTTATGCTGAACTCTGTCTGTCACTTTCTCCTTGAAAACCAAGGCTTTCCTGTTCTTGTCACTAACATCGGATTCCTCAAGAAACGTCACCTTCTTCTTCTACATACAGAAATCACGATCCATACCTTCCAAATCCGAAAGCATATCCTTTGACTCAAGAACAAGTATCTCTTTCTTATTTGTGTGACCAAGCCTATCAAGCCACATCTCTGAATCTACAGCTGAAGTAGAAAACCCAGAAAGAGAATCAGTAGTACAAGTAGATAGATAAAGCATACCTACTTTCTTACCTCTAGCTACAACAAGTGTACCCTTGGTAACCTTCCAAGAGTCCACTGTGAGAGTTACTGTGCAACCCTCATCACCCAAACTTCTAACAGAAATTAAATTTTGCTCCAGAACTGAGACGTGCATGACCTCCTTTAACACCCATGTGTTACCTGTCTACAGTTTCAGCTTCACTTTCCCTTTGCCAACAATCTGACAAGGCTTACCATCCCCTACACAAATTTTTCCAAAATCTCCCTGGACATACTCATGAAAAAATTCCCTATGTGGGGATGCATGAAAAGAGGCACCAAAATCTAAAACCCAAGATTCTACTTTATCCAAAGAACATACCAGAGTAACCTGTGCAACATACTCTACAACATCTGCTTCTTCTTCATGTCCTTCATGCCGATCTTCACCTAATCTGCAATCTCTCTTTATGTGCCCTTGCTTTCCACACTTCCAGCAGGTTATTCTGCCATACCTGGCCTTGGATCTCCTGCCTGTCTTCGACCTTGATCTCCCATGCTCTATCTTTTCTCTTTGCCTTCCTCTACCTTCAACACTCAAAGCATTTCCTGATGATTCACCTATGTTATTCCTGCGTATCTCTTCATTCAAGATTACACTCACAACATCATCCACTTTTAAGACTTTTGAAGGAGACACGGTGTTAGAAACTGCCATTACCAAACCTTCCCAACTTTTAGGTAATGAACACAAGATTAAGAGAGCTCTTATTTCATCATCAAATACAATATTGACTGAACTTAATTGGTTTACTAAACCATGGAAATCACTAATATGGCTATGAATAGATTCACCTTCCAACATTTGCAAATTAAATAAACGCTTCATAAGAAATACCTTATTCGAAGCTGAGGGTTTTTCATATAAATTTGCCAAAGATTCCATCAACTCCACCGTTGTCTTACACTGTGATAAGCTGGAAATCACAGATGATGCAAGACTCAATCTAATAGATCCTAGAGCCTTCCGATCAAGAACCTCCCATTTTTCATCTTTCATATCCGAGGGTTTGCAACTAACCCCTCCCAACGGTAAGTACAAATCTTTTTGATACAGATAATCCTCAATCTGCATCCTCCACAATTGGTAGTTCTTGCCATTAAACTTTTCCATTCATAGCTGACTGTCTTCTGTCATTGCTCAACTCCCACTCAAACAAAAACCCTGTGAGTAACCTGTAATCAAAACACACTACCCAGATCTACACCAATCTATTAGTATCCCAACCAAAAGCTCTGATACCACTTGTTAGGGAAGTCCAAGAACAAACACACCTGTTCTAATTCCTCTTGTTGGATCTTGCTCCTCAGAAAGAGCACAGTATGATTACCAAATATATATGAGCAATTATAAATGCGGAAATAACCAAAAATACAAGTAACTAGAATTCACCAATAGCACAGAATATGAGAGACAATACACTATCTTGTATTAACACTATACAGAAAAGAATACAACAAAGAGCCGCCACACTCTTTCACCTTACAGAGGTTTGCCACACCTCAAGTGTTTAGTAATTCTTCTCACACACACTCTCCTACACAAAAACGGTCCCAACAACCAACTCACAAACCGAATTGGTGTTCACCTCTCCAACTAGTCAGTAATAACCCTGCCAGTACATCAAGCACTCTATAGCACTTCAAGCTGATCTCCCATGAACCTGCAACCTGCAATTCAACAGACCATACTCACATGTGGATCTCCTATGAGCTTGCAACAACCTGCAACTCAATGATCATTCACACACACAGAAGGTACTTCCTTGCCTTCCTTAACTTATGCTTAACTTATGCTTATTACAATACATGCCAATGGGTCTATAAATAGATCCCTAACTTAAACACTAACTTAGACTCTTAATTTAGACAATTATCCATGTAGCTCAAGACTCTAACTGGTCTTTACATGCAAACTCTTCGTTCACTTAACTAACTGTCTGTGCAACTAGCACTTCTGGAACGCACAGGTGACCGACGCCGGTCCCTGCTTATCTGGTTCTGCCGACATCGGCCAACTTCCTACCTTTGCTGGTGGCCTTCAACACTGCTCACGACCGATGTCGGTCATGCTGCCGATGCCGGTGCTCCTGGATCTCAGCAACCTTCTGTTCCACCTTGTTTGCAAGTAGCTAAAGCTTTTAGCTCCACAACCTAACAATTTGAAGTAATTGAAATTGTTTCATGTTTCATTCCTCTTGATTTCCTTTCATTTAATTCCACTCTGGATAAACCAAGGTCAAATTCAAGATAATTTTTTTATTTCACTTGAAATAACAAGACTCTTAGACACCATGATCTTTAATTTCTCATTCTTAGAAACAAAGTCTAATGTTTTCAAATGATAGTCATATTTATCACCCATGTTTGGTTCTCTAAATCTATATGGATGAGGAACATTAAAATCCATCAAAAAATTTAAAATCTAAAATCATTTGCAATAAAAGCAAATGATACAAAAGGAAACATACAAAGTCCAAATTTAAAATCACACCAAATGACATGATTAATAGCACATCTCCTATTTCTAATCAAATCTCTAAATCCATAGTTGGCCACATTATAGAGTCCAGGTCCATTGGGGTGTAGTAGGCTATTCAATTGGTTATACCTACTTTCTCATGCAAGTACCCAATATTTTTAGTAGATTTATGGATCTATAATGGGTCTTGAGGAATGGGGATCACATTGTGGGAATGTAGGTTAATTTTAATTTTCATTTATATTGACTTCATGGCATGATATTCATACTTTATTTGTTGACCTAAGATTTGTGTGGCTAGAGGTTCTTCATAGTCCTTAATGTCAAAAGTCCTCTTATATTAAAAAACCTAATTTAAGTGTCTTGACTTAGATAAAGAGTTTCTCTACCTTGATTTTCCTTCATTTTTACCTCCACCCATTTCATTTCCCCCCTTGATAGTTAAGTGTGATTCTAAATCTATTTTCCCATTTCTTCTATATTCCCTCTTTTTCACATCTTAAAACATGTTATCACTACTTTGTTTTAGTTTTATATATCCTTATAATAAAATAATATGATTGAGTGACTATGGGTTACTTTATTTACACCATGCCCTAACATTTCTAGAAATCACCTTAGTTTATTTTGCCATTTTCCATTGTTGTCCCTTTTTTTAGACACCTGAGTCCACTTCTACTTTTATGTTCTTTTTTCCATTATTGAGTGAGGTTGATTTGTTAGTTGTCACTCACCAATGTTATTTTCTCGTTTATGCACTTTTTCCATTGATGTTTTAGTAAGGATTATTACTGCTCATTCATCAATGTTGTTCTACCATTTACTTGTCCATATTTTTTAAAGTAAGGATTGTTACTACTTTCACATTGATGTTTAATTACCATTTTTAACATGTATCCTTTGTTTGACTTGGTAAGTTTGCATTTATTACTTAAGTCTTACCTATTTGATTTTTTCAATATTTAGTAGTATTGTATTTGTGGTTACTTGATTTAGTCCAAATTTTGACTTCGTCATTTGGTCCTAACTTAGAATTTATCACTCCAGCTTGCCAAATTTCCAAGTATGTCTCATTTACACTTCATCAGTTATCTTGGAATTCCTTTGTTTGTTTATTTTTTTATCCTTAATTTTGTATCCTTGGGTTTGTCAAAAGTAGACTTTGTACCCTCCATGATCAAAACTAAAAACATAATAGACAACCATCCAAAAATAAAGGTAAATCAAAGTACGCATACATTAATTCTATTTTTATTTATTTCCCTTTCAGTCATTTACTTTTGGTTATTTCATGCTTTAAAATACTATAATTTTTTGTAGCTTCAACATTGTATGTTGTTATGTTCTTTTCTCAAAGAACCATCCCCTATTGCACCTGAGTGACATGTGATGAGCTTAAAGTGGAGCATATGTATAAACTTAATATTTTAAAACTTTATAAATTAATTATGCATTATCTATTTCAATAACCCATCAATTCTCAATCTCTTTGAGTACATGCCTTAAATGGTATACCAGGAAAGGGGTGGGTAAACCATTGGTGCTTCACAAGATTATTATCGATATACCACCAATTTATATTAATCCAACCTTATCTTCAAAAACTTCCCTAAGATTTGTCTCCTCTATTTCACCCTCCTCCATCCATTTTCTACCTTCATTATTCCCTCTCTAAGTCTAAAAACCCTTCCAATAGTTTGCATTATACTCTCATCCCCATTGACCCTATACTCTAATTGATAAAATAGATTTAAGGCCTAGGTTAGCTCTTGGACAACCTAAACCAAGACCTAATTTGTTTTTATCAATAATGATACAAATTTGATTGGGTTGACCCTATTGGTGAATTTTTTTAAAAGGTTTGGTTTAGATTCAAATATATATAAACATTCATTTCATCATTTTTTAGATACAAAAAGAGTTAATTATGCATTTTCACTTCTTTACAATCTGATCTTCTACCATTGTACTTAATTTAAATCTCATGGTATAAACTTGGATAAGAGTCTTATCTTGTGGAATTTTTTTGGAGCTTTGGCCTTTAATATTGATCCTTACAAACCATAACAACCTCTTTTAAAGCACTTTTGTCTAAGTTATATATTGAGTCTTGATGGGTTTGTCTTCAAGGTAAGTATCTCTAACTTTACTCCTATATTTTGGCAAATAGAAGTAGCATAAGTAATGGCTTTTGAATATATTTATCTCTCCGTGCATTAGGTTTATACCTATACATAGCTTAATTAGGATTATATTATGCATGTTTAATTTTATGTTTACTAACCTCCATTTTGTGCCACAAGCTTTGGTGAGTACTAGATTAGGATTTTACTTGTAATTTACTTTTGTGAATATGAAAAATAGAAGATAGCTAGGGTTATTGCATATTTTTGCTTGAATGGAGGCTTTGGAATCCTCCATAGTGATTTTATTGTGTTAAGAGATCCATTAGATAGGTTTAGTAGATCCATCTTGATCATGACCCTAAATATATAATGTATTAATAATAAGAAGTGTAAGTAGAATTTATCTTCTCGAAGCTAGGATTGATTTAATAGATCAGTTACATTTCCATTTGTATATAGACCCACATAATTATTTATGGGAAAGAAAAATTATTTAACAACATTTCAAAATCTTTAGGTATTTTGTATCTTATAACCAAAGCCTAAAGCTTATCTATGTTTGTCACTTATATCACTCATGTTTGGTTAGTATGAATCCATAAGGAGGAGGAATCGAAAAATCCATAAAAATTTAAAATTCAAACCATTTAAAAAAAATACAAAGATAAAAAGGAAAAAATAAAAAGTTAAAAGTTAAAATCATATCAAAAGATGTGATTCATATCTTAGCAGATCTCCTATTTTTAGTCAAAGCTCAAACAACATAGTTGGAATCATGATAGAGTCAAGGTCTATTAGGTTTTGATAAGCTAATAGACTAAGATAAGAGGTCTCAAAAATTCTATTTAAATGCTACCTAATTTCTCATACAAGTACCTAATCTTCATAGTAGATCGGTAGTTCTTTAAGGGGTCCTGAGGAATAAGGGACATGTTGTGGGAAAGTAGGTCCATTTTGATTCTATTGTATATATAACCTTCATGATATGATATTATTACTACACTTATTTGCCTAAAAATTTTGTGTTTATTGAAAACAAATATATTTTTAATTTGAAATCCAATAAAATTTTAGCACCTACCTATTTACTTAATATGTCTCATACTTACTAAGGTTTATTACAAACACCTATATCATGCTTTTTACATTCCCTCTTTCATTACAAACATTCTCAATATTCCTCCTTTATGAATATTATTTGTTACCTAATCATACCCCTTTTTATTCCTTTTTGTGAATTGTAATATAAGACCTTGTATAGTACAAAGCCTTCCTTACAAACATTCCATTACCATCCATTACTATTTTCCATTTACCTCCCCTCTATGAGTTACACTATAAGACATTGGATAGGACTAGGAATTCATCATAAAGTATACTCAAGATTCATACCATGATTCAAATCACAAAATAACTGTAATTCTTCTCAATAAGTGATTTACACAAATTTATATCATTTTACTTTTTATTTATTTTATGTCTCACATGTTTCCCAACTTGATTTACTATGTTTGACATTTTCATTATTGTAATCCATTTATCTATGTTTTACACACTTCCCAACATGATCTAGTGTGTTTTACATTTTATTCCATTATTTTACTTTATTTATGTTTTACATGATTCCCAACTTGATTTAGTGTCTTTTACATTTTAATTATTACATATTACTTATGTTTTACATGATTTTTTTAGCCTAATATAGTATGTTTTACATTTCATTCCATTTCTCATTTAGTTATGTTTTACACATTTTTTAAACTTAATTTAGTGTGTTTTACAAATTTCATTTTAATTTTACACAATTCCCAACATAATTTAGTGTGTTTTACATTCTATTTTTCCATAATATTTAATATATTTTACATTACATTTCTATATTTTATAATTTTATATTATTATTTTTATCATGCATTTGTTCACAATTGTTAGAAAATAATTTAAATATTATCATGCATTTTATCATAACACACACCAAAAATTAAATTCATGCTAAAAAGCAAAAACATACATCCATAACATCCATGATTCAAGTAATGCTTGATGTATAAAAAAGGATCTAGGATATATTAATAAGCAAAGCATAGACATAGATCAATAACAAAACATAAGAATTTAGGTGAGAAAACCTCTAGGAGGTAAAAGCCCATAAGGGATATTCAATATTTGAGAAAAATTACACAATAAAATACAAAGTTATCCCTATCACTTCCTCTCAATAGCATTCACAAAACACTCAAGAAAGTTTGAATGATAATATTTCATATCAATTTAATGTAATTAATAATAGGGGTAAAACCTATTTATAGTGAAATGTGAAGGGAGGTGACCATTGTAACAATGGGTCCAGCCATCCCAAAAGAAATTTAAATCATTGAAAATTATTAAATAAATATAAATTTATTATTTTATTTCTTTGAAGTTTTCACCTTGTATTAATAAATAGTACATTATTATTATTTAATTAATTACCAAGGTAAGTCAAGGATCAATTAAGCTCACTTAGACATTAAATGTTCTAACACTCCCCATTAATATTAAGTGGAAATAAAAGTCTTAGTCACCTTAAAAAAGTAACTATAATATGTACATACTTGAAGGATTTAAAAACCTTCCTCATGCCAAACATCATTTAAAAAAAAAAATAGTCCATAAACTACTTGAGAGTAAGTTTAGGATAACGTGATTATGAGACTACATCTCATAGTTTTTCATGAATAATCAATAAGAAAATTTGGAGCTTTTTACAACATAAGGACCTCCATTACAAAGTATGCTTTTAAGTATTGGGTATAAAATTCAAAATTCAAAATGATGTTTACTTAAATCACATAACTTCCACATAAACCTTACAATGATTTAAAATGAGAACAAGTATAAAAAATAAGAAGTAACACATGGCCATTAGAAAGTGACATTGTCATGTACAATCCCCCTCAATGGTAACTCTGAGAGGCCTAGCATTGCATAAATTTGACAAAACTTGATGGCACGAAGTGGTTTTATGAAGATATTTTCCACTTGTTCATCTATAGAATAGAAATATAGATCATTATCACCATTGAGAATTTTATCTTGGATAAAACATATACAAACTTCAATATGTTTGGTTAATTAGTGTTGCACTAGATTTTTTACCATAGATATATAGCTTTAGAACCTAAATAAAACTTAAACATATACCCAAAAATAGATTCATGATAGCATAGTATGGTTAGCATCACAATGACCAAATATATAAATATAAAATATGACTTTTTTAGTTGTGGTAAATCACATTTTAAATAATCAAGTCATTTTTTAGGAAAATAAGTTTACTAATTTGATTACAAAGTTAGTGACAAACATAAATTATTGTATGTAATTCATTATTGTACATCTCTGATATTAATAATATGAGACTCCTCAACTATCATGTGATGAACATACAATAATTTTACTAATTATATGATACTAAGTTTAGCTAAACATTAGATATCTTATTATAAATAATTCATTTTATAATTTGAGTCTTAACAAAATATTGCAAGTTTAATATGCTTTAATTTTATAATGATATAAAATTGGATTTAACAAAAGATTTAGGTATGTAACCTCTCATACATTAAATATGGAAAATTTTAGCATGATATTGAATCATCCAATCAACTAGATATGAGACCAAAATAAATAATTTCATAAATATATGAATAAAATGCTTAGTAAATTAAATGATGAAGAGTTAATTAATAATACACAATCCATTTACACTTAGCATTTCATAACATATCTTATTATCAAATGCAGAATCTAAGCATGTTAGCATGAACTTACCTCACTTATCACAATTAAAACATAAAAGATCCAAACTTACTAAGCATGAGCTTCTTACCAAATGCAGTAAGTGAACATGATCATTTTTGTCAAATTAAGCATGATGTTATGCATATAATGTATTTAAATGTTAACTCATACGTGTTGACCATTTTTGGTCACCATGGGGGAGGCCACATCTAATTCAATTTGAATAATTAGATCACCTATAGGCTTAACAAGACTTAACCAATTCAGGGGGAAATCAAATGAGTGTGAGGTCAAACCCATGCAAGTTTTAACACTTAGGTATTTTAAGGACATTCTTGACCTTCTTATAATCTTATAGGCCTTCTTATAGAACTTCCTAGTGAGCATAAAGCACTCTCAGATCCTACATGGGTCAAACTTACAAAAATACTTAGTTGATTTTGAGCTTTTTTCCTGGTGATAGTTTCAAGTTAAAGTTGATAGACCCCAAACAATATCTTGGCAAGTTCCTAGGTTTTTAATGTGTCAAGGCTATAGTACAAGACTCCTTGCATCACATGGTAATAATTCATAGGTCTCCACAATACCAACCCCTTTTTCAAGTTATCTTGAACCTTTTGAGTGTTTTCCAATACTTAGTTAATTCTTCCACCTTACGCAGAGCCATGTCTTAACATTCTATAACCCCATGCCTATTCAAAAATTTCTTTTAGACTTAGCCATTTTATCAATGTTTTAAGCAAACTTGTACATGGGATGAATTCATGTGGAAAAATCTTGGTGACTTGGGGCCCCAAAATGATCCATGTAGTTGAGTGAATTTATCAAAACAATGGGTTAATAGGATTATACCACATGGTAAAATCATGCTTCATCATTGAAGGATGGCCTACTGATATCTTAATTGTAAGTATTTTAACACTTAATTTTTCAAGGAATGCTTAGATCTGCATACCATTCTCTTAATATCCTTGGGCCTATGAAAAAAGTGTTTAAGACTTAGTATTTTTATTCAAGGTCTACCTAATGATTTCCATGTTATCAAAGTTATAAGCTAGTAGATAGGCAGGATGCTACCACGTGTCATGATTTGGATGACTCAACATCCCAGAGATGTTAGTATAGTTTTAAAGATCCTAGGTAAGTAGGTTGGTGATATGGTAACACATGGCATAATATCATATCTCTATAACACCATGGTGGATATTATAAGTAGAGCAAGGTGTAAGTGCTGTAAAAGAGTGGAAAGAGGCCACATAGCTAGGGAATGGAAAATTAGGGCTTGTAAAAGTAAAATTGATTGAAAAATAGAGGATAAGAACAAAGGATCAAGAATAGGACATGTGGATGGATCTCACCATGAAAGGGTCTATTGGGATCCACGATGGAAATGTCTAAGGCAATTTTGATGGCCTTTCTAGCCATCAAAACTATTGATAAGTAGGAAATGGACTGTATAACTATATTGATTTACCAAATCAATCTTAGAGTGGTTCAATCTTCAAAATCATGGTGTAGCTTGACTCTAACTAATAGAGTGGGGTAAAGGTGATGACCTAGCCCCAATCATCATAGTATGGCATGGATATTGAGATAAAACATAGCATAAATAGAAAGAGAAGTTGTAGGCTTGGAATGGGCTTGATAGGTAGTTACACTTACATGGCTTGGTGATTCCAAGAAGATGTTCTATCTTCCTAAACTAACTTCTCCAATCATGAATCGATATGTAATGACTCTATTAGTGTAAAATTCCAAATTAACCCTCAAGATCTAGATATTTTGCCTATTTAAGCAAGAAAATAGATCATTGTAATCATGTTCAACTTGGGTATGGTAAAGCCCTTCTCAAGTAACATCTGTTCTTGCCTTTTGGAATGAGTAATAAGTTGGTTTTAGCCTTATTCAATATTTATTTTAGTGAATAATTATGGTTATGCATGATTGATAGTGGTAGTGTCTTAACTCCCCCTCTTTTATCCTCTCACCCTTACCTCTTGTTAGTAGATTGGCTCTTTATAGGTCACATGAAGTGTTGTAGCTATTTATGATGGGAATTAGGTGTGGAAATATACCATTAGTGTTGATTAATTTCACCTCTTGGTTGTCCATCCTAGTTCATGTATCTCCTAAAACCTTCATGTCAAAATACTAATGCATAGAGAACCTTAGGTTGTAGTTGTGTAGTCTAATTAGTATTATTTCATTTCACTAGTGTATAGGTGAGTGGAAGAAAATAAGTTTGGTACATCACCTCCATGTTTTATTTCTTATTTTTAGTTATCTCTATCTCTCCCTTTTCCATATAAAAGTAGTATTGTAGTGTCATTATAGGTGATCTATTAGAGGAATCCATCCTTCTCTAAAGCCTCACCCTAATTATAGTTGACCCATAACCTTATAGTGTTCCCATTGTATCATCTAAATGAGTAAAGCCTAAAATAACTTCCTCAAGGGTGTGATTTAGAGTGATAATAATTTCTAACATACTTGGTGAGATAAATTGTCATCTATTAAAGGATTTTTGGTGTTATCCTTAAATATATCAACCTCTAAAGGCATGACCTCAAGTATGAATGATGACTTTGAATGCCAAATATACTAGTTTAAGTAGTCTAAGTGCTTAAATATTATCAAGGATAAATATTTAGGTGATATTCTTGATCTTTCCTTTATTTTAAAGTGATCAAATCACCTCATGACTCCAACTCCAACTTTGGGTTTCATTAAAACAATATTATATGTTATAATCAAGAGGGATTTTAACTCCCATTTTCCTCATGGATACACAACAAAGGATCTACCCATTTATGCCATTCAATGGAAGCAACCCTCTTGTATCAATCTACTGCAAGATATCCCCACCAAATCTCTCAAAATCCTTCCATATTTCATTGGAGAAGATGAGACCACCACCATTGAGCACATCAAGGACATTTACCATGTGTGTGTAGTCCACCATGTGCTTGATAATAATGTATTCATATATCTCATCACTTTTTCATTCAAAGGGAAGACTCTACGGTGGTATAAAAGTCTATAATTGGGATCCATTCATAACTGAAATAAACTTAGTGATAAATTATGTAGATAGTTTGAAGAGAAGATTAACCACCTATCCCTCATTAATAAAATTAACACCATCAAGTTGGCCCCCCATGAGATTTTAATTGATTTGAACATAAGGTTTTAGATAACTTGGGATCAGATCTTGCCATTAGTTAGGCCCTCTATGAACTTAATATTTCTATACTTCTTGAGGGACATTGAATGCAATGTTGCAATCATGATTTAGTTGATAGGGGGAACACATTTCTTGATGTTTACAAGCTCTCCATCAAGGTAGAGAGTTTATTGATCCAAGAAAGTAAGGTTTATTCCAGGCTTCCAATGCCTTTACTTCATGTACCCCTAGCCACCCTCGCACCTATTTCATTCATACCTAGTAGATCAACTCCTTGTACTATTTTCAAAAAATAGATATGTGAGGTTAAATGCCTCATATAAAGCTTCAATAGTGAGTTAAAAGATATCAAAAGGCAATAATCATAACAAGAGGCACCCCATCATACATATTGGCCATATAAGTAACTGTACCAAGGCAACATATAATCTCAAGTGTAACTCTCATTCATGCATCCATCTAATGAGTGCAATGCCAATGCCATTGGAACCTCAATAAATTTTTCACCCACATAAAGTAACCTAATATAGAGTGAATCATTTCCATAAAAGTGATGATGTGGACTAGATTCAAAAGAGAGGGTGTAGGAGAAATCATAAGATGAGTTTGAGCCTCTTATTTTAAATTGGAAGGAGAGTGACTTTGGGGACATGAGCTTGCATGAAGGAAAAAATTAGAAGGCCTATTGCATTCATGAAGAGAGTGATTTATTTCCCAGATTATTTAATCTAGGGGAACAAACCATAGACTTTTAGTGATAATTCAATGATTTGGTTAAGGAGTTCAAAGCCCAAGTTGATTCGATGTCTTATAAAGTATAGGGGTAACTCATGATCAAAGTCATATTTGAATCAACAAATCACAATGAGCCATTTAGTGTTGAGGATTGGCATAATGATTTAAGTGCACAGTTGGATGCAAGTGTGGATGAAGCTATAGAAGTGAGGGAATCAAACTCAAATAAGCTGAGGCATGTGATGAATAAAAAATTTGGCCTCTTAAAATACATATGGTTAATCATGAGCCAAGAGCATAGTGAGGTGAAATGAAATTTATGAGAGATTGGCTCAAATTTGAAGACATCCATTGACCAAAAAAAATCATTCACATGATTTGATGTGTATCTAGATGGAATCATTCATAAAAAAGGAGCCTAGAAAGATTACCTTCTTTAAGCTCCTCTTGGAAGCAATCAAAGTGAAACTCCTTCACATCAAGTTAGTGCCCACCTACCTCTACCCATCACATGACAACATGTTCATACATAACATAAGAGTCTTATGAGGCTTCTATTTTGATCTAGGTTGTTTGAGGCCCCTATTTTTAGTTTATACATAGTACTTTTATCCACTTTTTATTACCTCCAAGTGTTTTTACATATTAGCTTAATTTTTCTCTTTCCTCTAAGTTCGTTTGGCATAATATGTGTGTTTCCTTGTCTTTTTTGCTTATGGCATTTTTAATTCATCTAGATATAGTACAAGCTAGATAAATTGAATTTTTATGGAGTTGGTAAAATGTCTCCTTAGTTTATTCTTAATTATGGTTAAGGTTAAATAAGTTGTAAGGTTGTGTTTTCAAATGTGAAAAGGTTGAAGGATCCTATGAATCCATGACTAATGGTTTGATATAAGTATACTGGTATAAAAATCTTAGTAGGAAAACACACCTTAGAGGTCACCAAAATGTTGACCATTTTGGTCACCATGGGGGAGGCCATGTCTAATTTAGTTCAAAGCTTTAGGTCACCTATTGGCTTATCAAGACTTATCCAATTTGGGGGAAATAAAATGAGTGTGAGGTCCAACCCATGTGAGTTTCAATACTTAGGTGTTTTTAGGGTGTTTCATACCCTATTATAACATTCTTATCCTTCTTATCATCCTTCTCAATGAACACAAAGCACTCCTAGAGCTTGTAGGGGTTAGAATTTCAAAAAGATAGTTGATTTTAGGTTTTTTTTCTCTTTGATGGTTTTAAGGGGGAACTATGTTAAAGTTGATAGGCCTCAGATAATGTCTTGATGGGTTCCTAGGTTGTTAGTGTGTTAGAGCTCTAGCTCAAGCCTCTTAGTGCCATGATGTAGTCATTCATAGACCCTAACAAGTCCAACCCTTTTTCAAAGTCTCTCAAAACTTTTGAGTGTTTTTCAACACTTAGTCAATTATTCAACCTTGCTTAGAGATATGTTTTAACATTTGATAGCCTTAAACATGTTCCAAAATTCTTTTTATACTTAGCCATTTTATAAATGATCTAAGTAGGTATGCAGGATGAAGACACATGGTGAAATCTTAATGATCAAGGGCCCTAAAAACCATCTATGTAATTGAGTGAATATGGCATAATAGTGTGTTAGTGAGATTATGCCACCTGGTAAAATATTGCTTCATATTTTAATGATGGTCTACTAGTAACTTCTTTTAAATTCTTTTAAAATAGTTAATTTTTCAAGCATTACCCATAACCATGTGTCACTCTCCTAATAGCCAAGGGTCTATGCAAAAAGTCTTTAAGACTATATTTTTATTCAAGGTTTGATCAATGATTTCCATGTAAATAAATTTCTAATCTAGAAGTTAGGTGAGATGCTACCACATGTTATGATCTTGGTGACCCAATGTCTTGGAGATGTTCATATAGTTTCAAATCTCCTAGTTAAGTGGTTTAGTGATATGGTGCCACATGGCATAATACCATAGCTCCATACCCCCATGGTGGATATTATAAGTAGGGCAAGGAATCAATGCAACAAAGGAGTGGAAAGAGGCCATGTAACTAGGGAATGGAAAATTAGGACTCACAAAAGCAAAGTTGATTGTTCAATGAAGGATAATAACAAAGGAGTGATAATCAGACATGCAGATGGATCCCACCATGAAAGGGTTTGCTATAATTTATGATGGAACTATTTGAGGTAAGTTTGATGACCCAAATAGATTTCAAAACTATCAATAGGAAGGAAATGGACTATTGAATTGTATTGATTCATTGAATCAATCTTCGAGTGGCTTGATCTTCAGATCATGGTGTAGCTCAAATCTAAATGTCAAAGTGGGGTGAAGGGTGATGATCTAGCCCCATTCAACATAGTATGGAATGCACATAGAGATAAAATAGATAATAAATACAAAGATAAGTTGTAGGCTTGGAATGGACATGATAGGCAGTAACATAGGCATGGATTGGTAATCCCAAGGAGATATTCTCTATTCCTCAACTACCTTCTCTACTCATGATTCAATTTGTAATGGAATTATTAGTGGGGAAATACAAATAAACCCATGATATATAGTTATATTACTTATTTGAGTATGTAAATAGATCATTGTATTCATTCTCAACCTAGGTATGGTGAAGGCCTACTCAAGTAACACTTGTTCTTGCTTTTTAGAATGAATAATAAGTTAGATTTAGCCTTATTAAAAATTAATTTTAGTGTATACTTATGGTTGTGCATGATTGATAGTAGTAGTTTATTAATTCCCTCTCTTTTATCCTCTCATCCTCATCTTCTTTCAAGTAGATTTGCTCTTTGTAGGTCACATGAAGTGTTATAGCTAGTTGTAGGGAATTTGGTGTGTAAATATGCCATTATTGTTGATTCATTTTGCCTCTTGGTTATCCCTCCTAGTTTATGTATCTCCAAAAATGTTCATGTTGCAATAATAATTCAAAGATAACATTAGGTTGGAGTTGTGTAGTCTAATTAGTCTTGTTTCATTTCATTGGTGTATAGACAAGTGGAAGATACTAAGTTTGGTGCATCACCTCCATTTCTTTTTTTCTTATTTTTACTTATCTATCTCTCTCCCTTTTCCCTATCAAAGCAGTAGTTTAGTGTTAATCTAGGTAATCCATGAGAGGAACTTGACCTTCCTCGAGTATTCACTCTAACTATAGGCAACCCACAGCCTTGAAGTGTTCTCATTGTATCATCTGAATGAGGAAGGCCTAAACAAACATCCTAAAAAGTTTGATTTAGAGTGATAAAAATATAAATTATAAATATAATGTTAGTACATTTTCTTTAATTTATTATCTAAGGAAAAATATATCTATTACAATATAATTGTAATTATAATTTAACAAGAATCAATCTAAATAATTTTACTAATAAATATAAATGTAGTTGAGACACTATTAATTTAGTTAGTAATAATAAAGCTTATATAATGGTCAATGATATGCCATGAACATACATGTATTTTTATGTATAAAAATGAAATATTTAGTATGGACTCTATTCATTATATTCATAGTAATATTCACGGATTTGATCCATAAAAAACATAGGAATATTTACAGAATACAACATTGTTCTAGTTCTCAATAATGGTGTGATTTTTACTTTCAACAACACCATTTTGTCTAGGAGAATATGGATATGTTAGTTATATTTGAATATAAAAAATTAATTCATCTATAAAATTAATAGATTAAAAATAAACATTAAGATATGTAACTTCAAAAGGTCTTGCAACATCACTATGAATTAATTCTAAAGGATGAGAGGAATTCACATCATGATTCTTGTGAAGGGGATTAGTATGTTTCTTACCATGTAAAAAATCTCACAAGTTTTATGATGGGAAGAAATAGAATGTAAACCAAAATCATGACAAAGAGAATACATATCATTTAATCTTATAAAATAACATGTTCAATATTTCATATCATAATTGAGATTCATTCTTACTATGCAATGAAAGAAAATATGTAAAAGAAGAAGAGAAAATGTATAAACCATTCTTTTGAACATCTTCAATAATCAGAGAATTAAATTGATTTATAATGGACAATCTATCTTTAATTAATGTTAAAATTAACTTATCATTCATAAGTTGTTTAAAAGATAGAATTTTTTTCTTAAACTTAGGTACAAAGAAAACATCATTAATAACATCATTAATAATAACATTTACAAATTTTGTTTTTCCTTGTTTAGTTGCTTCTAGAAATGAATTATCTTCTAAGTAAATATTTTTAGAGATATCTCTAGAATCATAAAAAATATGAGATAATAAATTCATATGGTGTGATTCACCCCTATATAAAATCTATTTATTCTCATTAGAGAGTAAATAAGATAGTATGTAGATCAATAACATTAGAATTATGTTTCTGATTGTTGTTCTGAATAGGGTTTTGATTTTTCTGATGGTTTTGTTATTTTTAGAAGATTGATTATTAAATATATCTTTTTTAATAAAAATTTCAACTTCTATGACCAAATTTATCACACATATTATAAATCTGATCAATCTTAGGTTTATGAGTCTTATTACAAAATCTCTTACTCCCATTTTTGCCTTTAAAAAAATTAGGATTAGGTTTATAGTTTCTATTATTCTCAAAAAAAGGTTGAGATTGATAATTTATTGATTAGAATTTTATTTATAATCAAAATTAGACATCACTTACTCTTATTGAATCAAAAGAATTGATAGTGTAGTGAGGTTTGGGATATCTTGTTTCTGTTGGGTACTTTGAATTTATAATTAATATAAATTTATTAACTTTTATTATGAATGTTAAGATGAATAATAAAATAAATCAATTGATCTTTAATCAAATTAAAATTATAACTATCTACTTGAAATTTAATATTCTTAATTTTACTAATAAAATTCACAACTTTTTCATCTTTCATAAGTGTATTCAATAATTCAAGAATCAATTTAATAATTTTTAAGAGGTGAGTGACTTCATGCATAGACTCAAGGAGTTTAGAAACATCACTAAGAGACTCCTGATTGTTGATATAGAGTAGGAATTAATCCTTGACACTTTGCAATATAATTGATGTGGCTTCTTATGATTTATTTTAAAATGCATTTGAAAGTTTAGGGGTAACATATCATCCTAATAGGCATTTTTCATTCCCAACAACAATATCCCATAAATTTAAAGCCATAAATTCTACTTTAATAAAAAAATTTATAAATATTATAGTTAGTTCCATTAATCATTTGATATTTATCTAATACAAAGTTAGGCGAAGCCATAACTTTCCTTTAAGAATGATAGTATAAAACTAGATAAAAACTTAGAAATGAACTTTTTAAATAATATTTTGTACTAAATTTGCAAAAAAATAGTGATTTTATAGTGTAAACAAGATTTAATTATTCAAACAGATGTGAAATAATGTAATAAATTACAAAAAATTGCATTATAATAGGTGTTACAAGTGTTGTACACTAAACAACTATCTAAAAACTATGATTAAAAAGTTATAAAAATTATAATAGGATGATTAAAAAAATGTATCAAACTAAGGCATCCAAAATGTACCAAAACCTATAGATTGATTAGCCATTACATTATGGTCAATAAGGTTTTGACTGAGTCAAATGTCATAAAAACACGATCAATAGGTCAAGGATTTTGCACGTGAGAAGAGGTAGGCAAACAAAAAAAAGCTTTATAATCAATAATTTTTAGAAAATAAGACTTTAATAAATATTTTGAAAACAAAAAATAAATTAGTGGTAATGTGTTTTGAACACTAGACCGCCACTTTGCAAGAGCTTAGAAAAATAACATCCACCAACTCCTCTACAGTAGCACTTGAAACAACACATGCACTAATTTATTTAAAGTATATTTTTAATATTTCATAAATAAAAAAATATAAATATATATTTCAATGTGCATGTAAAATAATTTTATTTTTATAAAAAATGTAATTTCTAATGTGGATCCCTTTGGTCTACATGGAATATTTGAGGCAAATAAATAAAAAATTTACTAAATACTTTTTCAAAACTATTTACTAACCTCTAAAATGTATTCTTATATAGTATGATGTAGAGGAGGAAGTTGATTTTATACTATATCTTGGAAAAGGCCTTTTCAAGCCCTTAAACTGACCATGAAACCTTCAAATCTTACAAGAAGGTAGATCCAACCCTTAAAAAAAGAGTTTGTAGCCAAAAATTAATTTTTTTTTATAGAATTCATGATATTCTCCAACCTTACATGGATGTCCAAGAGGTATAAAAATTTCACAAATTCTTGGAATGGCCTTTTTAGGCCCTAAAACTTTGTAAAAAGCCTTCAAATCTTAAAACTAAGAATTCTATTTAACCTTAAAATGAAATGTGGGGGTATGTATTTTAATTTAAGCTAGGGTTAAGAATATAGAAATAAAATAGCATGAGGGTGATAATTATATGTATATAAGGACAATTAAAAATACAAATATACATTAAATTTATTATGCTAAGATAGTCTAAATAGATAAAGTATAATTAAGATAGATATATAAATGACAAAAAAGAGAAATACTTATGTAGTTTTGGATCTAGAATAGGTTGAAAATAGGCTATAAATATTTCTAGAATAGTTTTTAGATTCTAAATTTGGTGCCTCTAGATATTTGGATAGTTATGTCAATCCTAGATGATTTCATTGGCATTACTATATGAGTTTGATGATAGTGTCTTATATAGATTATATGGTGAAATAGGATATGACCACCTAATTGATTTTGTGTTTGGCTTCACCTTCACTCTAGTGCATTTAGATCTAGGTCATGGACTGTAACTCATGAAATTACAAAATTGTAGCTTTCCATCTTGAATGTGACCTTGGGAAAAATGGGATAATGAATGCACGGTGTTGAGCTAACTCCTATGACCCCACTATCAAAGGATGTGGATATATAGATAATAATCTGAAGAGGGCCTCAGAATGATATATTTATCCCCTATATGTTGGATTATATATCAATCATTCAATGTGTGTAAATCAAGTAAAATAATTATCTAACTTTTAACTTGGAAAATTAGGCTCTTAGGCTTCTCCTTTTATACTTAAAACCTATAGATGTGTTGTCCCTATGATTTATTTATAAATAGGGAAGCTTTGATCAATTGAGTTCTCTTTGAGTGGTATTTTATCTAAATGATATGTATTCATAGATGGGAATGAATTATGGTTGATATCAAATTTGTATCAATCCCTTTGGAATAATAATTCATATTAAAGTACTTAGGCTGACCATTAGAATATGTTTCATTTTATAATTAAATTACTTTAGGGTACTAGACACTTTCATTGTGGTAGGATAATAACATTGACACTACTACCCATTCTAGATGTTAGTGTTCATGGAGTAGTAAAACAAGTAAAGGATAAAAAATTGCATGGGTGTAAGATAAGTAAATTATAAATATTCTAAAAAAGATATAATGTCTATTTTATCAATATAAGACTAGTCAGACTCAGAGATATGCCAAGGGGTATAAGATAGAGTAGATGCGAGACATGTTAAATCAAGGAGAGTGTAGAACTAATATGAATAGACAATATCTAATGTTTCCAAGTTACAAGACTAAGGTGATACATATTCATAAAATATCATTTACATTCCCCCCCATTTAATCTAGTAATGAAATTACTAGTTTAAAGGAAAAGTATAAGTACCTGGGTATGTATGTACACCTTGTCTTTTTTTGAGTTGAATTTGAGTTCCTTTTTTGGAGATTGACCTGAAACCAAGAACATGTTATAGTGTAAAATTAGTTCATATAATCTAGGTTAAAAGTACTTGAAATTTAAAGAAAAAGGTTTAGGAGTACACCTATGTGTTAATGTAATTACCTTGCCTATTGGTGAGTTATTTTGTAAAATACATATCATTGTAAGGCTCTAAAACTAACATTAGGATAAATGTAGATAAAATATTTAAAGTTCATATATCTAAGGAGACAGAGACTATAAGGCACAAACCCCCAACTATGGATTAAAAGTGATTTTCCACCTAATAGTTAAGATTAGCTCAATCATGCAACCCAATGTTACTTATAACCTGGTGAGGCTGGATGATCAAATCCAACCTAAACACTTGGAAAGATTTAATTATTTGATCACCTCAACCATACCAAAAGGTAAAGCAAATAATATAGTATATTTGCTCAACATGGTCCATAAAATTATGTGTAGTATCAGTATGTGTAATGGTTTTGGAATCCAAAACTGATATAGATTCTATAATATTAAGCACATGTTACATAAAATATGCACCTTAGATATGTCTCATGCTAAAAATATGTATAATAATAATACTAATGTATATAATTCTAACATAATTATGAATCTATATGATATAATTGTGTGTTTTGGTCAATTCGGATAACTTTTTAAGTGTGGAGAACATAATTCTGAAGCATGGCCTTATTAAATATAAGAATTGATATAAGTACCATAATGAATTAATCTAGATAACATGCTTAAAAATCACACCCCCAATAAATTTTTAAACTTTGAATGTGTGGAATCCATATCTATATGACATGCCCCCACTGAATCCGAAAACTAATATGAGTACCATATATTGAATGAATGTAGAGAGCATACTTCCAAAGCATGCCCCCACTAAATTTAAAAACTATGAATGTGTGGAAGCCATACACATATAACATTCCCCCATTGAATCTAAAAATTGATATAAGTACCATATACAAAATGAGTGTGGAGAACATGCTTCCAAAGCGTTCCCCCACTATAATATGGAAACTATGAATTTACAGAAGCTATATCCATATGACATGCCCCTAATAAATCTAAAATTATTCCAAGTGTGGAGAACATGTCTCTAATACATGACCCCATTAATATTTACCCATTTGAGGTGATGGAAAGATAGGAACTAGGAGTTACGCCACCTCAAAAGGGTAAGATGACTATAACATCTATGAATGCAATCATGTAACATATATAAGGAGCATGTCTAGGTAAATGTATCATTGGAGTGCATAGAACAAATGTGATATCATGTAGGAATGTTATTTATGATAAATATCATGGAAAAAACTATATAGTAATAGTATAAACTAAAAAATTAAACACACACACACACAAGAACACTTAAAGTCAAGTAAAAAAATAATGGTCCAAGGAAACTAAAAACAAGGGGCATGTTCAAATTTCACATAATAAAAGGCACATGACTTAGCCAAATGTCCATGAAATAAATAATTTCATATTTAAATGTCTATACCATAAACAATGACATGAAATAAATTTCAAAGAAAACATACATAGGCATAGGGTCCATAAGAAAATAAGTATATTCAAATGCTTGAACAAGTAAGACAAGACAATCAAGGAAGTGGATAAATTAAAACATAAGCAACCAACATAAATGAAAGAATATTGTCAAAGATAAAAATATAATGTTGAAAAAAAATACATGTTCTTAAATAAATAATGTTACCTTGACAAAGTAAGCAAACCATAAATCTAAGACAAGATATTTGACAAGTGGGGAAACCGTTAAATGGAGAAAAACCCCATGATCTATTATAAATCTTGCAGTAATGGATATCCAAGTACATAATAAGAATAAGATTTAAAATAAAGAGAATGTGTGGATTTAAGCCAAGATAGCATCACATGGATGCAAGAGAAAGAACAAGATCAAGATTGTACAACATGAAGAATGAGAGAGAATAACTAATAAAAAAAGCTATAATGAATAAATATTTACATGTGCAAGCTTAGACATGTGTGCCAAGTGTCCCTAATCTTCTTACAAGTGGGGAGGATGCATGTGAAATGTGGGGGGGGGGGCGCAGGGAGGAGTTACATGTAAATAATTAAAAATCTAATAAGTTGACTAGAGAGATGAGTGACACCTCACAAAGGTTAGAATAAAATACATTTATAAATGCAATAAATGCACACACACATAAGACTTAGGATAAGCTTAGAAACCTATAGAAAAGACCAAAATTAATGTTAATTCTCCAAAACTCCTCCTTAATCTTAAATTTAGAGTAACAAAAGTGGGAAACATCTTTTACAAATAAATAAGGGAGTTGGAATTACATAATACTTCCCCTTAATAGAAACAACCATCAATAAGAAATACAAGATATTTAGAAAGATACAAGAAGGGAAGGTTTTGTCAAAAGTCAAAAAGAAAAAAGTGTGATCACCAAGAATATCCAAGAATATTGTTCAAATAATTTGGGTGATCCATAGTGAAATAAAGACCAACAAGAAAGAATAATGATCTAAAAAACCTAAAATACAGAACAAACTAACACCAATATTTCAAGTTAAGTAACCAATATGCTAAAAAATATAATATGCATAGATAATCTAATAAAATTAGATGTACAAATGGGCAAGTTTGAGAAAAGACAACTTTTGTATATACATAATATTTTCAAAAAATTTCAATTATTGATGTTTTTTCTCATATAGGAACTCATTAAGTCTCAATCTCTCTAAGTGCATGCCTTGAATAGTGAACCAAAAAAGGGTGGGAAAACCATTGGTGATTCAAAATATTGTTATCCCCTATACCACCTCTTAAAATGAACACAAAACTATCCTATACATTTACCTAGGATTTAACACCTCCATTACACACTCCTCTAAGCAATTCACTACCTCAAAAAACCCCTACCTATGCCATAACATATTTTTTCCATTGACTAAAAAGATAGCTTGGGTTGATGTTGTTCTTAAAATATAAGCACATTATGGAATTAGGCCAAGCCCAACTGAGCTAGTCTAAGACCTAACTAATTTATTTATTAAATAATAAGATTAATTGGGCTGAATTTGTCGAGTAAAACTTTGAAAGAGTTCAGGGTTAGATATGAATATATAAACAGATCCTTTTTACCAATTTAAAGAGAGAGATAGAGTTAATCATTAATTTGTGCTTCTTTACAATTTACTCTTCCACCATTCTACTTGAGGAGTCATTGATTAGGGTTTACACTTGGAGAGAAGAATCTTGTCTTGTCGAAAAGTCTTTGATGCTTAAAGGAAGTCATAAACTAGAGATATCCTATGTTTATGATCCTTACAAGGTATAATAATCTCTTTCAAACCACCATTGACCAAGGGAGAGAGTGAGATTTGATGATTTCATCTTAAAGGTAAGTATCTCTAACTCTTACTCTATTTTAGTATATAGAAGTAACATAAGTAATGGATTTTGAATGTATTTCTATCTCTATGCATTAGGATTATGTATATATTGACTTGATTAGAATTCTTCTTTACATGTTCACTTTTATATTTATTACTCCCATTTTGTTTTAAAGGACATGGTGAAAACTAGATTAGATTTAATTTATTATGTCATTTAATTTCATAAGAAAACATAAGACCTAGCTAGGGTTATTATGTGGTATTGCTTGACTAGAGGCTTTAGAACCCTTTCTAGTGATATTATGTGGTAAATGACCCTTTAGTTAGGTCTAATAGATCCATATTGGTCATGACCTTGATTTTCTAATTATACTAACACGTGGAAGGGCTAGTGTGATTTATCTTGTTTGAGTTAGGATTGATTTGTAGATTAGCTTCACTTTCCATTATGTATATTCTAATGAACCTGATGTTAACTAACCCTTGTAGGTTTTCTTTCATGCCTTCATTTATTATTTATTTTATTTTTACATCAATGGATCAAATCTATTGACTCAGTCTGACATTCTATGTGTAGATTTAAACATAGTCACTTCGATTGACTCTATATTTCTTTGTGCATGTCATCCTCAACCATAGGTAACTAGATCGATCTGCTCAACTTAATTTGTTACTTTTCATACAAGTTATCAAACTCAGTCAACTCATCAAACTCTATTATCAAGCTAAAAATATTTATCTAGATGGAATATTAAAAAACAATAATTTTAGCATCTTCAAAATCATCAATTTAATTCTTACCATCTTAGTCATTTCTTTTCTTTATTACAATCTTATTTTTCATAGTTTTCAATCTATAAAACTATAACTAGACATGAACCTAGGTTAATTAGATCAAAATAGTTCTATAGCTTGATTTCCCATTTATAAGACTCATTCGACTCATTTGACTACATTTTTATGGATCTTACTTCAATAGACAACATCAACCCAATTGATTATATTATGTACTATTTGCATACTTAGTCATTAGAATTGACCCTACACTCTTAAAGTAGAGGAATTAACTCATCTTATTAATAATTAATTCACTTTTAATTTTATTTATTACTTTATTAGATTAACACACATAGACTAAATAGGAGGTTTTGATTTATCAATTTAGTCACACTATTTTTATTTTTCACACTTCTGAATCTCATAACATCATAAAGTATTAAAAGATTCTACCCAAGGTCTACCTACTTGGATTTCATCACCAAGGGGGAAACTATCTAATTTTTTTGATTGAGTATAAATACATGGTTGATGATATATATTTAAAAATCACTTGACACCCTTATCACTAGAACATTGTGAAGTGAGCGGGTAGAACCAAATACCAAGTGAATACCATCACTAATAATATTCATTTCATCTTTAACTACCTAAAACCATCCTTAAATTGCCTTTCTATTTCATTTTTATAGCCAACTCTCTATCAAATTTATTTCAAAAAATTATAATTTAAAACATTAAGGAATGAGCACATAGATTAGCATTTCTATTTTTGTTGCTTGCTCTCTAATAATTATATGTTGCATTAAAAAAATTATATCAACTAGCATTGGTTTAAGGTTTGTTTTGTTTACCACAACTAGATCAATTGGACACTATTATTTTTGTGTTTATTTTAGATATACAAACTAACACTAGATCATCTACATTCATAATTGTTAAAACATGTCTCTACCTTTAGAACATAGTCGATCTACTCATATACAAGACAATCATCCTAACCGATCCAGTCTTTCATAGGTTGGTCAGTATTATTTTCCACAGAATATAGTCATTCTATTTGATCTAATCTCTCATAAGCTGGTCTATAGTTCTTCCCCATAGAACATAGTTGATTGATTTGACTATGTCCTTTCCTATTTTTTTCTATTGACCTTCCTTCCAAACTTTGTTGATCTTGGTCAATACTATTTTTTATTTGGCTAACTTTTCTCTTATTTTTCATCTTTTCTCTCTAATATCACATTATTATTCTAAGCATCATGAAATCTCCTATCAAAAAATTTTGGACAACTTTAATCCATTTAGATAATATATGAGATGTTCTTTCCTTCTTAATCTTGCTACCCAAGAGGATTCTCACTATTTGTGCATTTTATCTCACCCCTCATATTTGGACTACAAGATGGTCCAAATTACCCCAATTGATGACACTGATAGATTAGATCCATTTCACACTTCTTAAGACAATTCTCTCTCTAAAGCACCTTATTACATTTTAGGGAAAATTAACACAATCTTAACCAATAACCCTATAGGAAATATTTTAAACACAAAAACCCCATACCCTAACAATATTCTACTCAAAAACCCATTCCCTAATACCAATTTAAGGAATGTTCCTCCTACCATTCCTAATAATCCAAATTTAAACACTAATAACCCCATTCCACCAATTGACACCACTCAAAATATTACACAGATAGTGAAACAAATGAATATTATGTAAACATCTAATACTTATCAAATGATGAAAATGCAACATCATTTATTAAACATGGCTAATCAACCTCCTATTCTTCTACCCCCAAAATATCCAAAATTTTATCCCTCCACCTCTTATAGATGCCTCCAGAAATATCATTCCCCAACCATTGTGCACAACAATATGCTCCAAAATATTCAAAATAAACCTTTACACCCCTTTATTATTTCTATTGATATTGGAAATATCTCTATAACTATTAAATATGATGGGACTAAAGACCCTACATATTTTCTTAAAGCATTTGGTAATATTTATAAAGAGTGGATTCAATCTAATACCTTCAACACTACCAAAATTTTAGTTAAAAAACTCATAGGAGATGTATTATAATGGTCTAATAAACTCTCTTAAAATTTTATATGAAAACCCAAGGATTTAGTCAATCCTATAGTTAATGAATTTCAACACAATGATCTTCCTAAAAACTATCTTATCCATTTCATCAATGTTACAAAAATCCCTCATGGAATCAACTCATGATTTCAATAAATGATGGAAATATTTGGATCACAAATTTAATCATAACATGATTGATGACAACTTATTTAAAATATTCATAATTTCCTTAACACCTTCCCTTCAATATAAGGTTCAAACTTTCTCTCCCTAAATTCTAAACGATGTGATTGATCAATCTAAAAGATAATACTTTCTTATGAAATAGTTTGATCCCAACATTAAAACCATCAAGGGATCTTTCCAAAACTTAGCTAATACAATCTCTAGAAACCCTCCTCAAATAAAACTAGGAGTAAAAAAATGGATAATCCTCAAGTTTCCCATACAACCCTAACTGTTCAATAAATGAAATAGTTATTAACACTTTCTAAACCTTTCACTTACATCAATAATCCACCTACATGGTATGATCCTACGAAATTTTATTGGTTTCATGCTGATGTGGGTCCTTCCCATGAAACATGTCATAGGATTACCAACTTTGTTATTTATTTTATGAAAGGATATACATTCAATCATGATGTTATGATTAAAATATGCCATCATTATTATGTTAATGCCTATTAGAAGAAACAATTTTCCAAGCCTTCTTCCTATAAACATCCAAAAAAAAAAAACCTCTAACCTAAAACATTCAAATGAGGATATATGTGTAATTGACACTAACTGTGACCAATATTATACCAATTCTCAATATGTGAATGTATTTAAAGTCATTTAACAATGTAAACCCACCCACAAAGATCTCATCACTAAACCAAAAAACCATCACTTGATGAATAACTTATCAAAAATACAACTATCACTACCTACCTTCTGAAATAAATGAGGAAATACTTCCACAACTAGAACCTCAAACTACCTCTAATCCTAACAAAAATATTTTACCCTCCAAGCCTCATGCTAGTTATTCCTCTTCTAAATCACATTGGAATTTATTAAAAGATCCCAACTCCATGCCTTGTAACTCATGGAGTTAGTTCGTACTTCTCCATATCACCTCAAATTATTAATAAAACAATTAAAAGACATTGAAGAACCACTTTCCCTTAAAGTGGAACAACCTCTTCAATATCCTACACCAACATAAGTACATACTATTGAAACTATTTTTACTTATTCCAAACCTTCGATAGATTCCTTCAAGAAGATATGATTGATTATGATATTATTTTCTAAGCCAACAATCCATCTATTTTCATTAAAATCACAATCAATATCATCCTTATTAGAAAAGTCTTTGTTGATGAAGGATTAGGAATCAATGTTACCTCCCTTTGGTTAATTCAACAACTTGGATATACCAAATATCACCTTAAGTGTACTCATTTCACATGTCAATGATTTGATAAAATAAATAAAAAATCACTTGCTTGTATTTGGATCTCCCTCACTATTAGACCCAAGACCATATGTACCAAGCTCATGGTTCTTGATTTATCATTATCCTATAATATACTCTTATGTCATCCATGGACACACCACATTAGGGATATTACCTCCTAAGGTAGTCAATATATCAAATTCATCCATAATGGCAAAAATTATAAATATGAAGTAGATCCTAATCCATGGGGTATTCAAGTACCCAACCCTAAATCCTAGTTTCGGATCCCTACCATTCTATGAATTAATAATGTACCTCTACCTAAATTCATTAACATGAATCCGTATTTACACATCACTCTTGCCAATTCTAATGATGATAAACTAAATGAATTATAAAACACTTGAAATACTACTAAGTTACCTCCTTATATTTTAGAGTGGCTTCCTCTTTCCTTGTTACCACATGATCATACCATCCCTCTCCTCAGTGAGATCACTAAACTACTTCCATGTAATGCACATGAAACTTATTACAAAAAAATATGCCTTCACATGTAATGAACATAGAGTGGTAAGATTATTTCAAGATCCTTTGATAATGTCACCCCAAAAATTTAGTGATCTAGGTGTATCTAATTTTGATGCTCCTTTAGAGACAAATGTATGTACTATTTCCCATACCTATGTTGATAGCTATATCATGGCTCAAGTTCAATCAGATGACTTGGATGTACAACACTACAAACAAACATTAAAAAAAATACATGATTTCAACCATGATTTCCATTTAATTCATATATTAATTGATGGTGAATTATAACCTAAAGGTCATTTATCTCCCATTAATCCTCCACTTATTGATACCTCTTGGGTGGTTGAATAAATCTTACCTCTAGAAAATTCAAATTTTTTAAAACAATCTATAACTTCTATATCACCAACCAATCTACCAAATTTCATTCCATCCTATGATCCTATACATGAAACTAAATATACCCACATTAGTTTAACCAAACCACCATATAAAACACAACCTAATACACCTATTAACAACCTAGTTAACTCCAATCAATATCAACTAATAATTCCACCTACACCTAAAATTACCCTTGATGTTAAAGCCACATATGTATACTAAATACATTATAAATATGATCTTGATGGTAATAAAATAATTATCTCAAAGTATATGTGTAATACTATGGACCATTACCCACACTCCCTATTTATGAATCCATACTTGAGCTACTCCATGCTAGAGAACCTCAACTTCCAAAGCAACACCATAAACTTGGAAACTTCAAATGAAAATCTCATCATTTTAATAACTTCATTTCTAGTGTGGACCCTAAAATAAATCTTATTCCTTCCCTAATTAATTCTCCATATCATTCATAATATGGAAGTGTTATGCTCATTGAATAAATAATAAGAATAGAATATGGTACACCATCATGTTCTAGACACATCATCATCTTTTAAGAACTCAAACTAACAAAAAATGATAATTTTAGCTTATTATTTGATAAGTATCATGAAATTTTTTTTTGGTCATAGTAGGATATGCCAAGTATCTACCTTAGTATCATTATACATAACATCATAACTTACCTTGATGTAAAACCCATCTAACAAAATTAATAAAAAATTCCACCCCAAATTTTTGCCTTGTGTCATAAATAAATTATTAAACTTTTAGATGCTAATTTTATTAAAATATTGACTATTATGAATGGGTATCATACATTGTTCCTATTCATAAAAAAATCACCATGGTCATTTTTATATGCATTGATTTTCATAATATTAACCTCGCATGTCCAAAATATAATTTACCATTACCTTAAATAAATGCCATCATATATTCAACTATTAGATATGAAATGTTATCACTTATGGATGGTTTTTCACGTTATAATCAAATTCACATAGCACTAAATACTAACACAAAATAATTACTATATAATGGGGAACATATTTCTACATAAAAACACCTTTTGGCGTTAAAATTTTTGGAGCCACTTATCAATATGCCATGACTCACATTTTACGTGATCTCATACATAAGATTATGCAAACCTATGTTGATGACCTCATTAAAAAATCTAAGAGTTGTACAACATGCCTCACTGATCTAGCTATCATTTTTGATAGATTTATATAATACAAAGTTAGACTTAACCCATACAAGTGTATTTGGCATCACATCTGGTAAAGGTTTAAGGTGTATAGTCTCTTTTCATGGCATTGATGTTGATCTTGCCAAAATTAATGCTATAATCAACATGCCCATTCATCATTCCATTCTTGACATTTGAACTGACCTTGGAAATCTTGGGGTAATTATATAGTTCATCCCATAAATGGCTTACTATATCTACTCTTTAATTTCATTCTAAAAAAAGGTAATGCTTTGGAATGGTTAGATTCATACCAATTTTTTTTGTTAATATGAAAAAATATTTTCTCCATCCTCCCACCCTTTGAACACCTTGCAATGATTATCCTTTAATCTTATACACATATTCTATCCCCATATAAATTAAGGAAATGCTTTCCCAACAAGATGGTAATAGTAGAGAGTACACTATTTACTATATTAGTCAAGGCCTCATTGACTACAAAAAATGTTATACCAAAGTAGAACATGATTTCCTTGATATTTACTTCACAACTAAAAATATCTATCATTGTATGCTTTATCAAACCACTTATGTCATTTTCCACTTTGAACCAATTCATCATTTATTCTCCAAAACATTCTTACCTAGAGATAAAATTAGAAAATAGATGGTATTCTTGATGGAATTTAACCTTCGAATTGTCATAAAAAAATCTATCAAAGGGAAATTTATTAATGATCAAATTGAAATGATACCTATATCGGCTATGAATCACTTTAAAGATAATCTCCCCAATGACAACATTATTAATGTTAAAGGTCTTAACCAGGATATCTCCCTTAAAGATCATTTCCATAATTTATCTACTGATTTAAAGGCAAATAATCAAGAAGATACTGGCATCATTACTAACACTAATAAATCTAAAGTAGTTATTGAAGAGCTCCCTGAAGTTATCATTGATTTGTATGAAAACACCTAGACCCTCTATTTTGATGGTGCCAAATACCTCCAAGGAGCTGGGGTGGGTTTTATTCTAACAAACCCATATGGTAAGATAATACCTCTAGAATTTAGGTTAAATTTTGATGTTATTAATAAAATGGCTATATATGAAGCTCTCATCTTAGGTATGAAAGTAACACTTGACTTGAATATCCCATGTCTACATGATTTAGGTGATTCCCAACTTATCTATCACTAGGTTAATGGTGATTATCAATTTAAAAGTGAAAATCTAGTTTTTTATCATCAAATAACACCCACACTTGACAAAGAGTTTAACTCTTTTACTGTTAAGCCAATTTCAAGAGACTAAAATTCTATATATGATTCTCTTAATTCTTCAACATATCTATTTCATCCTCATCAAGTAATTAATGATTCCTTATTTCTTATCTAAATAATAAAATCACCCTTTTCTATCCAATCAAATGATTGGATCATTTGTCATATTGAGGATGTCACCATTCGATAAAGCCCATGGTACAAAAATATCATCTAATTACTTGAACATCACACCTATCCTCTAGACACAAATTCTTGTGAAAAGACCAAAATATGTAAAAAAGCCTTTAAATATGTATTTTGATACACCAATCTTTATTTTCATAATGTGAGAGGTACCTTTCTTTATTGTGTGATTCAAGAAGAGGTTCCTCCTCTCCTCGTACAAGCACATGGGGGAATCTATGGTAGTAATTGTAGGGGACATGTTATAACAGACAAATACTTATGTATGGGATAATGTTGGCCTAATTTAGAGAAGGAAATTAAATTTTTTTCTAAAAAGTGTAATACTTTATAACTTCATAATGTTTAAATCAATTCACCACTAGTTGAGCTCCAAACCATGGAGTCTCCTTGGCCATTCTCCATGTGGGGATTATATCTAATTGGTAAACTACCTTGGTCAATAGGTGATCATGTTTTTATCATTATTGATACTCAATATTTTGATAATTTGGTAGAAGCCATGCCTCTTATAAATGTCACAAGAACCACTATTTATAAATTTATCCTTAACCAAATAATTTGTCACTTTGGAGTTCCCCATATCATCATTTATGATAATGGTGGTAATTTCAAAAACAAGGACATGAAATAGTTATGTTAAATTTAAAATTTCCCACTAATTTTCCACACCTTACTATCCACAACACAATGGCCAAGATGAAGCAACTAACAAAATTCTCAATAAAATATTATAACAGACCATCCAAGAAACCCACACGAATTGTTATCTTAAGTTATATCCCACACTTTAGGCCTACCATACTAGCATACCTATTGTCATTAGGTTAACACCATTCTTATTAGTATATGGTTTTGAATCCATATTAACACTAGAAGTCAAACACCTATCTTTACATATATCTATTGGTGGTATCATTCTCGATGAATAATTATGTGAAGCTCACCTTCCTACCCCAAACCTTTTTGATGAACACTATTTATCTGCTCTTAAATATAACTATCAATAAAAAGCTTTCATCACCAAACAAATAATTAAAAATTCAAAGTTTACACTTTTCATGTTGTTGATCTAGTCCTCAAATTAAGTTACACCTATGGTAAAGAAGGAAAATATGCCCAAAAATGGTAAGATCCTTATTTAGTGAAAAAAAATCTTGGTCCTAGCACTTACCATCTATAAACTAATGAAGGCTAAGTTTTCAAAGAACTCATTAATGCAAAGTTTTCGAAGAAATATTTTACTTAACCTATCCAATTATCTCACCCTCTTAAAAATTCTATCTTATACACAAACTTTAGTTCCTTTGGTATTTTGGTTTCTTTAATTTATGAGTTACATTGTAATACCATGGATAGGACATAGTTTTCCTCATGAATACATTTTTATTTCATATATGTATTTTGCATACTTTTTCTCTTTAATCGCATGTTTTTTATTTTACAAAGCATTTTACACCCACTTGGGTTATTGTTTTATGAGTTGTAGTGTAAGACCATGGAAAGGACTAGGCTCCCCTCACAAATACCATTTTTCTAATTTATACCCACTTGGGTTTTTATTTTATGAGTTATAATGTAAGACCATGGATAAGACCAGGATCTCCTCACAAATACCATTTTTTGTCTTTTTTCACCTACTATGTCATTTTAGTTTTATATATCTTTAGAACAAAATAATATGCTTTAATGACTGGATTATTTTATTTACACCATTATTTTACATTTCTCAAATTACCTTGGTTTTATTTGAATTTTTTTGTTATCATTTATTTTTTAGAAAATTGCATCTATTTCTATATTCACGTCTCTTTTTTTTTAAACAATTACATATATTTCTATATTTTTATTTCCTTTTTTAGATAGTTATGTCTATTTCTATATGTTTGTATTTTTTATTATTGAGTGACCTTGGATTGTTACGTCTCACTCACCAATGTTGTTTTCCCTTTCCTTTACTTTTTCCATTGATGATTGAGTAAAGATTGTTACTACTCACTCATCAATGTTATTTTTCCATTTCTTTCCCATCTTTATTTAAGTATGGATTGTTACTACTTTCACATTGATGTTAGATTTTCATTTTTTTGTATCCTTAGTTTGATTTGGTTTGTCATCCTTTCTTACTTATAGTATACTTGTTTGAGTTTTTTGATCATTTAGTAGCCTTGGATTTTAATTTACCCAATTTAATCTAAATTTTGGCTTGGTCATTTGGTCCTAACTTAGCATTTATCACCCTTGCTCACCAAATTTTCAAGTACATCATGCCTACTTATTTCAATTATCTTGACTTTTTTGTGTTTATTTATTTTTGCTCTTTAAGTTTTGCATCCTTAGGGTTTATCCAAAGTTTGTCTCTATACCCTTTATGGTCAAAAATACAAAGACATCAGAAAACCATCTAATGATAAAGGTAAGTCATGATATGAAAATATTACTTATTTAATTTAATTATTTCCTTTTAGCTATTTACTTTCAGTTATTTTATGCTTTAAAATACTACAAATTACTTAGCTCAATGTTGTGTGTTACTATGATCTTTTTCTAAAGCACCATCCCATGTCTCAACTATGTGACATGTGATGAGATTGAGTGGGGCATATGTATATATAATATTTTAAAACTTTATCAATTACTAATGCTTTCTCTCTTACAAGAACCCATTGAGTCTCAATCTCTCTAAGTGTATGACTTAAAGGGTGCACCAGAAAAGGGGTGAACACACCATTGGTTCTTTGTAAGATTGTTATCCCCTATCCACCACTTGAAACTAACAAAAAGCTATCTTACATATTTATATAAGCTTTGACACATACCTTACACAATCATTCAAGAAACTCACTACCTCACACAACCCATACCTAAGCCAAAACCTTTATTTATCATTTATCGATCAAAGTCATCTGTAGAGTAAAAAATACTCTACGTTTCATTCTAAGTTTTAGTTACACACTGCAACATTTTATTCCTGCATAATTTGGTTTGAGATGGTGAAGTTTTGAAGATAGAGCGTAGGATCTATTTTACTTTTGATTCATGTTTCTCTAAGTGTTGAAAAGAAGCGGATACTGCCAAGTGTCATCGTCTGAGGCATCTTTCATATTTTATATGAGTTGGTCAGAATGTGCCACATATCTCATAGCAACTTAGTGAAATGTGCCAAGTGTCATCATCTGCAGTTTCATATTGACACCCATGTTTCATCTTTTTTTAGCGAAAGGTTTTAACAAGCTAAGTATCAGGATCAAGCAAAAAGTGCCAAATGGCAGTCATGAAATGTCTCAATTTTGCTTTTCTAAAAGCAATAGAAGATGCCATGTATCCCATTAGAAGATAGTGGAAGCCACCACATGTCACAATCCAAATTATCTTCATTTTGCTTCACTGATATAGCAAAGACTGTGGTGGGTCCCAAGTTTTGTTTCTTAAGTAAGCATAAGCCACCATGTGTCACTGTCTATGTAAATATGAAATGAGACTCAATTTTTTCTATGGTATACATAGATTAAAGTAGATACCACCACGTGTCATCTTCCATAGGTTTCTAAAAGGGTAGCTAAAAGTAGTAGAGATCACCATGTAACCCCAGATAAGTAAAGCGAAGATTGCCATGTGTCCTTTAATAAAAGTAGTGTAGATTGACACTTGTCCCTGTGTCCCTTTTAAAGTTATTCAGGTAAGAAATGCTATGGGTCTTATTTTATTTTAAGCTGTTGAAGTTTTGAGGAAGTGGATAGCAATAAGTGTCAAAGGTAGAACAATCTTGAGCAAAGACACAAAAGAGTATAAGTTATGCAGAAAGTGTCGTGTGTCTTCTATAGGTGCTGCAAAACATGCCAAGTGTCATTTTTTGGTGTCTCCTAAGTAATAAGAAGATTTTCAAAGAATTGGCTAAGTGTTATCGAGCATTTAAGAGAAGGGAGCATCCTGCAATCTGTTTCAACCAATGAATTGCCAAAAGACAAAGTGTTTTAGAATTTATAAAATATCTTCTGTTAGACACTGCCAGTTTGGTTAGATTTCAGTTAGGCCATTAGATTTGGAACAAGTAGACAATTTAGAGTTAATCCAAGGCTATAAATAAGGGTCCAAAGATAACTAGAAGGAGGTGTAATTACCAGAGAGAATTATTGTAACAAGTTTAGATTTTCTAGAGCTATGACTAAGTAATATCATTTGCTTTTATTCAACCTTCTTAAGTTGGAAGGTTTATGTAACTGTGTGTGTTTCTATGCCTCTTATGTGACTGGAAAATTAATGAGAAGATTGAATCCTATGCCTTTGTTGATATTTTCTATGTCATTTGCAAAAGTAGTTTAGGTTGTAGACTTTCTAGAGCTGTGATTAGGAATGCCATTTGCTTTTGTCTCATTTTCTTGAGTTGAAAAGTTTATATAACTGTACATGTTTCTGTGCCTCTTATGTGACTAGAAAATTAAAATAAGAAGATTGAACCCTATGCCTTTGTTGAAATTTTTTGTATCACTACAAAAGTAGTCTATGTTTTGAGCCTCTGTTTCTATAGTTTCCATCTTTTACATTGATCATGCACTTGTTTGCTCTTAAATGTAAATGAATCTTACATATAGTCTCACTGTGCTCAGGATTAAGGTTGAATTACATTTAGGCACATCACCATAGATTATATTTTCTTTCTTGAATTTGTGTTTCTGATTAAAATTCCTATCCCTTTTCCTAGTATATACTTAATATAGAGAAGAACTAGCTTCTTAAAATTTGGAGGTTGTTTCAAGTCGCAAGTCCCACATCTTGAAACTTCTCATTGTTATTGATTAGAATCAAGTGCAATTTTAAATCATCAATAGTTTTTGGCACGCCTGATAGGATCAATCTTGAATTTTCTTTCAAGATCATATGAACTAGAGAGCTACGAGGAGTCATAGTTGTGGACCAGTAACCAGATCACAATCTACTACAAATCCAGGTATTCTTTTGCCACCTTTGGTAACTAGTCCAAGAAGAAGAGTCAACTAGTTTTTACCAATACCAAGAGCAAATATGGGAGCCCCTATACCCCTAATAAATTATGTAAGTTGGAACACAAGTTGTCCCTTGATTCTCCTAATACCACTAGCCACTTAGGACCCTATCTCAGTGAATGCCCTAAAAGTTCTACCCAAATTCAGTGGGAAAGACTTTAAAACACTTGAGGAACATCTTCAAGATGTATCAAATGTCTATGCTATACATGTTGTCACATAGAAAAATGTGGCCATAAGATTATTAGCAGCTTCTTTTATTGGGAAGGCTCTAGAATTGTATCGGTCTTTGACCCCAAATACCATATCTACATGGGATCAACTCAGAGATCTTTTCTTTAAAATATTTGAAGAGAAGGGCGATAATTCTTCTTTGTTACAACAATTAATTACCATTCAAAGGGCACCACAAGAAGCCATGACTGACTTCAATTCTAGATTTCAAAATACTTGGGAAAGAATCCTTGCTATAGCTAGACCATTACCAGGTATGGCTATAGTATTTTATCTTAAGGCTTTGAATTCAAATATATCTATTATGATTCAGTCACTTGGAGGACATACTTTGCCTAAGGCTTATGACTATGCAGTCAGAGCTAAAAATAATTTGATAGATGCTGGAAAGTTACCCTCAAGGCCTCCCATGCCCATGTTCCCAAAAATTTCATTATCATTATCACATGAAGTCCCTAAATCTATAGCCCCACCTGTGTCTATGTACACTTATCCTCAACCATCTACTAAAGAAATTGTCCCCACTCAGTCATCTGAGCTGGATGATATCAAGAATATCCTAAGGACATTTTCTAATGAGTTGATCAATATAAAAGAACAACAGAATACTTTCCCTAAGCCTCCATATCAAGGCTATCAAGGAAATAGATTTTCATCTCAGCCAAACCAATATCAGGGTCCTCCAAGACAAACTAACCATCAACCAACAAACTAATTGGTTGCAGTCCCCACACCCTCACAGACTATTCCTCCCAATTCAAATAGGGAGATTGTTCTAGGGAAAAATAATTATGTGGATAACACTAATGCCTGGTGTTTTCCTTGCAATAATGCTCATACAGCTAGAGATTGTCCTATGGGTAATCTACAACAAAAGGTGGTAGAGTAAAGAAGAATGGATGGTCAGTTTGTAAGTTCTAGTGACAATCAAGCCTACCAGTCTTTTGGTATGCAAAATTTAGTCCTAGTGGCTTAGATACAAGGGATGTCCTTACAATAAGAGGAAGAAATAGCCCTAAAATATGCTTTGTTCTCATGGGTTGAAGATGAAGAATCAATATTTTTGAATGAAGCTTCTATTTCCAAGAAACCAATGGTGCAATCCGACTACTGTACTAGATCAAGGAGAATAATGTTGGAACAACCTAAATTTGTAAACAATGAAGTTATGGAGAACCCTTCATTTCAATGTCATCAACACGTAGCTGTTAGACAAGAAATGCTTTAACCAGTGTAGAATCAAGGGATTCCTACACAAATTCAAGAAAAGACAAGATATCCTAATCTTCCAAGAATTCAAACTTTTGGACTAATGAATGTGGTGGATCAGCTAAAGATGACCCCAACACAAGTATCAATTTGAGACATATTAGCTATTCCTGAACAAAGGACACTATTACAAGCTCTTCAAAATCAAGCAATGCCCAAATATGCTGAAGGACCTACTAATAAAAGAAAGCTCAAAAACATAGTTCATCTGCAGACAACACCCTTAGTGAACAATGCATCAGAGGTAAGCCAATCCAAACTGGTTCCTTCCATTTTACTAAGATAGGTGACTAGACTAAGCATAATTAGGAAAAAGAAAATAAATAATTGTTAGCCATGACACATAGTGACCCATATGAAAATTATAACTCTACTAGTTTGGGCACTTATGTTATTTTTGATGAGGACCATGAAATCCCAAATGTTTTAAGGGAAGAGACACCAACTACTCAAGGATCTGAAAAAGATTCAAAATTTTGGACTTTAAATTTTGATGGGGCTAGAAGTGAAAATGGTGCTGGAGCAGGAATTTGTCTTACTATTCCAAATGGTGAAAAAAATTTAAGGGCTATTTGTTTTCAATTTGCTTGTACTAATAATGATGTTGAGTATGAATCTTTAGTACATGGGCTCCTATTAGCCAAGAAAAAGGGAATAAAGAATCTAATAGTAAAAGGAGATTCAGAATTGGTAATAAAGCAAATTAGAGAAAAGGCAATAATAAAGAATGTCAGAATGAAATCCTATAAGCACAAAATTTGGGACTTAATAGAATATTTTGAAGCTTTTAATATTGAATTAGTTCCCAAGATTCAAAAATTTGAAGCTGATAGGATGGCACAAATTGGTTCGCAGTTTGATCCAGCAACTAACCTATTAGTTAATAATGAGTCAGTAAAGATTATAATAAGGCTAGCTATTCCTGATAATGATGAGAATTGGCAAGTATTTGAGAAGGATTTTCAAGTACTCTCATTCTTAAAACAATTAGGGGAATTTGCTGATCAATTACAACCAAAGATTGAAGAGGCATATGGGGATCAAATTATACAATTAAAGAATAATAAGCTTCCCAAAGGTTTAATCACTTTAGAGAGCCTTTTTGACCTAGAAGATGTAAGCCTAGAGAAGAAAAGGTTCCAAGCAAACAAAGCAGATTATTCTGAAATAAAGGTGAGTGAAGGGAAAAAATTAAAAGTTGGAAACTCTACAACTCAAGAAGAAAAGGAAAGGCTAATTGAATTATGCAAAAAATATGATAGAGTCATAGCCTGGAGCTATGAAGACCTTCATGGATATAATAGAGACATCATTCAGCACACAATAGAACTGACTGAAGGATCTAAGCATGTCAGACAAAAATAGAGGCCAGTGAATCCAAGAATTGAGCCTCTAATGGTAGACGAGTTGTAGAAACTTTTAGATTTTAAAATAATTTTTCCAATCAAACACTCAACTTGAGTATCAAATATGGTACCAGTTAGGAAAAAGAATGGTGATATAAGACTTTGTGTAGATTTTAGAGATCTAAACAAAGCATCTTTGAAGGATCACTATCCCTTTCCCTCCATGGAATAAATTATACAAACTGTGGCTAGATCAGAGATATTTTCTTTGCTAGATGGTTTCTCTAGATATAATCAGATTTGGTTGGCTAAAGAAGACCAATACAAGACTACTTTTACTACCAAGTGGGGAACATTTGCTTATGCTAAGATGCCATTTGGCCTGTCAAATGCTGGAGCCACTTTTCAGAGAGCTATGGATGTTGCATTTGGGGAACTGATAAATAAAATCATCTTTATTTATCTTGATGATCTTACTATTTTTTCAAAGAATGTTGTTAATCATTTTGATTATTTAGAAGCTGTGTTTAAAAAATGTCAAGAATTTGGAATATCCTTGAATCCTAAGAAATGTATCTTTGCAGTCCCTCAAGGCAAATTATTGGGACATATAGTATCTAAAGAAGGCATTTCCATAGACCCAGAAAGAGTGGCAGCTATAATGAATTTACCTCATCTAGTCAATAAGAAAGCAATTCAATTTTTCTTGGAAAAGATTAATTTCGTTAATCAGTTCATATCTGACTTTGCAAGCTTAGTAAGACCAGTGACACTTTTGCTGAAAAAAGACCTAATTTTCAAATGGACTACAGAAGGAAGGCAAGCCTTTAAAGAGGTCAAGAAATCCATTTCAACAGCTCTAGTACTTAGAAATCTAGATTTTTATAAGCCTTTTGTAATGTATGTATATGGAGGAGAGCTCAGTATTACTATTGTTCTAACATAGAAGGATGGCAAGTAGGAGGGAGAACATCCAATAGCATTTTTCTCAAGGAATCTTAGAGAATATAAAACCAAATATAACGTTGTGGAAAAACAATCATATGCTATGGTAAAAGCTCTTAAAAAGTTTAGGCATATAGTATCAGGAAGTAAAATTCTAATACTTGTAGCACATCCAAGTGTCAGAGAATACATCGTGGAGGGCGAAATTACTGAAAAAATAGTGAACTGGATAACTAAGATACTTGAATATGATGTATAAGTCAAACCCACTAAATTAGTTAGAGGTAGGGGTTTGTGTCAATATATGACTCAAGAGCTTGAAGAGATGATACCTGAAGAGATAAATTTAGGAATAGAAGAAGAAATTGTATTGAGAATATAAGAAGTTGATCAAGAATCTTGGGTCACAAGTAGGATTCATTTTATGAAAAATGGGATTTACCCAAGAGAACTCCCTAAAAATAAGAGAAGATACTATATGATGTAAGGAATTCATTTTGTTTTAATTGAATAGGTTCTTTTCAGAAGAAATTCTAATGGTAAATTGTTAAGATGTGTAGAAAAAGATGAGGCTAAGAAAATACTACATGAAATGCATCATGGAGTATCTGGTGGACATTTTTTTGCAAAGACCATAGCTATAAAGATAAGTGAAGCAGGTTATTTTTGGCCTACTTTATTTATAGATTGTTATCAGCTAATTAAAAAATGTAAATCTTGTCAATATTATGTGGGGATGAGAAGGAATGCAGCAATGTGTCTTAGCCCTATAATTGTGGATGAACCTTTTGCTCAATGGGGTCTTGACTTCATTGGAATGATAAATCCAGTAACTAGTATGGGTCACAAATGGATCTTAACAGCCATAGATTATTTCACTAGATGGACCAAGGCAGTGCCACTCAAGGAAGCAACAGAAAATGTGATCATAGATTTTCTAAGGAGTATCACTACTCATTTTGGGGCTCCTCGCACCATAATTTCAGATAATGCTAAAGAATTTTTAGGGCCAAAGTATCTGACTTTGCATTAAAACAAGGAATATATCTAAAAACTTCTTCTAATTATTACCCTTAGGGTAATGGTTTGGCAGAATCAACTAATAAGAACCTGATTAGACTCATCAAAAGAATAGGGGATGATCATCACAAAGAATGGCATAAAGTGCTTAATTTAGCATTGTGGGCTGATAGAATTACACCTAAATAGGTGATCAAAATGTCCCCATATGAATTATTATATGGTAAACCTATTGTAATTCCCCTAAGCTTAGAGATTCCTACGCTTCAACTGATTAAATAGATTGAAATTGAAGAAAATGGCCCCATGCAAGTCAGACTCGTAGAAATTCTAGAAGTTTAAGAAAAGAGGGATGCAGCACATGATTTATTGATAAAGCATCAAAAAAAGTTAAAGATTGTTTTGATAAAAAGACTTCAAATCCCCATTTTGAAATAGGCTCAATTGTTTTGAAATGGGATGCAAGAGCCGCCAAACTAGGTCAACACACTAAGTTTGAAGCATTATGGACTGGCCCTTATAAAATTTGGGCATGTAAATAGCAAAATTCATTTGAGTTAGAAATGATGGAAGGTGAACCTGAAGAGATTCCTATAAATGGAATCTATTTGAAACATTTTAGTTAAAACTGTGTTTTTTAGCAATTTTGGATCATGCAGGAGTTATGGTTTCTTTTTGAGCAGGCTCAAAAGTCCTTGGGGTTGCCAATAACTGTAGAGTAAAAAATACTCTATGTTGCATTCTAAGTTTTAGTTACACACTACAAAGTTTTGTTCCTGCATAATTTGGTTTGAGACGGTGAAGTTTTGAAAATAGAGTGTGGGCTCTATTTTCCTTTTGATTCATGTTTCTATAAGTGTTGAAAAGAAGTGGATACTACCAAGTATCGTCGTCTAAGGCACCTTCATATTTTCTATGAATTGGTCAAAATGTGCCACGTATCTCATAGCAACTCAGTGGAACGTGCCAAGTGTGATCATCCATAGTTTCATATCGGCACCTGGATTTCATCTCTTTTAAGTGAAAGGTTTTAACAAGCTAAGTATCAAATTCAAGCAGAAAGTGCCAAATGGTAGTCATGAAAGGTCTTAATTTTGATTTTCTAAAAGCAACAAAAGATGCCATGTATTCCAGTAGAAGAGAACGAAAGCCACCACATGTCACAATCCAAATTATCTTCATTTTACTTTGTTGATATAACAAAGACTGTGGTGGGTCCCAAGTTTTGTTTCTTAAGTAAGCAGAAGCTGCTAGGTGTCATTGCCCATGTAAATGTGAAATGAGACTCAATTGTTTCAATGGTATAAATAGAGTAAAGTGTAGACTGCCATGTGTCATCTTCCATAGGTTTTTAAAAGGGTAGCTAAAAGTGGCAAAGATCACCACGTAACCCTAGATAAGTAAAGCAAAGATTGACATGTGTCCTTTAATAAAAGCAACAGAGATTAACACCTGTCCCTGTGTCCTTTTAAAGTTATTCATATTAGAAATGTTGTGGGTCTTACTTTCTTTTAAGCTAATGAAGTTTCAAGGAAGTGGATAGTGACAAGTGTCAAAGGTGGAACATTTCTAAGCAAAGACACACAAGAGTATAAGTTATGCAAAAAGTGTCGTGTGTCTTCAATAGGTGTTGCGGAACATGCCAAGTGTCATTTTCCAATGTCTCCTAACTAATACAAATATTTTCAAAGAATTGGCTAAGTGTTATCTAGTTTTTAAGAGAGGGGAGCATCTTACAATCTATTTCAGCCAATGAACTACCAGAAGACAAAGCGTTTTAGAATCTATAAAATATCTTTTATTAGACACTGCCAGTTCAGTTAGATTTCAGTTGGGCTGTTAGATTGGGAACAGGTAGACAATCTAGAGTGAATCCAAGGCTATAAATAAGGGTGCAGAGATCACCAAAAGGAAGGGGGAATTACTAGAGAAAATTTTGAGAGAGAATTATTGTAACAAGTTTAGATTTTCTAGAGCTGTGACTAAGTAATATCATTTGCTTTTGTTCTATCTTCTTAAGTTGGAAGGTTTATGTAACTGTGCATGTTTTTGTGCCTCTTATGTGAACTAAAAATTAATGAGAAGATTGAATCCTATGCCTTTGTCTATATTTTATGTGTCATTTGTAAAAGTAGTCTAGGCTATAGACTTTCTAGAGCTGTGATTAGGAATGTCATTTGCTTTTGTCTCATTTTCTTGAGTTGAAAATTTTATATAACTGTACGTGTTTCTATGCCTCTTATGTGACTAGAAAATTCTAATAAGAAGATTGAACCCTATGACTTTGTTGACATTTTTTGTATCACTGCAAAAGTAGTCTATGTTGTGAGCCTCTATTTCTATAGTTTCCATATTTTACATTGATCATGCACTTGTTTGATCTTAAATGCAAATGAATCTTACATATAGTCTCACTGTGCTCAGGATTAAGGTCAAATTACATTCAGGCGCATCACCATAGATTATATTTTCTTTCTTGCATTTGTGTTTCTAATTAAAAGTCCTATCCCTTTTCCCAGTATATACTTAATATAGAGAAGAACCAGCTTCTTAAAATCTGGAGGTTGTTTCAAGTCGCAAGTCCCACATCTTGAAACTTCCCATTGTTGTTGATTAGAATTAATCACAATTTTAAATCATCAACATCATCTTGGGCTGACTCCATTCTTAAAATATAAGTACATTATGGGTGTGATGATGGAATATGTAGAGGGGAGATTAGTATTATGTTAGTATGACAAAACACACTAAAAAACATACACCTCTAGCCTAGACACTCAAGGAGATAGAAAACTATACAAATGACTAATAAATGAAATAAAAACAAATAAGTTTAACTTCTATGAGGGTAAGTGTTGTGTGCTGGAAATGATAGTGATGTGATCAGTTGTGTGAACAAGAAATATTTGGTAATGGAACTATTTGATCCACCTCTCATTGTCACCATGGTGATGTTATCCTAGATTAGCTTAGCAAATGGGCATGGTAACTTTATTTCAAGAGAGATTTGAAGGAAATATTGAATAATAACTTTACACTACTCAAAACTTATTTATCAATGGGTGAGGCCTTGTATAGCTTCAAACACTAATTATAACACAAGTGTAATTAGGTTAGAGTTAACTATGGTAGAGTTTGAACTAACCCTTAATTAAACTAAGGATGAGACATGCATTTAATATTGGGGATAGAGATCATATTTATTAGGCATGGATTTTCATTCCTAAATTTAAGAAATGTATGGAGATATTTCCAATTCTTTGACTTTGGGGATAATGACATCATCATGGCCTCTTTTTTATTGAATTTTCCTTTTTCCAAAATTTATTCTTACTAATTGCACATGGAAATTTCACTTAAAATTTTAATTTAATTTAATTAATTAATTCATTATGCTTAGCATTTTTGTAGTTTAGGAATTGTTTAAGTGCCTTGCTTAATGGGTCCAAAGACCAAACTATCAATTTACTAGGTTTTAAGTTGACTAGAAATGAATATGTGAGAGTTTATTATTGTGTACATGATAATACCCCAAATAGGGATGCCTCAACATGATTCTGAGCACTAATTTTTGATGTATGGATGAATTTTAGACATTTTAGTGATTCTAGGCTTAATTTGCACTGTTTAGTAGAAATCAACCTGAAGTTTGATTGGAATCTAGTTGTGGCTGAAATGGGGTGTCTATAATGGGATTAGGTCAGCCTCAACTAACCTAGTCTCAGACCTAACTACTTTATTTATTAAAGAATAGGGTTAATTGGGTTGACTCTACTAGCTAAAATTTCATAAGAGTTTAGGGTTATATATAGCTATATAAACACATCCTTTTTGCCATTTTCAATAGATATATGGAGTTTAATAATTCATTTGTGCTTATTTATGATCTTCTTTTCTACCATTGCACTTTAGAAGTCATTGCTTAGGGTTTACACTTGGAGAGAAGAATCTTGTCTTGTAGAAAAGTATTGGATGCTTATGAGATGTAATATAACCTAGAGATGGACTGTCTTTGTGATCCTTACAAGCCACACCAATCTCTTGTAAAGAATCATCAACCAAGGGAGAAATTGAGCCTTTAGGAGTTCATCTTCAAGGTAATTATGTTTATATCTTATTCCTCTATTTTAATAGATATAAGTAGTATAAGTATTGGATTTTGAATGTATTTATATCTCTATGGATTAGGATTATGTCTATATTAACTTTAATAGAATTCTTTTTTGAATGTTTACTTTTATGTTTATTATCCCCATTTATGACATAAGCTTTAATGAGTACTAGATTATATTTAATTTACTTTGTCATTTACTTTATTAAAAAAACATAGGTCCTAGCTAGGTTTATTATGTGGGATTACTTGACTAGAGGTTTTGGAACCCTTTCTAGTGATATTGTGTGGTAAGGGAGCCCTTAGTTAGGTCTAGAAAATTAATATTGGTCATGACCCCAATTTCCTAAATGTACTAACAAGTTTAAGGGATAGTGTGATTTATCTTCTTTGACTTAGGATTTATTTTTAGACTATCTTCATTTTCTCTTGTATGCAATTTCCATTATAAAGTGTGTAAACATGCACACAAAAAATTCACTCAGCAATATTTAACTAAAACATATTTCCTTTGTAACAAAAAATAAACAATGCATAAAGAGTTTGAATTTAATCAAAATAGAGATAAATAATATGTGTCACTTTTAAAATACATTCTGCATGAAGCATTCAAATAATTATCACAAGAATATATATCAAAGTCTATAAAAGATTTATGTCCTTTAGGAATTCAAATAGTTTTACCCTTATAGGTAGGAGATATAGTTATTTTACAAAAATGAAAAGTGTTATGCATGGATTTACCATAAAATTTACATGGGTGCAATTTCCAACATTTAGAAATAGTGTATTAAAAATAAGTTACATTATAAGTCCATTGATGTGGAGGATACTAAGATTTAAAATTCAAATTAGAAGTAGTAGAATCATTAAAATTGAGACCTTTAGAATTTATATTATAAATAGGTAAAATAGGTTCAAGAATAACATTTTCACACTTACTAAAAATACAACCTAAATATCCCATACTCATCATGATTTTTAAGCTAGGGTTGGTAGAATAAGTGTTTAAAGAAGTTTTAGATGTTTGATAAGCATAATAATTTTTGCCATTATGGGAGCTAATGTTATGTTCAAAAGACACAAATTTAGTATTTAAAGTGGAAATAAATGATTGCATAGTTTGTATTTGTTTAATAAAAGAGACTTGTAAAGTATTTAAAATATCATTTTGACGTGCAATTTGTTTCTTGAATATAATAATTTCTCCATTTTAAAAAAAAAATAGTTTACATAGTTTTTATAAAAATAGAAAAATAACAAATTTAAAAGCCATGAGAGTAGAAGATACCAAATGAGTGATCATTGAAAAAAATTAATTATTAAAAACATATATTTATCTAAAGAACAATTAAAAATATTCATTTTAACAAAAAACTAGGATCAATTAACCTGTAAATGTAAGTCCACACCAAAAATCCAAACTTAGATGAAGATGAGTTTTTTTAAATTTATAAATATAAAATGATGAAAAGACTTATAAAACAAACTTATTTTGATATTACAAGTGTTTGAAAAACTTATATTAAATTTTATATATAATGAAGTTTTTAAAAAACATAACCTTTTTAAAGAGATTCAAAAAATATTAAGGATCCATTTCTAATTTAAATTGACATAAAATAATAATGTTATAAAAGACACAATTTTTGTGAAAAATCATTAAAAACTTAGTTTACGAATTTTCAAATGTCTAATTTTAGGCAAAGAAGGAAAGTGTATTAATAGTATGATCAATACTTGAGATGATTTAATTTTGTAGTTGAATAATTATACAGTCTATGTTTTGATTTTTTTTACATAAATAGATAATTATTATTCTAATAAAACCTAGGTTAAATTATTTTTACAAAATAAAGGCATTACTCCATGTCAAAATAATTAAAAAAACATGTAAGGCACTTGATCATTTTTTTCGTAAAAAACTAGAATCACGGTTTTGATGATTTCTCTCAAACTATGATTTGAGTTTTTTTTGAAATTTTGATAGTATAATCTTAGAAGAGATTAAAAAACCCAAAAAAAAATTATAAACTAAAATTTTCAATAAAAATATAGCCTATTTTTAGATGGGCTTTTAATGTGACAAATTTTTTAAAAATGCAAGAAATCATATTTTATTTGTGCAACCAGCTTAAAAAAACTAAAATTTTTCCTATAGAGTGTAAATTGAAATGCAAGTTAGAATTTAAATATGTATAAAAAATATAAAATTTATGAAAAAAACTAGAAAAAGAGACTAAAAATCAAATTCAAGGGTACAAGTCCTAGCAAAAAATTGAATTTCTCTTCCAAAAAACCTGCAGAACTCAAGTTTCAACGTCAAAAGAGAAACATACATTGATACCATGAAATAATATTATCAAATATGAAAATATAATGTTAAAAATAGATAATACAAGTGCTTAAATAAACAATGTTACTTTGACAAAGTGAGTAAACTACAAATATGAAACAAGAGATTTGAGAAATGAAGAAACTATCGGATGGAGAAAAACCCCATAATATATTAGAAGTATTTAAATAATAAATATCAAATTACATTTAAATAATAAGATAAAAAAATAGAGAGAGTGTGTGTCTTTAAGTGAAGAGAACATCACATAGATGCAAGAGCAATAACAAGATCAAGATCGTACAACATGAAGAATGAGAGAGAAGAGCTTAATAAATAGAGCTAGAAATAATATAAAGTTATATGTACAAGCTTTAGCATGTGTGTTAAGTGTCACTAATACTATTATAAGAGGGTAATATGTTTGTAACATATGGGGGGGAGAGGAGTTACATGCAAGTAACTCTAAATCTAACAAGTGGACTAAAAAGATGACTAACACATCATAAAGACTATATTAAAGTACATTTATAAATAAAATAAATGAACACACACATAAGACTTAGTATAAGATTAGAAACATATGAAAAGGACCCAAATTAAGGTTAATTCTCAAATAATAACTATATCATAATGGCCCATAGATTCATGTGTTAGAAAAATATGTCAATTATATAACATATAAGTACCATATATAAGGTATAATCATGGATAATAGACATGTGTAAATACATATATAAGATCAAAAATTATATTTTAGAGTGAGCATCGAATGATATAATCCATGTGTATCAAGATCAAAGAAGTAGATGCCCCAATGCCATGAGTAGAGGAAAAATCCAACATCTAAAATATGAGTGTATCATGTATCTGTGTATGCTTACATCACACCCAATGTATAATTGTGACATATATGTTTATGTACGAGTAACTAAGTATGTGGTCCATTGATATGTAAGTAACACATGAATTCCAAGGAGCCAATAGAATATGTAAGTGCCAAAATTGTTTTTGTTTTTTTTGGTATTTTTAGAGTTTAATTTTCTTACATAATATATTTATGTAAGTGCATGATGTTCATTAGGTTTTTTTAAAGATTTAATTTAAGTGTATCAAGGTGGTATACTCATTTTCATATATTTTATATAAATATAAATAGACCCAACCAATTTGGTTTGAAATTTCTCTTTTTGGCCATTTTCATATTGGTATTCTTTTGATTTTATTTTAATATCAGGTAACCCACATTAAAGTCACATGGATGAAACTTTTTGTTATCTGATTGTTGTATATGTTATTGATAGACATTTAATTTCTCAATAACTTGTGTGTATTTTTTCACTAAATTTCTATAACTGATGTAATCATTTTGCATTATATTCATTACTTTGATGATGCCTATTAGAAAGACATGTAAAGAGGGTATCTCAAGTTTGATTGGTAATACAACCTATTTACCATAGACCAAAGAATAAAGTGTGGCATGAGTAGGTGTGTGGACACTAGTGAAGTATGTCCATAGAGTATATACCATCTATTGGTTCCAATTAGTATTGTATCTCTCAACTATTTTGCCATTTATTTTGACAATTGCTTTATTGGTTGCCTCTTCTTGGCCATTTCCCTGTGGGTAATAAGGTATAGAAAAGTTATGTTTAATCTTATATTTACTACAAAAACATCTTACTATCTTAATTTTGAATGATGTTATATTGTTATAAATAATGACTAAAGGTATGTTGAAACAAGAGATGATATTGGTCATCAGAAACCTACATATGTCATCTCCTATGGTAAATTAAAGTGGAATGGATTCCACCCATTTTGTGAATTATTTTTTAGCTATAATAATAAATTTATGTCCATTAGAAGATACCTGATTTACTTTACCTATCAAATCAAATCCCCATAAGGAAAAGGGCCATAGTGAAATAATCAACTATAACTCATGTAATGGTGTGTGATTCAAATTACTATATTTTTGACATTGTAAACATAATTTTTCATGTTTAATACATTCTTGTTACATTTTAGGCTAATAATAACTTTTGTGTAAGATTTTTTAATATGTGGCATGTCCACTAAAATTCCCACCACACTTACTATCATGCATTTCGAGGAGTACAACATAAGATTCATCTTTGCTTAAGAATCAAAGTAATTATCCATCAAAACATCATTTTAATAAATCATTTTCAATTATAACATAACAAAATTCTTCATTTTATAGTTTATATTTATCATTTCATGTAAAATGGTTTGGTATATGTGATTAATAAAGAAAATTATAAATATCAGTATACCATTTTGTGTTTATAGTATTATGGGTAATAACAAGAATGTCCAAGGCATTCATTCGATTAAAAGAAATGGAAGGATTATGTAGTTGTAATATTTTAATTTTTATGTGATCATCATCAAAAGTCATCAAGGATGCTACACTTTCCATATCATCAACATGATGATTATATTTATGTGTAATACTATTGATAGAAAATGTGTCAAATATTTTTGTGAGTTTATCTACCATTTATTTATATGGCATAAGATGGTCTTATTTAGTTTGGTAATGATAAGTAACTTGATTAACAACCAACTAGGAATCAAAAAAAGATTGGATGTTTTTTTATATCTAGCTTATTGTGATATGGATAATCTAATGATCAAGGCCTCATATTCAGCTATACTTTTGGTGCTTAAAAAAGATAAGTTGTAAGATAAAGGCATGCATTTACCTTAGAAGGTAAAAAATACAATGCCAACACCTACTCTTATTTGATATTTTTATCCATAAAAAAACATTGTCCATGGAGTGGAGGATATATTATATGCCTCGAATTCATCTAAAAAAGCCTCAGTGAGTGGAGAAGAGTTTGGTAAAGGAGTCATGACCAATTGGTTGGCTATGACTTGAACTTTTATTAAATTCTAGGTTATAAATTTTAGATCAAACTCTATGAGATGCATCATCCATTTTCTATGCATTTTTTTAAATGTGTTTTGTTCATGAGGAACCTTAATGGATCTTTTTTAATTACAACACAAACCTCATTATTGAGAAAATAATGTCATTATTTATAGGTAGTGAAAACCAAAGCTAAACAAAGTTTTTCCATGGCTATATATTTGAATTCATAATTAACTATCTAGTGACTAATATAATAGATTTCCTAATCTTTGTGATTATTATCAAATTGTGTTAGCAATGCCCCTAGCACCTCATGGGTATTTGATATGTAAATAATTAATGGTCTATCTAGAATACAAAGCATAAGTATTATTGTGTTTGATAAATAGTTTTTTATGCTATCAAATCTTTGTTGACATACACCATCCCATTTGAATTGTGTATCCTTTTTTAGAAAACATGTAAAATGGATTGTTTTATAAGATAATTTGGTAATGAAACACCAAATAACTTGAATTATACCATGTAAACATCATGATTATTTTATATTGGTTGTCAATGGAATTTATACGATATATTTTACCCTTTTTGGATCAACCTCAATGCCTCGTTGATAAATGATGTATCCTAGGAGTTTTCCTAAAGATAACCCCAAAATACACTTTTTTATATTTAATCAAACATTAAATTTTCATAAGCATTCAAATATTTATCATAAATCAATAACATTGTCTCAATAATGTTTTGATTTGGAAAGAAAATCATCAAAATAATCCTCAATAGTTTTACATATGAAATCATAAAATATATGAGTCATGGCCCTTTGATAAGTGGCTTCTACATTTTTTAATGCACAATATATGACCATGTAATAAAATGACCCCCAAAGAGTGGTAAATGTGGTATTTTCTTGATCTATAGGGTTAATTTTGATTTGGTTATATCATGCGAATCCATCCATCAATAAAAATATTTCATATCTACCTATGGAATCTACAATCATGTCGATATTAAGTACATGGAAGTCATCTTAAGGGAAAACATTGTTTAAATCAATATAATTAGTACAACATCGAATTCCACCATTTGATTTTTTAATAGGGACAATGTTAGACACCCAGTAAGAATGCATGATGGCTCTTATAAATCCAAAGTCTACAAGTTTTTGAATTTCATAGTTTACCAACAACACCACTTTAGAATGCATTTTTTCATATTTTTATTTTATTTTACTAGCTTTGAATCTAGGTATACTAGTATATTATGTATTACCATTGATGGATTGATAATAGGCATATCCTAATAAACCCAAGAAAAGATTTCATGAAAATCATGAAGGCCCCATTGATATGTTTTTACTTCATCCTCCTACATCATTACAGTCAATAAAATTGGTCTAGAGTCCTTATTTATTACAAAGTTATATTTGTTGTTTCTTCATTTAACAAAGTAGATTTCTCTATGACAAATGGTGTGGTAGGAATATTATTTGTTGTATCATGTTGGATATTTGGATTATCATTCTTACCAAATTAAACATGAGCAGAGGTGGCATGAGGAAATATATTCTTATGATAAAAGGAAGGAAGATCCTCATATATCCCCAAGTACTATAGTAAAGATTCATTATTGGAAAACTCATCCATTATTATAATTTCTAGGGAAGTAACATCATTGATTAAATTATGGTTAACTACTTGGAGCTTAGTTGTGGAGATATTCATACATTTTGTTTTGGCCTTTTGGAAATAGATTTTACTTTGATGGATATGTTTATGTTTAGTAGCTTTGATTGAAAAAACCAACACTTGTCAATTTATATTATTTACAGGAGAAGTGAGTGTGATATTATTTTCTCATTTTTACCTAACCCTTATCCATTATACCAATATTTGATTAAATATTAAAAACCAAAATCAGATTTATATGCATGTGGTGCAAGTTGGATGGGTGGTTGAACCATTACATAATGTTTGAATGGATTACTACCCATTGGCCATGTGTAAATGAATCTCTGATGACTAGATTTTAAGTGTGCATGAAACATGGAGGGAACCATATACATCTTATGTATCTAAGGTCATCCCAAATAATTTAAAATTTAAAATCATTTAGCACAACCTGACACAAAGTTGTTAATGTATGGGAACTACCGTAATATTCAATGTTATTTATCTTAATACTTGTCATGATATATTATCAAATCCTTTGATACTCATATTATATGGATCTAAATTTGATGGTCTAATGCCTATGATAAAGAGAAATGACATGTTTCAAATGTTAAGTCTAGAGCTATGCATGATGTGAGGGGGAGCATATGGGAAGATGCTACAGTCATGGTAGAAGTGTGAAGATGTCTACTAAAACTGTTATTTCAAGAAGGTTGACATGATAGCTTGATTAAAGTAAGTCATGAATTTTGACAAGGTTTTGTATCTTCATGCATGAACAAAGAGAGCTTGTGAGTTTTGTAGGTAGACAAGTCCAAGGATCAAAAAATCTTAAGTCCAGATTGGTGTATATCAAAGAAAAAGATGACATGAGATGGAGCTTGATGTTAGAGGGAGATTTCTAAGCTCTGTGAGTAGTTTGTCAGGACCAAGGATTAAAGAAGTCTAAGTTTAGATTAGTGGATGTCAAAGGGGATAAATTGATTCATATGTTTGAAATTATCTAAGTATCCTAAACATCTTAATAATATTTGAATGCATACATGATGTTAAGGAATGATTTTTGGCATGTTAGAAATAGACCCTTTTTTGTTAATGTCAAAGGGGGAAAAAGATCAAAATGAAGAAGTTTAAATAAGAAGTCATTATGAGGGTGTTTTGCCATCAATGACAAAGAGGGAGATTGTTGAGCATAGTCATTCATGTTTGTTTATCATTGATATCAAAGAGAGCATGTGATACTAATGCATTAATGACAAAGTGATCAGATTGACGGTTTGTAGAGATATGATGCATTTCCAAGTTTGTAAGGATAAACAAGAAGTTGTGAGGCATCCATAAATGTCTTGGTGAATTTTTTGTATGTCACTTGATCATTTGAAAATAAAAACATTCATATATTAGCTTAAGAGAAGATAAAACATCATTTCACGTCATATAGATGTGTATGAACCAACAAGTTTGTGCATTTATTTTAGGTATTTAGAAAGTCAAATGAGGTTAATGGTTTGCATGGAGATGTTGTCTATAGTACCAGGAAGGTACCCTAAAAATTTGGACTCTTGAAGTGTTTTATAGATCAAGTTATAAACCTTAAAAGTTGCTCTTGTAGACTATGATGGGATAGAGACCATCAATTTTAAATATGTTGAAGTCTAAGGTCACTAGTCAGTTAATCTAATAGTGAGAATTCATCATCCAAATCTTGATTCAATAGTGTTTATTTAGTCAGAATGTCAAAGAGTCTAATATTAAATGTGCTAGTGATGAATGTCTTTATTTCATTGATCTAATATAAGATCAATGGTTTATAAGCATTCATACTGATAAATATTGATGGTGTGGGTCGAGTCAAAGAGTCAAATGTGCAAAAGGCATGCAAAGCTACCAAATGGCACAATCACATGAGCTCTGATCTAAAATAAATGGTGAGAGTTGTAAGATAAAGACAGAGATACTCATTGGAGATTGATGGTGTGTATTTTTCTATAGTTTTTAGGGAGCACAAGATGAGATTAAAGTTCTTGATGTTTAGTGTCTACTTAGTGATCATTAGAATTTAAATATTCAAATTTGCTAAGGAAAACCAGTGATTAGTTTTTAAGCTATATATTTTGATCTAGGATGAATTTATTGATGCATTAAAAAGAAAAGTTGTAAATAATTTCATGATGAATATAGAAAATTTGATTATAGGATTTTAATGTTTGTATATTTAAAGATAATAAGCTTTAGAGTTGACTGTTTATTTGATCATGTTCTGTAAGGGACCCTGAGAAGGATAATTGAGTTGTTCTTAATAGTATTTTGATGATTTAAGATGATAAAACTATTGTAGAGTGCTGTATACTCATTAAGGACCATATATATGGATTTTTGAGATTTTAAAAATCTATATTTAGTGTGAAAAATTTCCTATAAGTTGCTATGTTTGTTAAATGCAATGGTAGTTTGAGTGACTATCTTGTAGAGGTAAGTTGAAAGGGTTATGTGTAGATTTTAAGAATAAATGGACATGGAGATGTTTCATAGTTAATATATGATTTATTAATGCATTTTATTGATTGGATTATTTTATAAAAGTGTTTATATACTTTAGTTCTATATGGCATACTTTTTTGTGTTTCTAGGCCTATTGTTGAGGAGTCTAGAATGGCTTGGTTTAAGGTATGAGGCTGAGTTATAGGTGACATGAAACCATGAGGTAATGATAAAATGTATATTTTAAATATATTTTATGTGTTAAAATAATTTTTAAAGGATGAAGGTGGTCCAACTAGTCTCATATGTAAAGGCCTAATTATTTTATGTCTCACTAAGACCTAATGGTGGTTTAGGGGCTAAAGAGGTATTGGAAGAGATATGAAGAGTATGGTTATCACATGTAAAGTGTGTGTGTATATATATATATATATTTTTTAATTATGTATCAAATATTTAAATCATATTTTATAGCCAATATGGGTTAAATAAAGAGAATGGTATATATATAAGACATAATTGGACTAATTATGCTTGTTGTGTATGTGTGGATTGAAGTAAAGGAAAGAACCTTTGAAAGAGAAGGTATAAACCAAAGAGGAACATTAGAGAGTGAATATAATAATTCATGATTGTATAATAAATTTTATTTAGGATGAAACACATGTCACTAGACCTAATGAGCCTAAAAGAGGTAGTTTGAGCAAGTTAGCCTTAGAGGCAGCTTGAGAGAGATTAGAGGTGAAGAGTGCAGATAAAGGTGATCATCATCAGTTTAAGAGTATAAAAATGTGTTCAAGGTGATATTTATATGTATTTGAGTGTGTGATTGGTTTCTTAGGGGTCTGGTTTGTCCTTTTAATGTAAATATTTCTAAATGTCTAGTTGTTGTGGGTGTTCATCTAGATAGGGGTAGTTGCTCTGTATGAGATCAATGTCTCAATAAACTAAGGGATGTGTGTTACTTGATTAGTTTGTACTGGTATAAATATTGGATCTTATTATTATAGGATTATAGTCCATATTTTATGGTTTAGTGGGTTTTATCCCTCAAGAGGGTTTCCCACATATATGGCATGTTCAGGTGATGTATGCTCTTCTATATAGTTTGGATGTATGTGATTTCATGTTTATGCTACTTGATCAAGTTGATATATGTTGAATTTTTAAAGAGTTTGGATTTTAATTAAATTATCTTGCATCACTGATTCACCCCCCAATGATTGTACTTCCAACACTCTAGGTGGTAGTAGATTGTCAAGACAGTGAATGAAAGTTACAAAAAAAACTCTTATTTATTAGATTTGGTCTAGTAGGAAGGGTTGACCAAGTCAAAGAATTAAAATAAATAGATAATATTTAGACCTATTTTTTTTCCATTGGGTTATTTATACAATTTATATCCTTTGTGACAATCAATTTTGTCACTCAAGTTGACCTATCATAGACGAGGCTAATAGTAAAGACAATGAGAAAAACCAATCAGTGTGAGAATGCATTTAGGGATTGGTTGAAGTAGATTAAGGATGGATATAACTAATTAAGTTTATTATTCAGGACATATAAGTCATGTTCATATTTATTATATGTTTTTGAATTCTTTTAAATGTTGAAAATTATTTTCACAAAATGACCTATTTAAGTGAGTTAAGATAGTGAAGGAGTAAGGTTCAAAGTTTGATCTATATGTTCTATATTTTATATTAGACATATTTAAATATGTGATTTTATATTTTATAAATGTGTCTAATGATCATATAAAATCATTATATTTTCAAGTAATATATTATATAGGTTTTCTAAGTCATGTTTACCATGACTGGTTCTTTAGATATATTGACAGGTCTAGGTATACAAGATGAAGTAAAAAGTTTGAAACTCTTTGACATGAGTAAATGTATCAAAATAAATTGAAATTATTGTTTTATATATATATATATAATATAAATGATTTATATAAGTATTAAATTTAACTTAATAGGTTGTAATATGAAAGCCAAAATGCCTTTGTTTGATCTTTTAAGGACTGTGAGAGAGTAGCTTTACAAATTGGTTTGTAAGACCAATGGTTGATACCATAATAAATAATATATCTAATTTATAATTTTATATATATCACATAGGATGTACTATTATGAATGGGAAATGTTGTAATTATCATTACAAGAGATAAAGATAATACTTATCATGACTATGTTGAAAGGGTTTTTGGCAGTTATGTGTAGTCATTTTATGGAGATGTGTTTGGAGTGATTTTATTATATTTGAAGAAAAAATTTATTTTTAGGATGTTTTTAAGGTGTTACTATTAATTTTATTTTATTCATTATTATTCGTTATGCAAGAATGGAGAGTCATATATTTATGACTAGGTTTTGTAGTAGTTAGACCATTCTGAGTGAGCATATAAAAGTTATTGGTTTGAGGTCTTATGAATTATTTGATGATGTCAAATGGGATTGGTGATGACCATTAATTCATTTAAGATATATTAATTTAATTTTTTTATTATATTATTTGTAAAAGTTTATTGTATGCTTCAGCTATGTGAGACAATTTTTTTTGGTGTATGCAGACCTAATGGTAAGTAGACCTAATGGCATGGTTCAAGGAGTGATTTAGATTAATATGTGGTATGGGGATAATTGGATGTTATAAATTTTATATTTGAATTGTATGTGATGTTTTTCATGTATCTTTGGAGACTTAAGATGTTTCAAAGTGATACAAGAGTAATATGTGCTTGAGAAAAACTAATGCATTAGGTCTCTAAGTAGGTCTAAATAAGTTTGGATGACCTATGTAATTTTTGTTTCAAGTGTGAAACGTATTATATGACCAATTTAAATGGTAATAAAAGTGTGGAAATATTTTTGGCCAACCAAGGTGGGTGAGACTAAGTGATTGGTATAAGTACAAGGTATAATGGGCCTATTTGAGCTAGTTAAGCATATGAAGATAAGTGATTATGAGATAACCTTGAGGAGTATAATGAGTTATTGGATAAATTTATATGGGATTATATGGTTATAAATTAACATATAATAGGAGGTCTGAGTGTGATTGACAAGTTTAGTTGAACTAATGAACCTAGTAAGAGGCATATTGAGCAAGTGAAATAAGTTTGAGTAGATATGGATGAGTTGAGACCATTATAGATTCATAATTTATGTTCTCCTGATGTATTATATAGAGGTATATCTAGATAGAGAAGATAGAGATCTAAAGAAGAGGTTACTATTTGATGGTTAATCAATAAGGTGTCTTGAGCTGATCAAGTGGGTCTTGGTTGGGTTGGTGCCTAGTCAAGAGGGAGTTGGATATGAATTATATGGTGTATCTTTTATAAGTGTCCTTTAATTGGTTGGTTTGGTTCCAATTAACTTATGTGGTTGGATCCTCCTTGTAAGTTGGAGCTTGCTAAAGGACTAGTTGAGTTGGTGCTTGACTAGTGAGGAGTTGGTACTCCTTGTGGGGTTGGTGCCTCACTAAATGTTGATCCATTACTCATAAAAAAATATTAAAAGTATTTTTTAGTGGTTTTATCCAAAATTAGGGTTTCCCATATATCTCTTATGTTCATGTGTTGATATCTTTATCCATTCTTATGTAATTGCTTATTTATGCATTGTTTGTTTACTAGATTGGTTTGAAAGGTTAATGAATGATATATGGATTTGAAAGAAAATTTTGTAGAATAATTCACCCCCGCATCTTATATTTTTTATTACAACACAATTATATTTATAAAGTGCCAAAATCTAGGATTAGATACAAACATGACCTCATTTTGTGACAATCTATTTTGGCATTTTCAGAGGGTTTCAAGGCATTTTCATGGATTTAACATAAATCTATACCTTATGGGGTATTCAAAATAAAATAAATTTATAGTTTTTTTATAGGATTTTGAATATACTTAGTGGGCATTTGGTATATTTTGGAGAGTCTTACTAGATCTATAGATTTTGGACTTGGTAGAATATTTATACCCAATTGCACCTACCAAAATTCTAGATTGCTCTAGTAGACTCCATATCCAAAAGTTGTATATGGGCCTCTTACCTATCACACCTCTAATCCCAATATGATATATTTTTTAGTCCTCCCAACACATGTTGGAACTTATTACTACTTTATTATCTAGATCCTGAAGTTACTCTAACAATCTAAAGTTTCACTATTGGAACTTTTGACTACTCTAGTAGTCTAAAGTTCAACTATTAAAACTCCCAAATTATATGGCAATACAAATTTATACTTATATAACTCTCAAATACTTTGGTATAGCCAATATCTATTACTATAACTTATTAATGCTATGGTAGTCCTTAAATCTAAGTGTAGAGTGCGTCAAATTCTTTGATGAATGCACAAAAAGTTCAAAAGTCTAGCAACTACAAGGAAGGAATATAAATATAATGGGAAGCCATAATGAATGAAATAAACCCTCTTTTTACTTCCTAAGTGTAATTTTCTGCCTTAGCTATAATGAAAGGGATCACTCATCCTAAGCCTGGACCTTAGTCACATGGGAATTTATCTTTTGATCACAACCAACCCAAGGGGAATTAACTTTTCCATGAAAATTTGAACCCAAATTTTGTACACCTAAAGTTTATGCAATGTGGAGAATTCTTTTTGTGAGAAATATCATCAAACTTCCATATATTTCATCTGATAACTCCTTTTTAGGAACTTCTTTTTAAAGTGAAACTTTTTTGAGCTATACGCATTTGTCATATTCTCATGCCTTATAAAATCGAAACTCTACATATCCATGGGGTTTCACATCCTTACCTTTATAGAACCATTAGTTTAACATATACCTATTTATTTCCATGGATCAGTCTCAAGTTATACTTATTACTTTGTTCAACTATCATGAGTGGAGAGTCAAAATATAAATCTACTTGAGGAGTGAAAGCTTACACTAGATCACTCTGGGTAAAAAATAGAATTGACACTAGATTCATAGAAAGTGAAGTGGTACAACAAAAGTGATAAAGCCTATAGTCTATTATTCATATCTATGTATCCTGACTTGATCTTTCATATTGAATTTTTGGATAATTCTAATAAAGTTTGGAATATATTAGAAACACTCTTTGGGAAGTAAGACATAATAGGGGATCTTGAGTTTGAGAATAAACTCATAGATTTGAGCCTACGCTATTTTTATACTACACAGGACTTCCTCACAAAGTTCAAATTACTCAAGTCATAGTTGAAAATGTGCATCATTGAAAAAATGGGTGATCAATTGATTATTTCCATCCTTTCCAATTATTCTATCTTCATTTCTATTTTCCATGCCACCAAGTGTGCCCTTGGAGACATGGACCATGCCATCCTTGGATGAATTTGATGTTGAATTGACTTTGGAGCAAGAAAAACATATTACAATGGGTAAAATTAAGTCCTCTTAAATTGTATGCCTTAATTTTTAGTCATGAAAAATAGAAGGATTCCAATAGCAAAGAAAATAAATAAAACAAGAAGGACCTAGATCAAAGAAAGGGTAAAAAAAGGATGCTAAGTATAAGGCATCAAAATCATCCTCCTCTTTAGATGAGAAACTCAATTAAGGGTGACTCATATGTGCCTATTGTATTAAATTTGGGCATGATGAAACCAAGTACATGAAAAAGTAGATTGACCAACTAATAGAGATGCTTGAGAATCACAATATTAGTATCTTTGATTTTGCCAATTAGAATCCATTAGCATATGATTCTTCTAAGGCCAAAGAAAATATAAATTTAAAATACAAGGAAAAATTAATTGTTACATTTAATTTTGGATGGATAAGCCATAAATATGCCCATTAATATTGGAAAAATGGGGCATTAATAAGTTATGGGAGAGTTTGATCCTAATATTTTTTCCATTGATGGCCTATGGATTCCACCTCACTAATGATGTCATGGGATGATATAGATTTGATAAATGAATTTCCAATTTTAATAACTTTCATGAAATTTTCAATTAGGCTCTTGATTTAGTTTAATTTGCTTAAGTGGCTTTGATTAATTTTCTAAAATTATTTGGAAATCTATTTTCATGCTTAATCAAATTGATTGGAAATGCCATTTTATTGAGTCATAATTTGACTTAAGTATAATAAAAAGAAGGTGTCAGTAACTTATATAATAATACCCTGATTGGGACATTATGGATGTGAAATAACATGTGCACATGATGTGTGATACCAATTTAGAATAATTTAATAGTCTAGAGTGTCATTTTAGGTGGTTGTAATTTGAATCAAAGTAATTTAATAAAATATAATAATAAAATAATATACATTACCCCATTCAGGGATATATTAACCTAAATCGACACATGTACATGATAGGTTTGAATGATTTGACATATTTTAGTGATTTTGGAACATATTGTGCATTATTTCAAAACATTTATTAGATTGACAATTGTACCATAATAGTGAAAATAATTAGATGTCTATATATTTCCCTTTTTTGAGAAGGTGTGGTGAGACATTTGATCGAAGTGACATCTTTCTAAAGAATGAAAATATCACTATACTCAAAAGAAATAAATTTCATTCCCATTTTCCTTTTTTAATGTTTGCATGAATTATGGATAAATAAGTTTATGAAATTCCCCAAACATGGTTTGGGATGCCCATGATGCCCCCTCAAGGGGAAGATGGAAAATTTGGAAATATTTGATGCATGGGCCCTTAATCAAAATAGATTATAATCACATTGACTTTAACAAAAGAGGCTAAAAATGGAGAAGTTAGAAGAAATCAAGAGCAAAAATAGAGAAATGGGGCCAAAATAGTAGCCCAAGAGAGATGAAATGATGTAACTATAGGCTTAAGGGGTGAAAATTTTGAAAATTTTACTATATTTTGACCCTTGGGGGTAAAAACAAGTCATTTAAACCCTTAGCTATAGTAATTTTTGAGATATGAAATTTTCATGTGATAGAGTTAAGAATAATTTCCAATATCCCACACCACTATCATCTTGGAGAGCACATGATAGAGTACCAGTGACCATTGGGGAGTGGAGCATCTATAGGTACTTTTTGTGTATTTAATTTTGGCATTTATTACATTTATGGCACATAAGAAAGAGGTATTAGGCGATCCTATCATTTTCCCAATTTGGAAAATGGTGATTTCACTCATGAAAATGGTGGGAATGTCATTAGATCAACAACATCATCAACCTTTTAGTGAGATCATTGGTAAAAATGGTGAGTTTTCCAATATATTGGTGGGTTCACATTTTCATGTGTTTTTTTCCTTGCTAAATGACAATTTGACCAAAATCAATGAGATTGCCCTGTTAATTATAAGGAATGACTTGGTGAATGGTGAGGTCATGATAATCAGTGGGACACCATTCAGAGTAGAAAAAATGTCCTAATAAATGGTAAGATCACCAAAATAATGGAAAGAAAACTAGATGAAAATATAATGGGGCCCATAGGGGATTAATCTAGGCCCAAAATTAGAAGAGAGATAGAGACACATAGAGGATTAGTCTAGGCCTCAAAATTAAAACAATTTAGTGAATGATAGAAAGATAATTGACATGATTCCCTATGTTTGATTTTAAGGAGTGAGTGGTGGTAATTATTTCATAGGAGTGATGCTCCCAAGTATTATGGTGATAGGGGTTGATGATAGATGAGTTCATGGGTATCTTAGTAGTAGTGGACCTTTATCCCCTAACTTAATTGTGAGTGATCCATTTAGATAGAGCTTAATTTTTATCATTGGTGGAGAGGTGTCAATAAAATACCTTTAATTTTCATCTACCGATTAGGGAAGATATGGTGACACTGAAAGATGTACACCCTATTTTATGGGTGCCTATACAAGGAGCTAAGATTACTTAAATGGGGTCGAGATGACAGACCATGATAGATAACATGCTCAAGCTAGTATACTAAGAGATTATTGATGAGTGTATAAATGTGGATGTGTTGGAGAATTTGGCTTAGCCCCTATAGGGTGGATCAAGATAGGGGATAGTTCTCTTAGAGGTGGTGGTGTTGATAGCTCTTGTTAGTGGCCTTTTGTTACCTGATAAGACTAGATGGTTATCTCCCTTGGGTTTGATAAGTGTGGTAAATTAAATGTTTTATTAGCTTACCCAATTTTTATAGGGACCCATAATTCTTTCACAACTTTACATGGATTTTCATATGACAACGTCTATGGGAGAGCAAAACATAGGCCATAACACACTGCTATAGGTATGGGCCTAAGAGAATATAGCTATTTCATGACTAGTTAGACTAAGATATTAGAGGGGACGAGAGGATCCCATGGCTAGAGGATGGTAATCTACATGACCAGGCATGTAGGAACACTTGGGTGACTTATTGTAATATAGGTGAGCTATTGATGAGATGGAGGATGGGGATTTGATTTGGCATCCCTACCTAGGGACATAATGGCTATGAGTGGAGGACTTGTTTGTGATTGGATATATGATCACTCCATGTTATATTACAAGGAACCATGGCTATGTGGTGGAGAGATACAAGAAAAATTAATTATAGTGGAAGTCTGACATGCAACATGATGTCTTAGAGGATCCACACTACTTCACACATGTGACCAAGTAAATCAAGGAGTGGGGGATAATAATACCCAAGTTCGAGGTAGTGATAAATTATGATAGGTTGTTCATGTTTTATGGGACTATGTGGGAGGGGGTTTAGATGTAGGGGTCATCAACATATATGTCACCTAGTGGATTGGAGTTAGACCCATCCTATTGATGAGGCCTTTGCCTCAGTATCTAATTATTAATTAGAGGTGGGTGAGAATGAGGAGGGATCAAGAATAAGCCACAACATAATGATAGGGTCAAGTGCTAGTGTAGCCAACCATCCATATGTTATTACATTATAGGTGGTATAGCCTTAGGCATAATAAGATCCCATAGATGATGTATAAATGGGTGATTTAGATGGTTAAGATGTGAATATAGGGGATGACTTAAGTGGTGATATAGGCCATGGGATAGGTTTCAGAGAGGTAACACCCTCTTAGATAGGTATAGGTATAGGATCAAGATCAAGAGGGGCAGGGTCCTAATACATAGGGATGTCCCTAGAAGACCAAGCTTTGATTGATAGGCTCAAGAGGGAGAATATTATATGCCTCTTAGAGATTACATGTTTATATAGCACTATGGATGGGTTACAAGCATAGTTAGCTATGACTTAGGGAGAGACCATTAGGATATAGGGTCTTATTATAGCTAAGGATTTAGAGATTGTTGGTCTTAGAGGATAGGTGGCATAGTTATTAGGGGTTCAATTCTACTTAGACACATGAGACATAGAGTTTATGGCAATAGTTGGTGAGCAATATTTTGCTTGGGTAGAGGTGGAGAGGTTGACACAGGAGAGGGATGATGCTCATCGAGTTAGGATAGATATAGGAGTAAGATTAACTAGATATTTTGATGATGTGATTGTGGCCAATGATGATACCTTATGTGTGAAGGATGATATCCTATGCACCAAAGATGAGATAGCATACTAGAGGTGGGAATATGAGGTGGAAATTCCTATAGAGTGGGAAGTGTCTTCGTACAAGGAGTATATTAAATCACAATAGATTAGATAAACCTATAAGTCTAGACATGATATAGATTTAGAGTGGTCAATGATGTAGCTAAATATGTAATGGGTAGTCATGGGGCCTTCACCACCATGTCTACCAATAACACCTACATCTGGGTTGGGTTAGAATTTTCATTAGAGTCCTCCTAAGGATAAACATGATTAGAGGTGATTATTTTAACTCTATTTATTATACTTATGAGATGTATATATAGTGTCATGATGTATAGAAACATTAGTTTGAGATATACATATGAAACTCATTTTTGGTGTATTTTTATTTGTACATGGACTGTTAATATTCTTTCATTGTCACATGATATTTTCATTGATATAAATCTTGTTATGATATGTTTAAATATGATAGTTTTAGGAGATGCACATTATTAGCATATGGATGTTTATTTATGCATTATACTTTATGTATGACTAGATGCTATAATATAATAAATGAGATGCACATCCTAAACTAATAATAGAAATAGTCAATTAGACTCACAGTGTATGTCAATAGATGCATGTCTTGCATAGAGTCTTGTTTGTTTCTAAATTTAGCCTTAGATAGATCTTATGTTAGGTATTCAAGATGGTTTGTTCAAAAATAATCTTCAGTGCCACATTGATTTTTGGATTTGGATCACTTGGTGTTTACTATAGAAAATTTGAAATTATGCATTCATAAGTATGAGTAACTTATAATAACATTATATTTATATTTGCACTTGATTGGTTAAAACATGAATATTTATAACTAAGGATAATGATAAAAATTACCAAAACCAAAGTTACAACTATTTACATTTAAACAAAATAACAATACAAAAATGTAACCTAACTTAAAGTAAAGATATAAATAGTTAATATTTGAGTAGGAACATAGATGTATAAAATCAAAGCAAGAACAAATTATTAAACAACCCGAATTCAAGATATAAATAATCAAGATCCATGTGTTTTAACAAAATGTACTTAGAAAACAAACAAATAATAAAACAAGTTAAATAAAAATGCAAACAAATCAAGCCTATGTGAAAGCTAGGCTCAAAATTTTAACCAAAGGTATTTTACACAATATAATAAATAAGACAAAATAGTAAAGTAAAAGAAAAAAGGAACGACACAATAAAACAGTAAGAAACAAACAACAATATACTAATAAAAAAAGAATGAATAAAAAAACAACAAATGAATATCTCAACAAAATAATAATGAAAACATGATAACACCAAAAAAAAAAGATAGAAAGCAATGCAAATATAGACTAATGAATGAATAAAAAAACACAAACAAAAATAAATGGAGAGTTATCAAAGCAAAAAAAACAATAACAAGAATCAAATAAACACACACAAACAATGTTTAATCACAATGTTAATATAAATAATAAATACATTGTTCATACACGTGTAATAGAGGCATTATGTGTTATGACAAGGTGACCCCTAAACTAAGAAATAACAATATTGGTGCAATGAGAAAATAATGATGGATGTAAATTTTCCCCCAAGTGAAAATAAAACATTAACACAAAACAATAAGGGGGAAACAAAAGAAAATGAAGGGGTGGCCGAGTTGAATCTATATACATGACGAAATTAGAGTTTGCCTACATATTTCTATGGATCTAAGATCCAATATGAACTTTAGGCCCAATGTAGTTCTCCCAAGATATGGGATAGAATAAAATTGATGATAAGAACACGTGATTATATTATAGAGGAATAAGCAAATGGGATGGAAAAATGGTGAGGGCATAAGATATTTTGTAAAATTATTTTGAAAATTTCTAAGCTTATCAACTTGATTGAGGATTATGAGATACTAAATAGTTCAACTTGTAAAATAGTGAGAGTGTTCAAACTATAAATGGCTCATAACAAAGATTCAACGCAATGTTTTTTTTTCATTTTGTCCATCAATTTCTAATGTTTTTATGTCTTTGGGATAAGAAACAAAAATTACATGTTAACAAAAGGCCCAGGGAACTACCCAACTAAGGAGTTGCACTTCTACAGGCAAGAGTTCAAACAATAGCTAAACCAACTACAATAGGAATCATGACTATGAAAAATGGCATAAAAAACCACTTATCTAAGGAGTTGCATATCCATAGGTAAGTAAAATAGTTAAATTAATTGTAATGATACCTTATAATATAAAAAATGGTATAGGGAACTAATTTATTAAGGAGATACATTTCCAAGAGTAGGAGTTCAATTGATAGCTAAAACTAGCTATAATGGCCTATGTGATCCTATCAAGGTTAAATTACCTACCAAACAATATAAAAATAATAATCTAACATTATAAAGTATATAATTAATCCAAAGTACCTTTTAGTAGGAAAAACCTATGTGCTAACATATCATTATACACTTATTTGCAAAAGGAAGCTATAAAATACTACTTAGGCTGAACTACTTTGTAGAATGGGTATTAAGTGTGTCCTAAAAGCCTATGAATCATAATAAAGATCATAATTGGTTATGTAATACAACTCTTTAGGTTATAATGATCCAAAAAGGAATGAAAATGAGTCTAGTGGAATATAAACAATCCAAAGTGCCAATGGTTTAGGGGTGCAATAGTCCTCAGTTACAATGGTCTAGAGTTATAACGGTTTAGGGTTACAATGGTATAGGGTTAACATGGTCCAAGGTAGTAAAAGAATATTTTTCAAGGTAGAATGGTCTAGGATAAAATCAGATAGAATAAAAATGTTCTAGATTTGGATGGTCTAGAGTATAATAGTGGGATAAATGACTTCAACACAAGTTGCCCCCAAGTAAGGGCTCTTATAGATAATGGCTTAACAAGGATATCAATCATAGAACTTATTGAGATGTAAAATATTCATGGGTTATGGTAACTCTTCACCATTTGGAGTAGCCAATCGATATGCCCCTAATCCATAATTTTTTGTGACTACATATGAACCTAGCCAATTGGGTTGAAACTTACCTTTTTTCTTGTGTTCAACATTAATGCTCTTTTGGTTATCCTTCAAGACCAAATCACCAATTTCAAACTCCCTAGGGGGAATTCACTTGTTATATATTCACTAGGGTAGCCAAATTATTACCATCAAAGATCTTGAGATATTACAACCCAAAAAATCTATACTCATCATCTTTAATGCTCTCCAATGATACTTGCATTGAAGGTAGCTCGATATCAATCAAGATAATAATCTCCATGCCATAAATAAGGGACTATGAAGTGGAACCTATGGGTGTTTGATGACTAGTGAGATAGGCTCAAAGGGCAGGAAAAAATTTCAATTACCAATTATGGCCAACATCATTGACAATCTTTTTCAGAATTGTAATAATGGTTTTGTTAAATGCCTCGGCTTGACAATTACCTTGTGGGTTATATGGTGTAGATTTATTATGATTTATTTTTACCATGGTGTAAAGATCCTTAACATATCAATTTAAAAATGATCTACCATTATCAGATATAATATGGGTTGGGATACCATATCGATAGATAATATGGTAATGGATAAACTTGGCAATCTACTTGTCAATGATGTGAGAGGAATGACCTCAATCTACTTAGTAAAATATTGAGTAGCATTGAGAATGTTTTTGTGGCCATCAGAAGGGGTTGGGTTGATTTTTCCAATGAGATTGAGTGTTGAGTTGTGGAGCTAAAAGCTTTACCAAATGAGCAAATACAAGGTTGATGGAGTTACACAGTCACCGACATCGGTCAGGAGTCAACCAAAAGCTACCGACGTCAGTTATGGATCGGCTGATGTCGGTCATATGCAGACAGACAGAGACTGACGTCGGTCACCTGTGCATTCTAGAAGTCTATTCTTGAGGAAAAATAGATTGTTTGCATGATAAGATTAACTATTAGTATTGAGTCCGCATTTCTATTTTTGGCAAGACTGATTTGAACCTTTGATTAAGAGGTGCATATAACAGTGGAGAATGCATAACTCATGAATCCTAATATTATATAATAGGGTTAGATCTTCATAGCTTGTAGACATGAAAAAAAGGGAGACAATTCAAGGATTGAATTGGTTGTAATTGTGAGAGAGAGAACTCTTGAGGGAAAGAGATTTGTACATCTGAGAGGTGTGGAAGAAAGAGAGATTTATTCAATTGTATTTCCTTCTGAAAGATTTTAATACATTTTTTTGTTATTTCTTGTATCTCTTACTCTTTGTTGTTTCTGATTTCTAGTTACTTATTAATTCTAGTTTAATTCCATGTTTAGTTGCTTACACAAAGGTAATCAATTACACTGTAAGATCCTAACAAGTGGTATCAGAGCTTGGTTCACTAACAACTGGTATAGAGTGGGTTAGTGTTTGTTGATTACAAGTTCACTCATAGGGGTTTTTGATTGAGTGGGAGTAAAACAATGGCAGAAGAAAGTAAACTAAGAATAGAGAAATTTAACGACAAGAATTATCAATTATAGAGGATGCAGATAAAAGATTATCTGTATTAGGAAGATCTGTACTTACCATTGGGTGGGGTTTCAAGCAAGCCCACAGATATGCAAGATGAAGAATGGAATGTTCTTGATAAAAAGGCTCTTGGATCTATAAGGTTGATCCTGGCATCTTATGTGATTTCCAACTTATCCTAGGCAAAGACAATGATAGAGTTAATGGATACTTTGGCAAATTTATATTGAAAGCCCTCAGCTTTGAATAAGGTATATCTTATGAAGCAATTAATTAATTTGCAAATGTAGGAAGGTGGATCTGTATCTAGTCATCTTAATGATTTCCATGCAATAGTAAATCAGTTAAATTTAGTCACAATAGTTTTTGATGATGAAATTAAGGCTCTCTTAATCTTATGCTCTTTACCTAAAAGTTGGCATAGTTTGGTAATGGCAGTTAGTAATACTACATCTGCTACAAATATCTTGAAAGTTGATAATGTTGTTAGTGTAATCTTGAATGAAGAAACTCGCAGGAAAAGCATAGGGGAAACATCAGGTAATGCTTTAAGTATTAAAAGTAGGAGAAGGCAAAGAGAGAAGGGCAAGCAAGGGAGATCAAGGCCAAAGTCAAAGATGAGAAGTAGATCCATATCTAGAAATGGAAGAAATATAATATGCTAGAATTGTGGAAAGAAAGGGCATGCAAAGAAAGATTGTTGGTAGAAAGTTAAAAAAGAAAATCAGCATGAAGGTAAAGAAGAAGTAAAAGTTGCAGGTATTGTTGCACAAGATGCTCTTATATTTTCTTTGGATAATAAAATAGAATCTTGGGTTTTAGATTCTGGTGCCTCTTTCCATGCAACCCCAAATAGAGAATTTTTCAATGATTATGTCCATGGAGATTTTAGAATAGTCTATTTAGGGGATGATGAGCCTTGTAAAATTGTTGGCAAAGAAAAAGTGCAACTAAAATTGTAGAATGGCAACACATGGGTGTTGAAGGATGTCATGCATGTACCCATCCTAAAGAGGAATTTGATTTCTATAGAAAAGTTGGGGGATGAGGGTTGCACAGTAACTCTCACAGCTGAATCTTGGAAAGTTTGTAAGGGTGCACTTGTATTAGCCAGAGGTAAGAGAGTAGGTACTCTTTATCTGTGTAATTGTATTATTGATTATTCTCATTCTATTTTATCTACTTCAGATGTAGATGCAAAGTTGTGGCACTGTAGGCTTGGCCACATGAGTGAGAAGGGAATGAATATTCTTAAGTCAAAAGGTAAGTTTTTAGATTTGAAAAGCATAGATCTAGATTTTTGTGAGCATTGTATTTTTGAAAAATAGAAGAGAGTGAGGTTTCTCAAAACTGGGTCAAAAAAGAAGAAGCACAAGTTGGAGCTTGTTCACATAGACATGTGGGGACCAACTCATGTAACTTCTATTGGAGGATCACAATATTATGTTACTTTCATTGATGATGCTACAAGAAAGGTATGGATTTATTGCATAAAGAAGAAATCTGATGTTTTTGACACATTTAAGAAATGGAAAGCTTTGGTTGAGAATGAAACAGGTTTGAGAATGAAACAGGTTTGAGATTGAAGTGCCTTAGATCTGACAATGGTGGTGAGTACTGCAGCAATAAATTCAAAAGTTACTATTTTATGAGTGGAATATGCAGGGAAAGGATGGTTTGAAGGACACCTCAATAAAATGGAGTTGCTGAAAGGATGAATAGAACAATAATGGAGCGTGCACAGAGTATGAGGTTGCATGCTAATTTGCCCTTATAGTTTTGGGTAGAAGCTGTGGATACTGTGGTTTACCTAATTAACAGAGGACCTTCTACTGCACTAGATTGTGGAATTTTGGAAGAGGCTTGGATAGGTAAAAAGGTAGATCTTTCATTTCTCAAAGTTTTTGGTTTTAAAGCTTTTGTGCACATTGATAAAGAAAATAGAAAGAAGTTAGATGCTAAATCTATGAGGTGCACATTCATTAGTTATGGCTCTAGAGATTTTGGATTCTAGTTGTGGAATTTAGGAACTAACAAAATTATTAGAAGCTGTGATGTTGTTTTCAATGAGAAGGTGATGTATAGTGATCAGTTTAAGAAGCTAAATAATTCTGAGTAGGGTAATGTTGATTTGGACGAGGTTATGATCCAAAATGAGCTCACAGATCACACACAGGAAAACATAGACACTGATGTCGATCAGGAAAGAACCAATGTCAGTCAGATAGTAACTAATGTTGGTCAGGAAGCAACCAATTTTAGTGAGGAGGAACTAACGTCAGTCAGGTACAATTCAAGAGATGACTGAGATCGGTCACTAACAGAGAATTTGGGCAGACAGCAAGCAATGAATGAGTCTCAAACACCCATGAAGGGGTCTAAAAGGGTAAGTAAACCTCCAATTTGTTATTCCCCTTCATTATACTACTTGTTGCTCACTAATGGTGGAGAACCAGAAAATTTTGATGAGGTAATGCAGGTAGAATCCTAAAAATAGTGGGAGCATGGCATGAAAGAGGAAATTGATTCCTTGAAAGAGAACCAAACGTGGGATTTGGTTCAGTTGCCAGCTGAAAAGAAAACACTGGAAAACAAATGGGTTTGTAGGTTAAAGGAAGGTGAGAATGGACAAATGAGACGTAAGGCCAGGTTGGTAGTAAAGGGATTTACACAGAAACTAGGTATTGATTTTGGTAAAAAAATTCCCCTGTAGTAAAGTTGACTTCTATTCAAACTGTATTGTCTTTAGTTGTTATTGAGGATTTGCATCTTGAGCAGCTTGATGTTAAGATAGAATTTCTTCATGGAGATTTGGATGAAGAAATATATATGGATCAGTCAGAAGGTTTTGAGGTCAAAGGTAAGGAGAAACTTGTGTGCAGGTTGAAGAAAAGCTTATATGGTCTTAAGCAAGCTCCAAAACAATGGTTTTTGAGGTTTGACAGGTTTATGACAGAGCATGGCTTTAGTAGATGTCAATCTAACCTTTTTTTTCTAAAATTAGCTTAGCCTATTTTTGGGAACAACCCCCTACAAAACTTGTCTATTTCATCTTTCATATCTCTAAGTTTGTTTTTGAGACAGGTTTTTAATTCGTTCTCATCTTGGCCCAAAAACATGACAGTAGTTATGATCTCGTTGTGACCAAGAAAACTCCCCCCCCCAACTACCTCTTTTAGAGTTGAGGTCTTTTCTTCCATTTTTGTGCATAGGTGGCAAAAATTGCCACCAGTGCATTTTCCCTTTGAGATGCAAGGGCAGCAAAAATTGCCGCCCTTGCATTTTTGCCTGCAAGGGTGGCAATTTTTGTCGCCCCTACATTTTTGCCTGCAAGGGTGGCAATTTTTGCTGCCCCTACATCTGAACTAACCTAAACATGCAAGGGTAGCAAATTTTGCCTCCCATGCATGCCTCAGTTTCTGTGCACGGCATTTATTACCACACATGGCAGGTTGTTGGGGGCATTTTTCACCCCATATAACCTGATTTGGAGCTCATTTCTTTTCATTCTTCCTCCTCTCCTCCTATCCTCTACCTCTGGACAATCCAATGAATGCGTGAAAGCACATATTGGTGGATTTGAGTTTGCTGTGCATGTAGTTTTTGAGGTAGGTCTTGTTTTTAACATTTGTTTCCTTTTTTTTCCTATTCTTTACTTTGTTAATTTGTTTTTGTCATTATTAGGGTTTGTTTATTTTTATTTTTTGCCTGTCGGCCTGTTCCTGGGAGGGTGGAAATTTTTGTTGTCTCCCACCTTCCCCTCCTCGTTGGCCTTCCCATTTTTATTTCCGTGTTGAGGATGGCATTTTTTCTGCCCCTCAACTCTACCTACAATTTTTCTCACCAAACCCACACGAGTGGTGATTTTTGCCACCCGTGAGTCTCGGCCCCACATTTTTCTTCACCTTCACGGGTAGTGAATTTATTTGCCCATGTTGACCCATTTGTGCACGGGCAGTGATTTTCATTGCCCATGCACCCTCCTTGCTAAAGACTTGCATCGATGGCAAATTTTGCCACTGATGCATGCCCAATGTGCAGGGGTGGTGAATTTTGCTACCCCTACTTTTTTCCCCAATCTGCAGAGGTAGCAAAATTTGTTGCCTATGTAGGCCGACCCTATAGGGGCAGCAAATTTTGCCGCCCTTGCATTTTATCCATCCCTCCTATAGGGGTGGTGAAATTTGCCACCTATGCATTTTTCCTCTGAGTTTTTCTAACTCTGGAGGACTTTTCCCCTTTTTCCTTTCTTTTCCTTCCTTTCTCCTTTTCTACCTTAGTTTTTGATGCATCCTTTTTAAGTGCCCTCCCTTGGTCATGATCACTTGATATGCGAATTACATAACTTGCTCCCTTTTCCCTAATTGTGTGATCATGGCTACAGTTCTTTCTGAAGGCTCTTACTCATCAACACCCATCTGATTGAGACCAGTTCTAATGTTGAAAACATCTCCTAAAAAGGTAAAGATGATGAAGTACAAGTACCAGGGTGTCTTCCTGATCACTTAAGTTACCTCCAATGTCGACGACATCTGGGACACCAAAATTGGCCACGTAGATATGGCCGAGTTCATAGCTCAAATGAAGGTGACAAACCCAAGCCCCAAAATAAAGAGGATCATTGAAAGCAACATCCACTTGGTTGCCACTTTCCTAGTGGTAGCATATCATATAGAGTTTGTCCGCCAATGTGCCCGCTTCTACAACAAAGAGACAAGGTCAGTCTCAGATGCCAGTGGTAATGTGATAATTTAGATGGATCCTAAATTCATCGACAAAGTCTTCATGTGCCCTCCCGCTACTGAAGTACTAAAGATCAACTTCGTAGAAGCCCAAAAGGAGTACGATAAGGACCCTGAAAGGGCAAAGAAAGTCATGAATAATAGATGGCTGAAGACACCCAGAACCAGTCTATCTAGATGGCCACAAAACTTCTTGAGGAGTGATTTTATTAAAGAAGTTGGTGACCTGATCACCCTTCTCAATAGAGTGTGAGGTCTCCCGTCTTCTTCACAATTCCATGAGTGGATGTACCTGTTTATTAAGATCATCTTCCAGGGTAATCAGGTCATCTTTTAGGGTGATCAGATCAACAATGCCCTCCACAAGTAGCTAACCAAGGTACAGACTTCTTCCAAGTTCTATATGACTTCATACCTTGTGTACATAGCTGCATCGATGCAAACTTTTTTAGGTTTGACAACCGAAGGGGATAGAAAGACCACCCTGATCTACTCATATTACCCCCAGTTGACACTTCAAGGGTCAACCCGCCATTTCAAAAGCATAAATGATGCTTTCTTTGCCATATTTTATGCCTCTTCAACCCTCAGCTTGAGCAAAAGAGAGTATCTAATGAAGCTTGGATAATCATCAATGACTACGGGTGTATGTTCCTCCAATTTTCCACCTTTGGCTATCTTTGGGTTGGATTTTTCTAAGGCTACCCCTATATGCTCTCTAGGTTCCCTTCTGATAAGTTGGTTCTAATGGAACTTTGCCGACAATTGGTTCTCATGCATACTAGGCAAATGGAGCTAAAAAAGTTAAATTTCAAGTTTCCAATTGAAATTGGTAGGTATTCTATTACGACAGCAGCCAAATCCAAAGTCATGGAAATAGAGATGCAGTTGGTCACTCTGAAGCAATTCAAGAGAAGGGACAAATTTGACTACAGGGGAGTCAAGGACAAGATCAGGCAAAAGACTCAATTCCATGAGCCCATGATCGAAGACATCTAGATAGACCTAAGGATAGCTAAAGAAATTAGGAAGATGGACTATTACAGGCTGACCCTAGAGCAAATTGAATATTTGGAGCTTACAAAGATTCCCCCTAATCTGGCTGATGATGGGAACATTATCAATAGTAGGTACCTAGCTAAAAATATTACTGGCTCCCCTCTTCCTCTAACTCAGTGGTCCCAGAAAGGACTAACTTCTCTGAGAAAGAGATTTGAACCAATATTAGCTAACACCAATGATTGGTTAGTGGCCAAAGGGATCATACTGAAAGAATTTATCACAAGATTTGAGGCTAAATTTCAAGTAGAGATGAGGAAGAGGGCAAAAAATAGAACCAAGAATAAAGGCAACGTTCCTTCCCCATCTAGGCCTCACAAGCCTATAATCATCTTTGTTTCTAAAAAATCAAAGAATACTAAAGAGCCAGAAGCGGCAGCTAAAGGAATTACAAAACAGAGCTCTCAAGCACAGGTAACCCAACCAATGGAGACAGACAATCAACCTTTAAAATAGCAAAAGACTGAGCCTCTACCTTCCCAAGAAGGGGCACAACCACTCAAAAGCATCTCTCTTTCTCTGCCTGAGTCTCTTGTGGCACCCCCTTCTCCTCTCTCTCCTATCAGTGTTCCTTCTTCTGGAGCTGCCTCTCCTTCCAGAGTTATATTTGGTGATCCTCAGGGTGCTTCTAGAGGTACTCCACACTCCTCTAGGTCTATTCCTAGTTTGTCATCTCCTTCTTTCAATTTAGGAGAGAGTTTTGCATAAGAGCCATAATCGATGGCCTGTACAATTTCACCTATTACTCCAACTATGACCACTATCACCACTAGCAGTATAAAAGCTGCCACGGTAATGTCAGTTGAGGGAACTATTGCTATGAAAGGTACTTCTCTCCCACCATGGATGTCAGATTTAACACCCAAAAGAAAGAAGTTAGCCATCTCTCTAGATGACTTTGATTTTGGTAAAATAGTGCTGGTGAAAGCTAAGGCTCCTAAAAGGCCAAGGATCCTCTCAAAATTAGTTAAAGAAAAAGGACAATTTTTTTTGGAAATAGCTAAGCCTCCACATGACGTAACTCTTGAGGGTTTTGAAATGAGCAGCTATTCCATCTCTCGTGTTGAACTTGGCAAAGTTACTCAAGAAGGTGTGAAAAGCGACCTTCAGTCTACTATGGACATCATGGTCTAGAAATTTGACTGAGAAAAGGAGATGAAAGATTATTACAAGGCCAAGATAGAATAACTGATGGTAGTAATAAGGAGGTTCACTCTTCCCCCTGAAGCGACAACTCCATAGGCCTTCTTTATAGATGACCCTGTCATTCAAAAGGTAGAAAAGACTTACTCGAAGGGGAAAGTCCTGGAGGACTTCATTGAAAAAATGCATACTCAGGGAGTTTTATTACTTACAGAGGTTGCTAAAAAGAAAGACAAAATGAAAAAGGTGAGGGCAGATTTAGATGACCTTCTCTCTCTTATCTCTCAAGATATTGATAGTACTAAAAAATACCTTAGCAAATGGAGGGAGATGAAGGATCTAAAGAAAAGCACCTTGATATCTATCAGTGTCATTTCTAGCAAGGATTCCTATGTGGAGATCAAAGAGTCACTGATATATAGGTACTCAAGGAGTTGGTTGAAGATCTCAAATCTTTCAGGGATGATAGTGAGAAGAGAGACACAAGCCTACTCAATAGTCTGAAAGAGCTACCTTGCAACCTGACTTCTAGGGATAACCAATTCCTCTCAGCAGAAGAAATGATCCAAAGTTTCAAGGGGATGATTCAAAGAGATTTTGAAGAGAAATCTTTCTCAATGACTTCTGTGGATAATATTTTAGACACTCTGTTAACTCTGGATAACCTAAAAACTAGGTTAACTGGTCATGCTAAGGCCATCACAGTATTGAAGGATGCTTTAATCAGAGCCAGAGTCATCTCTAAGAACACGGTTGTGCTAGACAGTATAGGAATTTAGGCATTTATTACTATGTATGATGCTCATCTAAAGAAGTCTGGCAGCAAGAACTGAAGCTTTTTCCCTTTCTCTCTTCTTCTTTCCTTATGCACTTTTGTCTTATGAAAAGTGCATGCAATTTTGTAATATGTAATTATATGTAAAAAATCTAAAAAAATATCTTAAAGTCAAAGATGAGTCATCTTTGACTAAGATATTTTTGTATTTTAAATATTTTTTAAATTTTGAGAGTTTCTCCCTATATATAGTGGAGACCTCTTTTGTAAATGGATCTTGGATAATAGAGAGCAAAAACTCTACCGAAATTGAAACACTTTTTGAGACTTTGTGCTCAAACTTGTAAATCATATTTTGTTAAATGAATGAGAAGCAAGTTTATTTTAGACTTTGTGTTGAAATTATCTGTGTTATTTATGAAATAGTTCTTATGTCCTTTTTCCTGGTAATATCATGTTTATTTGATTTAATAAGCAAAGTGGGTGTGTTAATATTATCTAAGAACGTTTCTAAAAGGTAGAAGATAGACTTTGAGATATTTTTATCTTTGTGATTTAGTTATTTTTTATAGTTTTAGGTGAAGACTTTGTGCTTCATTTCACTCTATGGTTACGTTTGTTCTGAATCGGTGAAGGAGGCTACGGAAGACTTTGTGCTTATGTGAGTTTCTTTGTTAACTTTTGTTATTTACTTCAAGTGATTTTCTGCTGTAGGTTAGATACCATTCCTGAAAGAAGAGGGATGTTATTGACCCACTACCAGGATTTATCTCTCTTGCTCCTTGTACATCACCTCTAAAAAAAGAGAGGTGTATGCTGTTATACCACCCTATGTGTTATTTTTTGCTTAATTATATATATGTATTCAGCATATAAATATTCATAGAGAACCTCCCCTTAATGAGAGGAGAGATTTACCTCATCCAGATTTGGTAAACCCACACTTTATGTGGCGTAAATATCCCTATGATGTGGTTGATATACCTATTTTTTCATCAGTTAGTTGAAGACAAAATATTCACCCAATAGTTTTTGGTGACTCTGCTGGGGATTATGAACATGCATTTTGAAGCCTTAAGCTTCAACTTGAAGCAGTTTTAGTCCCTTTTTCATTTAAAATCTGGCAACTCCATGCTACACCAGAAGCCAGAGAGCCAAGGGTGTTTTTGACCCTGTGTTTGAGTTGGCATAGTAGAGCAACTTTGATCTCTTTCCTCCATCACCTTTCCTCCAACAATCTAGGAGTTTTCCTCCTAACCTTATCAGGTCACCGACGCAAGGCAGAGCTTCTTTTCTTGTTGTTAATCATGCCCTACCTATAAATACTACACCAAGGTTTTTTATCCCACCATTTAATCATCCTATCATAATGGCTCAAGATCTGTGGGGCAATTCCTTTGGTCCTCTTAATTTGACTCCACCCTTGCATGAACTACCTCATAGTTCTAGGAAAAAATTTCTTAAGTTTTTTGGTGATAGAAAGGTTCATCCCGACAAGCATATTGCCACTTTCTCTATAGCATGCGATGTAATTGGTGTGGAATTTAAGGATGTATCAGTGAGACTTTTTATAGAAACCCTGCAAAGAGCTGCCATGGATTGGTTCTATCACTTGTAGGCTGGGTCAGTAACTGACTGGGATACGCTCAAAGCCAAATTTGAAGCCAAGTTTTTACTTGTTAAAGATGCACACGCCTTATTAGTGCAACTAACATAGATAAAAAAAGAATCCCAAGAACCCATGAGGGATTTCATAGCTAAATTCAACAAGTTGAGGAATCGGATTCCAACTGTGGCTCAGCCCATGCCAGATAATCTCAAGTGCTTTTTCATCAACTCATAGCTTTGTAAAGTAAGTTTTCTATTGAGGTGAGCTGCTCCTATGGATTTAGCATTGGCTAAAAATTTAGCTACTGAGATTGAAGATGATCTTATTTTGGCAGGTAAGATTAGAAAAGACCCTAGTAAAAATAGATTCTCTCCATCCACTAGAAGCTCTTCTACAGGCACTATAGATCCTATGGTGCAAAAATTGACAAATGAACTAATAGCTTTGAAGAGGCAAATATCCCAAGGTACTTCTGCCCCTACTTATCTAGATATGCCTAAAAGAATGTTCCAAAATTAGTAGTATTAGGGTAATGCTACCCAGAACTAAGAGCAACCAAATCACCTGCCTCTCCCTCTAGGGAAATTGGCCATTGAAGCAACACTTGCCAATTCTACAATCGGTTATTTAGAGGCTGAACACGACTATTCACTTTAACCTCAGTTGGACCAACAAGATGATGTTAATCTCTTCGATGAGTAGGAAGAAGAATTAGCTAGCGACTCTAATATCAATTTTTTGGATTACCAGGATGAAGCTGGAAGTAAAGGGGAGGGTTTGGATGGATCCTATGCTATTTTTACCAAATTTCAAAATTAGTCAGCTTCACAGACTGACAAAGGAAAGGCAGAGGAAGAACCCCAGCTAGCAGTTTTCATCACTAAACAAGGGACTCCATTGCCTCTGTAATCAAAAGATCAGGTAATTCATAAAAAAGTAAGTACCTCCAACCACCCCATACCTTCCACTTTTGTTGCTCAAACCAGTGTCGTACCTGCTAAAGTCCCTGAAGATGGACCCTCTTTCTCTATTTCAAGTCCTTTTCAATTATTTGATATAATTGATCATGCTAAAAAGACTAAAATCCAAATGACAGAGATTGAATATTTGAGGGCTAACTTAGAACAATTTGATAGGTTAGCAGAATATGTGAAAAACAACGTCGTCCCTGTAGGACAAGATTCTTTAAAGGCCGTTCATGATCCCTCTAAAGATAAATTGGCCCAAACAATTTTGTTGTGACTCCTCCTATTGCTCCCAGGAAAATAAAACCTTTCTATGTTTCCCTACTAATAAATGGCTATAAACTGAGTAATTGTATTATAGACTCTGGAGCCTTAGATAATGTCATGCCCACAAAGGTAGTGGATTCTCTTGGCCTAACTTTGACCAAAAATTTTGAGAGGTGTTTTTCTATGGAAAATAAGAAAGTTCCCCTCTTTGGTCAGATAAAAGACGCTCAATTCAATTTCACAAATTTTCCAAAAAAGTAGATAAAAATGATGGTTTTAGTGGCTGATATTCTAGCATCTTATGGCATCTTGCTCGGGCAAAATTTCTGTAAAGATGTTGGAGGTGAGCTAAGTATGGACTTGTCGAAAGCAAAAATCTGAATTCAAGGTGTCATGAAGAAGTTACTTCTTGAAAAAAAAGCAAGGTATGTAGTTACCCGATCGTCGGCACTAGAAGCTCAAATTTTATTTGAGTTCTCAGGCATGGGCAACTACTTCCTATTTACGGATGAGATCCATGGGGCATTTGATGAAACTCTTATGGGTGATAACTTGAGATTGTGTTCAGTTGACACAGTGGGAGAATTGACAAATCAAAATGAACACATGGAAGAACCTCTTCCCCCAAACAAAGAAGTTTTCAAAGAAAAAGTAACGTCTAACGAGGTATGGACCTTAGAATTTGATGGCAGCTACTCTTCTACTGGTTCAAGAGTTGGGGTTGTGTTGGTATCTCCTCAGGGAGACATTATTCCTTTGTCCTACAAATTGTAGTTTAACAATACCAACAACACGACTGAGTGTGAATCTCTATTGCTTAGATTACAAGTTGCTAGAGAAAAAGGCATTAGGAAACTTCATGCTAAAGGGGATGCCGAGTTGGTAGTCTGCCAGGTGAGGAATCTCTATCAGATGAAAAATGAAAGGTTGCGCCACTATCACAATTTGGTCTGGGATCAAATTGAAAACTTTTATGCTTTCAACATCTCTACCATTCTAAGGGAATTCAATGACAGGGCAGATGCATTGGCTATCTCTGCTACTCTCTTAGTTCCTCACCTAGACTTTAAGGAAGATAAGTACACTATTGAACTGATCTTTTAGCCAAGTGTACTTGATAATGCCAGCCATTGGCAAGTATTTCACAATGATGATCAAATCATCGCCTTCTTGGAGAAAAAAGATAGTTTTGAACAACTACTTTTTGAAGGTAGTGAACTCTGAGAATGTGAAGCAACTCCTTAGTCAAATAAAAATACAGGCGAGGATTTCCTATAGCTTAAGGGGAATAAGATTCCCAAAGGCCTAGTTTCCCTAGAGAAGTTGTTTGATAGCCATGACAAGTTTATTAAACAACAACGAATAGATTCAAACTCCTCTCAAGATTTTGATCAGATAAACTTGGGAACCAAACAAGATCCTAAAATGGTAAATATTGGGAAATGTTGCACTCCTGAGGAGAGATTTAAGCTTGCTAGTTTACTTCGCCAATATATAGATGTATTGGCCTATTCCTATGATGATTTGAAATCACTCAGGCCAAATGACATCTGCCATGACATTCCTCTAAAGGCAAACTCTGTACCTTACAAGCAAAAGTCCAAGCAATATAATCCAAAAATCTCAGGTACTATTTTAGCTAAGATACAAAAAATGCTTGATGCCCAGATAATTTTCCCAATCCATCACTCAACATGGATTGCCAACATAGTGCCTGTCAGGAAGAAGAATGGTGAAATTTGAATCTGCATGGATTTCAAAAACTTAAATCAGTTGTCTTTAAAATATAACTACCCTCTTCCTATCATGGATCAAGTTCTCTAGATGGTAACAGGTTCATAAATGTTATTAATGCTGGATAGTTTTTTGAGATATAATCAGGTCAAAGTTAGAAAAGCAGATCAACATAAGACAACATTCACCACACTATGGGGCACCTTCACTTATCAAAGAATGCCTTTTGGTCTGATAAATGTAGGCACCACATTTCAAAGGGTGATGGATCTCGCTTTCAAAGATGAAATGGGAAAATTCATTGTAGTATACTTGGATGATCTGATAGTGTTTTCAAAGCATTGTTCTGAGCATGTCCACCATTTGTAAAGGATACTAGAATGCTGTCGTCAGAATGGTATCTCTTTAAACCCAAAGAAATTTGTCTTTAGGGTAACTGAAGGGAAACTTCTCAGACATATTGTGTCCCGAGAAGGTATTAAAATTGATTCAGAAAGAGTCAAGTCCATCCAGGAACTTACTCTGCCTACCAGCAAGACCGCAGTTCACTCCTTTGGAAAGGTGAATTTTCTTCAGAGATTCATTTCCAAATTTGCTGAGAAAACCTGCCACATTGTCAACATGATGAAAGGCAATGCTACATTTAGGTGGACTACCGAGGGCAAATCAGCATTCAAAGAAATTAAAAAAGCAATTGCTCGCGAACCAGTCTTGGTTTGTCTAGATTATACTAAAAGTTTCAAAATATACAGTTATGCTTTCAAGCATACACTATCAGTCATTTTAGTCCAAAAAAATCAAGAAGGTGTAAAATCTCTATCTCTTTAATGAGTTGTCCACTCAAGGTTCATGAGCTAAAATATTCCCTTATGGAGAAGCATGCATACACAATGGTCAAAGTGGTCAAGCATTTTAGGTTTTATATCCTGAACTCTCACACTAAAGTTCTTGTACCTGACACAACAGTAAAATCCATTTTGATTCAGCAGGAGTTTGGTACGAAGAGAGGTAATTGGATTACCAAAACTCAGGGGTTTTATTTGGATATCAAACCTACCAAGCTCATATGGGGAAAGGGTCTTTGTCAATTGATCACCAACAACATTCCAGATGAAGTAGAAAATGAAAAAGTAGAGATCGAAGGCGTGCCTACGGTCCTCTTTATTGTAACTACTGATGAGTGGTATTTCGACATTGCTCATTTTCTGACATATGGTGAGTGTCCCACTCATATTCCTTATAAAGAGAAATAGAATGTTAAATTAGAAGTAATTGGTTATGTTCTTGGGACAATGGTCTTTATAAGAGAAACCTAGATGGGGCATTTCTTCATTGTGTTGATAAAGTGCAACAAGAAAAACTCTTAGAGTCTTTCCATAATTTGGCCTGTGGAGGACATTTTTCTGCACCGGTGATAGCACATAAAATTCTATGAGTAAGGTATTATTGGCCAACACTTTTCCAAGATGCCTACAAATGGGTGCGTAGGTGTGAATTGTGCCAATAATTTGTTGGGAAACCTAAGCTGGCTGCTGTGCCTCTCAAGCCAATAGTAATCGAGGAACCCATTTAGTAGTGGGGTATTGACTTCATTGGCATAGTCAATCCATCTTCAAGTGCCAGACATGATTATGTCCTCATGGCAACGGATTACTTTACTAAGTGGGTGGAGGCCATCCCAACCAAGCACGCTACATCTAAAGTGGTGTGCAGTTTTCTAAAAAAAATATCATCTCCCGGCTTGGGGTCCCACTTAAAATTGTGACAGATAATGCAGCCTATTTTTCATCATATGAAATTACTCAATTCTATTTTTATTATGGGATTACCTTATCCCACACTTCAAATTATTTCCCTTAAGGAAATGGCCAAGTAGAATCGAGTAACAAAAACCTGGTCACTATTATCAGGAAGTTGGTGGACGACAATCAGAGAACATGGCACAAAGCATTGTATGATGCTTTATGAGAAAATAGGATAACACCAAAAAAGGCTATAGGTATGTCTCCTTTCCAGCTTCTATATGGGTTGAATGCGGAAATCCCCATCACTCTTGAACTACCAGTGCTCAGGTTAACTAAAGCAATCAAAGACTCAACCTTTGAAAGCTCAGTCGATAAAAGAATCATGTGTCTAATCGAGCTGAATGAGTGATGAGCCATGGTAGCAAATCGGATTACAAAGCATTAGAATTGGGTGAAGGCACTTTTTGATAAAAATCTAAAGTTCACGAATTCCAAGTCAGAGATCAAGTCTTGTTGTGGGACAAGAGGCGAGAACCAAAAGAGATGCACGACAAATTCAACTCCCTATGGAGAGGCCCATTCACCATTCAACAGCTCTGTGGTGAGGCTAGCTTCTTGCTAGAGTACCAAGATGGAATGCCATTTGCACTACCTCACAACGAGCAACATCTAAAGTTGTTTAATCCTTGAAGCTTGGATAAGTCTGTTTGTATATATGTACAGTTTTTACATTTTATCTATTTTTCTTTCATTTTTGGCTTGACTCTGTAGCCCAATGGCTTGGATGAAGGCACTTAGAGACTGGTTTCTACTCCCATTAATTGATTTGATTAATGAAAGTTCCCCAACAGGAGCCAACTATTGTTTCCAAAATTAGCTTAGCTTATTTTTGGGAACAACCCCCTATGAAACTTGTCCGTTTCATCTTTCATCTCTCTAAGTTTATTTTTGAGATGGGTTTTTAATTCAATCTCACCTTGGCCCAGAAATGTGACAGTAGTTATGATCTCATTACAACCAAGAAAACCCCCTCCCAATTGCCTCTTTCAGAGTTGAGGTCTTTTCTTCCATTTTTGTGCACAGGTGGCAAAAATTGCCGCCAGTGCATTTTCCCTTTGAGATGCAAGGGCGACAAAAATTACCGCCCCTACATTTTTGCCTGCAAGGGCGGCAATTTTTATCGCCCCTACATTTTTACTCACAAGGGCAGCAATTTTTGCCACTCCTGCATCTAAACTAACCTAAACATGCAAGGGTGGTGAATTTTGCCTCCCATGTATGCCTCAGTTTCTGTGCACAACATTTATTGCCACACACGACAAGTTGTTGGGGGTGTTTTCACCCCATATAACTTGATTTGGAGCTCATTTCTTTTCATTCTTCCTCTTCTCCTCTTCTCCTCTACCTCTGGATGATCTAGTGAATGGGTGAAAGTGTGTTTTGGTGGATTTGAGTTTGCCACACGTGTGGTTTTCGAGGTAGGTCTTCTTTTTAGTGTTTGTTTCCTTTCTTTTCCTGTTCTTTGCTTTGTTAATTTGTTTTTGTCATTATTGAGGTTTGTTTATTTTTGATTTTTGCCTATTGGCCTGTTCTTGGGAGGGTGGTGATTTTCACCATCTCCCACCTTCCCCTCCTCGTTGGCCTTCCCATTTTTATTTCCATGTTGAGGACAACATTTTCACCGCTCCTCAACTCTACCCATGGTTTTTCTCACCAAACCCGCACGAGCGGTGATTTTCACTACCCATGCATCTTGGCCCCCCATTTTTATTCACCTTCATGGGTGGCAAACTTTGCCACCTGTGCTAACTCATTCATGCACAGGTGGCAATTTTTGCCACCCACGCACCCTCCTTGCTAAAGACTTACATCAACAACAAATTTTGCCGTCGATGCATGCCCAATGTGCAGGGGTGGAAAATTTCATCGCCCTTAATTTTTTCCCCAATCTACAGAGGTGGTGAAATTCATCACTTGTGCAGGTTGACCTTGCAAGGGTGGCAAATTTTGCCGCCCTTACATTCTATCCATCCCTCCTATAGGGGCGGTGAAATTCACTGCCTATGCATTTTTCCTTCAAGTTTTTCTAACTCTGGAAGACTTTTCCCCTTTTTCCTTTCCTTTTCTTCCTTCCTCCTTTTTTGCCTCAATTTTTGACCTGGCCTTTTTAAGTGCCCTCCCTTGGTCATGATCACTTGATATGCAAATTTCACAACTCGTTCCCTTTTCCTTAATTATGTGATCATGGCTACAATTCTTTCTAAAGGCTCTTGCTCATCAACACCCATTCAATTGAGACTAGTTTCAATGTCAAAAACATCTCTCAAAAAGGCAAAGATGATGAAGTATAAGTACCAAGGCATCTTCCCGATCACTTCGGTTACCTCCAATGTCGATGACATTCAGGACATCAAAATTGGCCACGCAGATATGGCCGAGTTCATAACTCGAATGAAGGCAATGAACCCAAGATCTAAAATAATTGTTGAAAGCAACATCCACTTGATTGCCACTTTCCCAGTGGCAACACATCATACAGAGTTTATCCTCTAATGTGCCTGCTTCTATAATAAAGAGACAAGGTCAGTCTCAGATGCCATTGATAATGTAATAATTTAGCTGGATCCTGAATTCATTAACAAAGTCTTTATGTGCCCTCCCAATACTGAAGAACTAAAAATTGACTTCATAGAAGCCCAGAAGGAGTACAACAAGGACCTTGAAAGGGCAAAAAAAGTCATGAATAATAGATGGCTGAAGACACCTAGAACCAGTCTATCTAGATGGCCACAGAACTTCTTAAGGAGTGATTTTATTGAAGAAGTTGGTGACTTGATCACCCTTCTTAGTAGAGTGCAAGGTCTCTCATCTTCCTCACAATTCCATGAGTGGATGTACCCATTTATTAAGATCATCCTCCAGGGTAAACAGGTCATCTTTTGGGGTGAGCAGATTAACAACACCCTCCATGAGCAGCTAACCAAGGTACAAACTTCTTCCAAGTTCTATATGACTTTGTACCTTGTGTACATAGCTGCATCGATGCAAACTTTTCTGGGTTTGACAACTGAAGGGGATAGAAAGACCACCCCAGCTACTCATATTACCCCTAGCTGACACTTCAAGGGTTAACCTACCATTTCAAAAGGGTAAATGATGCTTTCTTTGCCATATTTTTATGCCTCTTCGACCCTCAACTTGAGTAGAAGAGAGTATTTGATGAAGCTTGGACAGTCATCAATGACTACGGGTGTATGTTCCTCTAATTTTCCACCTTCTGCTATCTTTGGGTTGGCTTTTTCTAGGGCTACCCCTATATGCTCCCCAGGTTCACTTCTGACAAGTTGGTTTTAATGGAACTTTGCTGACAACTGGTTGTCATGCATACTAGGCAAATAGAGCTAAAAAAGCTAGGTTTTAGGTTTCCAGTCGAAATTGGTAGGTATTCTATTGTGACAACAGCCAATGCCAAAGTCATGGAATTAGAGATGCAGCTAGTCACTCTGAAGTAATTCAAGAGAAGGGACAAATTTGACTACAGGGGAGTCAAGGACAAGATCAGGTAAAAGACTAAATTCTATGAGCCCATGATTGAGGACATCTGGATAGACCTGAGGATAGCCAAAGAAATTAGGAAGATGGACTATTGCAAGTTGACCTTAGAGCAAATTGAGTATTTAGGGCTTGTAAAGATTCCCCCTAATCTAGCTGATGATGGGAACATTATCAATAGCAGGTACCTAGCTGAAATATTGTTGGCTCGCCTCTTCCTCCAACTCAGTGGTCCCAAAAAGGACTAACTTCTCTAAGGAAGAGATTTGAACTAATATTGGATAACACTAATGACTAGTTAGCAGCCAAAGGGATTGTACTAAAAGAATTTATCACGGGATCCGAGGTTGAATTCTAAGCAGAGATGAGGAAGAAAGCAAAAAATAGAACCAAGAACAAAGACGATGTTCTTTCTCCATCTAGGCCTCACAATCCTAGAATCATCTTTGTTTCTAAAAAATCAAAGACTACTGAAGAGCCAAAAGCTGTGGCTAAAGGAATTATAGAACAGAGCTCTCAAGCACAGGCAGCCCAACCAATGGAGATAGATGATCAGCCTTTAAAACAATAAAATACTGAGCCTCTACCTTCCCAAGAAGGGGCAAAACTACTCAAAAATGTCTCTCCTTCTCTGCCTCAGTCTCTTGTGGCACCCCCTTCTCCTCTCTCTCCAAATAGTGTTCCTTCTTTTGGAGCCACCTCTCCCTCTAGAGTTATATTTGGTGATCCTCAGGGCACTTTTGGAGGTACTCCTCACTCCTTTGGGTCCATTCCTAGTTTGTCATCTCCTTCTTTCAATCTAGGAGAGAGTTCTACACAAGAGCCAGAATCGATGGCAGGTATAGTTTTGCCTGTTACTCCAACTATGACCACTGTCACCACTAGCAGTATAGAAGCTACCATAATAATGCTAGCTGAGGGAACTATTGCTATGATAACTACTTCTCTCCTGCCATGGATGTCAGCTTTCACATCCAAAAGAAAGAAGTTAGCCATCTCTCTAGATGACTTTGATTTTGGCAAAATAGTGCTGGTGAAAGCTAAGGCTCCTAAAAGGCCAAGGATCCTCTCAAAATTAGTTGAGGAAAAAGGACAAAAATTTCTAAAAATATCTAAGCCTCCACAAGATGCAACCCTTGAAGGTTTTGAAATGAATAGCTATTCCATCTCTCATGTTGAACTTGGCAAAGTTACTCACAAAGGTGCGAAAAGTGACCTTCAGTTTGTTATGGACATCATGGTCTAGAAATTCAATCGAGAAAAGGAGATGAAAGATTATTACAAGGCCAAGATAGAATAGTTAACGATAGTAATAAGGAGGTTCACTCTTCCCCCTGAAGTGGCAACTCTAGAGGCCTTCTCTATAGATGACCCTGTCATTCAAAAGGCAAAGAAGACTTACTTGAAGGGGAAAGTCCTGGAGGACTACATTGAAAAAAAGCATACTCAAGGAGTTTCCTTGCTTACAAAGGTTTCTAAAAAGATGGATAAAATGAAAAAAGTGAGGGTAGATTTAGATGACTTTCTCTCTCTTATCTCTCAGGATATTGATAGTACTAAAAAATACCTTAGCAAATGGAGGGAGATGAAGGATCTGAAGAAAAGCACCTTGATATCTATTGGTGTCATTTTTAGCAAGGATTCCTATGTGGAGATCAAAGAGTTGCTGATATATAGGGTACAGGTACTCAAGGAGTTGGTTGAAGATCTCAAATCTTCCAGGGATGATAGTGAGAAGAGTGACACAGGCCTGCTCAATAGACTGGAAGAGCTGCCTTGCAACTTGACTTCCAGGGATAACCAATTCCTCTTAGCAGAAGAAATGATCCAAAGTTTCAAGGGGATGATTCAAAGAGATTTTGAAGAGAAATCTTTCTCAATGACTTTTATGGATAATATTTTAGACACTTAGTTAACTCTAGATAACCTAAAATCCAGGTTAACTGGTCATGCTAAGGCCATCACAACATTGAAGGATGCTTTAATCAGAGCCAGAGTCATCTCCAAGAACACGGTTGTGCCAGACAGTATAGGAATTTAGGCATCTATTACTATGTATGATGCTCATCTAAAGAAGTCTGGCAGCAAGAACTGAAGCTTTTTCCTTTTCTCTCTTCTTCTTTCCTTATGCACTTTTGTCTTGTGAAAAGTGCATGCAATTTTGTAATATGTAATTACATGGAAAAAATCCAGAAAAATATCTTAAAGTCAAAGATGAGTCATCTTTGACTGAGATATTTTTGTATTTTAAATATTTTATAAATTTTGAGAGTTTCTCCCTATATATAGTGGAGACCTCTTTTGTAAATGGATCTTGGATAATAGAGAGCAAAAATTATGCCAAAATTGAAACACTTTTTGAGACTTTGTGCTCAAACTTGTAAATCATATTTTGTTAAATGAATGAGAAGCAGGTTTATTTTAGACTTTGTGTTGAAATTATCTTTGTTATTTAGGAAATAGTTCTTATGTCCTTTTTCTTGGTAATATCTTGTTTATCTGATTTAATAATCAAAGTGGGTGTGTTAATATTATTTGAGAACATTTCTAAAAGGTAGAAGATAGACTTTGAGCTATTTTTATCTTTGTGATTCATCTATCTTTTATAATTTTAGGTGAAGACTTTGTGTTTCGTTTCACTCTACGGTTACATTTGTTTTGAATCGGTGAAGGAGGCTACAGAAGACTTTGTGCTTACATGAGTTTCTTTGTTAACTTTTGTTATTTACTTCAGGTGATTTCCTGCTCTAGGTTGGATACCATTCCTGAAAGAAGAGGGATGTTATTGACCCACTACCAGGATTTCTCTCTCTTGCTCCTTATACATCACCTCTAAAAAAAGAGAGGTGTATGCTGTTATACCACCCCATGTGTTATTTTATGCTTAATTATATATATGTATCCAGCATATAAATATTCATAGGGAACCTCCCCTTGATGAGAGGAGAGATTTACCTCATCTAGATCTAGTAAACCCACACTTTTTGTGGCGTAAATCTCCCTATGCTATGGTTGATATACCCATTTTGTCATCAATTAGTTGACGACAAAATATTCACCCAACATAACCATTGTGTTTATTTTAAGAGATTAGATAATGGTAATTATATTATTTTGTTACTATATGTAGATGATATGCTTGTTGCAGGTTCACACATGCAGGATATTACTGAGCTTAAGGTAAAATTAGCTCACACATTTGCCATGAAGGATTTAGGAGCAGCAAATAAAATCCGTGGCATGACTATTAAGAGAGACAGGAAAAATCATAGTTTGATTTTGTCTCAAGAGGATTATGTGAACAAGGTGTTGGAGAGGTTCAATATGCAGGATACAAAACCAGTAAGCACACCTATGGCTGGACACTTCAAGTTGAGAAAAGAGCAGTGTCTTAAATCACATGATGAGGTTGAGTACATGAGTAGAGTTCCATATGCTTCAGTAGTTGGGAGCTTGAGGTATGCAATGGTATGTACTAGACCTGATATTGCCCAAGAAGTGGGAGTTGTTAGCAAGTGTATGGCCAATCTAGAAAAGGAACACTAGAAAGTAGTTCAGTGGATTATCAGATATCTGAGAGGGACCAGTAGTAGGCATTTATGCTATGGAGGGTCAAACACTTCTCTACATGGGTATGTAGATTCGGATATGGTAGGTGACTTGGATGGTAGGAGAAGTATCACAGGATATGTGTTCACTATTGGTGGAACGGCGGTTAGCTGGGGTTCAAATTTGCAAAAGGTTGTTGCCTTGTCTACTATAGAGGCAAAATACATTGCAGTCACAGAGGCTAGTAAGGAAATGATTTGGATGACTCAGTTCATGGAAGAGTTAGGAAAGGAGCAAGAGAGTTGTATATTATATAAGGATAGTCAAAGTGTAATTCATTTGGCAAAGAATTCAGCCTTTTATTCAAGAACCAAACATATACAGCTTAGGTACCACTTCATTAGATAGGTATTCGAGGATGGACAGTTGAAGCTGGAAAAGATCCATATAGATGAGAACCCTGCTAATATGTTAACAAAGCTGGTAACAAAGGAGAAGTTGAATCTTCATTCAAATTTTGTTGGTCTTCAAGATTGAACTTGAAGATGGTGAAACAATCTAGAGGATGTTGTTGTACAGGTACATGTGCAGTTGTTTATCTCCAAGTGAGAGATTGTTGAGTTGTGGAGCTAAAGCTTTACCAAATGAGCAAATGCAAGGTTGATGGAGTTACACAGTCACCGACATCAGTCAGGAGTCGACCAGAAGCTATCAATGTCGGTTATGGATCAGCCAACATCGGTCATATGTAGATAGACAGGGACCGACGTCGATCACCTATGCATTCCAGAAGTCTATTTTTGAGGAAAAATAGATTGGTTGCATGATAAGATTAACTATTAGTATTGAGTCCACATTTCTATTTTTGGCAGGACTGATTTGAACCTTTGATTAAGAGGTGCATCTAACGGTGGAGAATGCATAGCTCATGAATAATAGTATTATATAATAGGGTTAGATCTTCATAGCTTGTAGACATGAGAAAAAGGGCAGACAATTCAAGGATTGAATTGGTTGTAATTGTGAGAGAGAGAAATCTTGAGGGAAAGAGATCTGTACATCTGAGAGGTGTGGAAGAAAGAGAGATTTCTTTAATTGTATTTCCTTTTAGAAGATTTTAATACAAGTTTTCATGTTTCTTGTATCTCTTATTCTTTGCTATTTTTGATTTCTAGTTACTTATTAATTCTGGTTTAATTTCATGTTTAGTTGCTTACACAAAGGTAATCAATTGCATTGTAAGATCCTAACATTGAGGTACCATATAAAGAATGACCATGGTATAATGATTGATTGGAGTGGTAAAGAAGGTGCATGTATCAAATTACCATGATGTTGGAAAGCAACACACTTCTTGATGTAATTACAAGCATATGTTTCCATCTTAGGTCAATGGTAACCTATTATGAGGAGTTTCTTAGATAAGACTACATTTTTAGTGTGGGCCCCACACATTCTTTTTGAACCTCCCTAAGCACTAACTTGGATTCTACTGAAGAGAAATAATAAAGAAGTGTTCCATCATAGCCTTTACAATAAAGTGTGTTTCTAAGGAGGGTATGAGATGACGGAATAATTTTTGGAGATTATGTGAAAGCTTAGGCATAAAGACTTGGTCATGGAAATAGTTATAAATGTTTTGAAACCAAGGTAGTTCAGGTGGGGGATTGGGACTAGCAATGGTGCATGCCCTTTCTAAATCTAACAATACATGATCAAGTTGTAGAAGATTTGCAATGAGAAATTGATACTCTTTAGCACTACTATAAATTTTTACCATGGACCCAATTATTTCCACTGCATCTATAGATCTATTATTAGCATGTGATACCTACTCAAATTATATGCATTTGAAGTGAGTTTTGAGATTATCCACAATGTTCTCATAGGGTAAAAGCTTATCATCTCAAGTATGATATTGATTTATAGTTTTATTAATAATTAATTGAGAATCCCCATAGACCATTAACCACTAGATATCTCATTTTAATGCAAGATGAAGTCCTATAATAAGGGATTCATACTTGGTCATATTGTTGGTACAATGAAACTTAATATGAAATTCTTTGGGAATCAAATCCCCTTACAATGTAATCAAAAAATATTGGCCCTAGATCCATGGGATGTGAAGGAGACATCAAAGTATAAATTCCACTATTAAGGTTCTTACATCCCTTCATTTATTTTCAAAATAAAATCATCTAGAAAATCAAAGTTGAGTGTTCAAGTATCTATGATAGGAGCTTCTATAAGTTGATCAGTAATAACCTACCCCATGATAGCTTTTTAGGTCTAGTACTCAACATCAAATTCAATAAAGAGAATGACCCATTTAGAAATACTAACTATGATAGTTGATTTAGATAATAAATATTTGAGAGGGTCCACTTTAGCAATAATAATTGTCTTATTATTTAGCATATAATGTTGCAACCTTTTGGGAGGAAAAAATCATTGTTAAACAAGCCTTTTCCATAGGTGTATAGTTATGCTTATACACCACAAGTGTATGACTCAAGTAGTAGATGGCATGTTCTTTTCCATGTTCATCATGTTGGGCCAAGAGTGCCCATAGTGCATGTTATGTAGATGAAATATAAAGAATTAATGGTTTTCCATGTGTTGGTGGTCTCAAAATTGGCAGGTTGGCAAAGTATGTTATGAGATTCATATATGATAATTGACATTTAGTATCCCATTAAAAATTGACCCCTTTCCTCAAAATGTGTGTAAATAGGTGGCACTTATCTACTAGTTGTGAATTGAACCTACAAATATATTGAATATTTCCATGCAAGCTGTAAAGTTGTTTGAGATTAGAGGGTGAAAGAATTTCTATAATGTCCTTAACATTAGCAAGATCCACTTCAATCCCTCTTTATGACATAATGAATCATATTATCTTTCTCAAAGTGATGCTAAATACACACTTCTTAGGATTTAGATGAACCTTATACTCACAAAGTCTCTCAAAGATTCTTCATAAAACATTAGGATGCCTAACATGTGTTCTCAATTTTAGTAGGTTGTCATCAACATATTCCTTAACAATATCATGCATCATGTAATATAAGGTGATAGTCATTAAACTCTAATAGGTGGTTTACCATTATCTAAGACATATTACATGACTTCATAATATAAATTTTCCCCATAGTATGGTGAATGCAATTTTGTGTTAGTCCTCTAGAGTTATCTTGATCTGATTGTATCTTGAGAATCCATCCATAAGGGATAACATATCATACCCAATAGTATATTCATTAATCATGTCAATATTGGGCATAGGAAAATTGTCTTTGGGACATGCCTTATTTATATCTCTAAAATAAGTATAAATGCATATAACTTGTAGATTTTTGCTTAGTGGGACTATGTTTGATATCCATTTAGAATATTCCAATGGTCTGATGAAGCCAACTCCTAGTAATTTCTCTATTTTTTATTTTATAAAAATAATGATGCATGGATGCATCTTTCTCAATTTCTATTTGATTGGCTTAACGTCTAGATGGATAATAGGTCAATGCATAACCAAGTTGAGGTCTAGGCCTAGTATGTCAGAATAATCTCATACAAAGATATCAATAAAATATCTAAAAATGGTGACAATGTAGTCATGTTCCTCTTTGGTGAGGGATGCTCCAAGACAATTTTTTTTGGGATCATTATAAGTTCCTAGGTTAACTTTAGTGGTATTTTCTATGAAGAGTATAGAACCATCTTCTAGAATAGTGGGTAGCATCTAATCTTGATCCTCTTCTTCTGATTCAAATTTTGGTTATTCTTCACAAAGCTCCAAATAATGAGATGAATCTAAATATGTTAGTTCAAGTAGTGGAAAACCAACAAATATCTCTAGAAAGTCAAAAACAAGATGCTCAAAGACTTTATGTTATTCAGATGTGATACTAGAACTAGCTATAGAGCTAGGACTTGGTGGATACTAAGTGTCCTTAAGAGATGAGAAAACTTCCCTATCCAAGAGTGCCTAAAATAAGTTTTCACTCAAGGGCTTGTCTTTTTATTTACTATTTCCTTAATCAATGAGCACCTCAAAGATGTTTTCACTTGAAGATCTCAATATTTTATCTTTTTTGTCACCAAGAAAGTTTTCCTACTTCCCAAAGTAGGTGGAAGAGTCTAAAGAGAAATCAAATCATTATTAATGATTGCCCATTAGAAATCTATCTTTGAGGCCCATGCACTCAGAAATAGATTCTTTAATATGGAATTCATCAAGGGGTATAACAAAATCCTACTGATCCCAATCAATGAGTTCAAGATGGAAAAGGCAAAGGGGATAATGCAATGTGATGTTCATAATGGAGTTGGAGTCAAATAGGTCAATTTTAGCAAGATCATCACATGCTATGATAGGATGTTGTATTACTACCAAGAGCCTCATTGCTAGTTAATTGAAAATAATCACTATCAAAATGCATAAGGTCATCCCCAAGTCATATAAATTTGAGACATTGACTCATATTAGGCTTACCAATTGATAATGGTTCTAAAATTCCTTACTCTCTTATCATGAGGCCTTTACTTGGATAATAAAAGTTATCCATAATCTGACTAGGGATAGGATACTTAGGATTTTAAAAATAATTAGTAAGGCTATTAGAATATAACTATTTTCCTTCGATAAAGGCTTCTTGATCTTGATTAGGTGAAGTTACCTATACGAATATAATTGATGGTTTATATGTGTCTTTATTATTTTCCCAAATCATGTTGGGTCTACAAGGGTTTTGTGAAGGTTTGGGTTTTTCAAAAGATTTAGGATTCTTGGGAAACTTATCAATGTGAAAGGCATCTTTTAGATGGTATGTGGAAATGCTTGTAACCTCAATAGTGACTTGTTGTGCAAGTGTTGTGGGAAATAGATCAACCAAAGTGGAAGCAAGGTCATGTGGGTTGATATAATTTGACTTGGATTGTTGTAAAAATATTTTTTTATTTTTTTCTATAAATTTAGAACCAGTGCAATAGTTAAAATTACAAAATTCAGCCTCTAAGGGTTTGCAATATTGGTAGGGATGTAGATTAGTAGGACTGTTAAACTCAATCCCATCATGGGGGAACTTGAGGAACTGATGTAAAGTGTATTAGATAGATTATACTTAATGAATCCAAGGATTAGAAATAAATATATTTTACAATAGTTTAATGTCCATAATATAGCACAAAGTATGATGGGATACAAACCTAGTAATGATTAGTAAATAGATAGTTTTGGAAGATTCCCTTTTGGCCTTACCATATACCTTGATCATGATTATTTTAGGTTAGATGTCCTTATAAGTATAACCCAATCATTTTATTAACTTGAGTTAAACTATGTTCAACCCTGAACCATTATTTATAAGAACCTACTTGAATTTGTGATTTTATATAATGACCTCAATGTACAAGGGGTTGTTATGGCTAGGATCGAGAGTAGACATATCTCTATGATCAAATGTAAATTTTTGGAAAGGAGAGAGATATCATACATATGTATAAAATTATTCATGATTAATGTCTTGGGGAACAATGGTCTGTTGAAGGAAGTTATTCAAAATAGTTCAATGGACTTCTAACGTACACAAAATATATAAGATAGAAATTTGTGTAGGGGTATTACTTAGTTGGTTTGAGATACTATTTAGATTTTTAATAGAATCATGAGAGGTTTCATCCTTGAATGGTATATTATTTAATTTTTGATTTGTAGGCACAGTGTTTAAGTTTGGTATAGAGTTAGAAAATGGCAAAGGGCCCTAGAGGGTGACTCATGAGTGTCTAGTTGTGATTTCATAATTTAGAGTCGACAAGGAGCCATGATATTTAGAAGAAGGAAAAGGACTTATATGGTGACTCATAAACATCTAGTCACATTTGCATAATTTCTAGTTGACAAGGAGTCTTTATAATTAGAATAAGTGGGTTCATAGATTGTAACCCATGGAAACTGAGGTACAGTGGAATTAATTAAACCTAATGTGGTGTTACTTAAAGAGGAGTGTGTTGACCCTATAATAGAGGATTGAATAATTTAAGAAGATTTAGATGGTTCATGATATTTTATGGTGATGATGGTAATGTGATTTATAGAAACACATCCCATGTTGCTATTATAATCACATGGAATATTATTGTAATTGAGGTTATTAGCATGGGTATTATAATCCTGATTATCATCATATTGATTATGATTCTATCCTTATGCTTATTAACACTAGTTTTTTCCCTTTATTTTTATTTTTTCTTATGTTTATTGATTGTGTTTAGGAAATTGGTATTTATAAATGCCCATGTCCTGATTAGTGTTCCACACTGTGTGTTTTAATTCATTTTCACCACTTTTGATCTATTACTTGATAACATGTCTCAATTGAACACATTGTTAAATGGCATGGACAAGAATGTGATGGAAATTAAAAAACTCATATTCCCAATATCGATTGGGTTTGGGTTGATATTTAAGGAATGACCTTGTTATAGTCCACATAATTAGATTGACTGCTACTAGGTTTTGTAACATAGCCTCAACATGCTCTTCTAGTTGGTTAAATACCCTATATTTATTGAACATACTTCATGGAAGATTCTTTTTACAAAGTGTCCAATGGATTAGGTTGGGATAGTTGCAAATTTGGAGCTGGTAGAGCCTGCACTATTTGCACATGTCTAGATTTTATCATTTCATTTCGCACCATGTTCTTATTTTTATTGAACCCCTTATATTTTTATATAGTAACATTTTGAAGTGGTGATTATGTCTAATTATAAATTTGAACTTATGAATAAATATTTACAAGGCATTTATTAATGAGAATCTTCTCAATTTGTACACCCTTATCTATGATCTCCTCAAATGTGTTGGTACAAGTGAGTCATAAATTATGGCCCAATGTTTATCTAGTAAATTGTGTTGAAACATCTAACTAATGTTTTGCATTATTGTAGATTACTTTGAAACTTTCTCTGTCCCATTATTTTGCTTTGTATAAGTCGATTATAGTCAACTTATATTCAATGTTGTAAGAGAAATTATTGACTATTTTTTTAGATAAATATTTATAGTTTGCCACTAATACCTTAGGTAATTTGAAGAGCCAATCTAAAGCATGTCTAGCCAAACTATGTGAAAACAAGTGAAGAAAATAAACACTATTATAGGCTACCACTTGACATAGTACAAAAAGGCTTGGATATGTTCTTGAGGGTAACCATTCCTTTTGTATTTATAAAATTTAGGTGCCTAAAAATGAGGTGGAAAGGGGACTTGAAAAATACTTAATATGAATAAATATGAACATATCTCATAAAACTTATATTTCTTGACTTAGTTTCTCATCTTCAGTATTAACACTATTTACATCATTGAATTGCACTCCTATATGTTTAGTGCATTTTTAGGTGGAATATAATTTTATTGGGGTGGTATGTGCCCCTGTTGCATCATTTTATTAAGGGTATAAATCCTACGATATGCAACATTGTTTTGGTTTACTCCTTGAGTTGAGTAGGTTAGCCATTGATTCTTAGGTGGTTGGTAAACATTACCTAAAATATGTTTCTATGAATTATAACTGTACTATTGGTTTTAAGGAGTTTATGTTCAATTACCTAGAGGATGTAATGGTTGGGAGAAAATTTCCAAAGTGTTTTAAACAATAACCCCTATATGTGTTAAGTTCTTTACCCCTTGGTTCTATGAAGGGACAACAGTCTCTTGGTGATTGAATAATGTATGCTTCGTATCTGATGAAACATGTTGCAAAGCACCCCTAGTTTTATTTTGTTTGGATAAAATTTTGGGATCTATAGTAGATGTAGGCTCAACTAGGGTACATTTTTATTTATCTATTAGATTTTATTACTTTTTAGAAGAATTTTTGTGGATCAAAATTTCATCCAAATATTTTTTTAAGTCTACGATAATTTGTTCTATGTATTATTGACTAATTTTCTTGATCTTGGTAGCAAGATCCTGATCATTGAGAGTAGACTCTGTAAGTGTTTTTTTTCCTTTCTATAAGTAGAGAAATATTATATTTTTAATTGCAAGTGAGATATTGATCTTGTTATTGATCTTCTACCCTAACAAGTGTGTGTAATTATTCCATCAATAAATATGGTTTTAACCTAGCACCTGATCCTATCAACCTTAAGAGGGATTCATCTTTATCTTCTAAGGTTTAATGTTTATAATAATCCTATTTAGACCCTACAATTTTTGGGATATCTTTGAACACCATGGAGTTATCTTAGTTGTCATAATAATGCTCTTCCTAATAGTTGGGACCATAAGAGACCCCACTATGAGTATACCTTTATGTCATGTTTGGAAGATTATTTTGTCTCCTTTGATAAGATGTGGAATGTGTTTTCCAAACATTTAAAAATTGTGTTCATATTTTTTTAAACAAATGACAAGGTAATATGAGACTATAATAAAATAAGTGGCATAATACCACATGATTAGAAGAAACTAATTATGAATTTTCTCAACTTTGGTGGGTTGAAATCATCAAATTAGAAGAGGGTAAGATAAATTTTGAACCTAAAGTGAAAGATATCATAATAACCTTAGGTCAAAGTTACGTCAATACCATAAAATCTAGATACAACTGTGATGAGTTACAACTAGAAAATTAGAATAATGGTCTTTCTAATTAAGAAGATAAAAATTCAATCTAAGAAGCTCAAAAAATGATTTATCACAAGAATTCCCAAGTATAAATCCAAAACTAAATGTGCATCACAATTATGCCACATGGAAATAAGATGTAGAATAATCCAAGAACTTAGAGTATGAGTGAATGCAAGATAATATAAGTCCATAATGAGAATATGATCATGATGAATCTAGGTAATGGCCTTTAATCCATTTGATAAATCATACCCAAGTTTGATCAAACTATTAGGCCCCTAACCCATTAATAGAGTGTTCATGTCAACTTGACATACACCTCGATACATCTAGATATTTTCTCAAGTGGTTAGCCTAATAGATTTTGTATCTAGTTGGAGGATGTAGTGCAAATATTGTGACAAGTAGAAAATGGATAACCATATCCTAGATATTTAAGGCATCAATGAATATTTGAAGAAATGTGTAAAGTGTAGCATGAGGGTTGTAAGGTAATGGATCTAGTGGTTATGATGATGGAATTCCATCTCATCACTCAACATACAACTTATACCCTAGTAAAGTTGCTCCTAAATGATATATAAGGAGATCAAGCTAAAATTTTAAAGGAGATGGAGAACTATAGTGAAGCTCTGGCGGAATGAACCAAAAGCCATACTCTATAAACATTGCTCTAGTAGACATTAAGGCTTAGAAATAGAATGGAGGCCACTCTAGCACCAATTGTATGTGACCAAGCTTGTTTGTGAGCCTTTGGGTCATTAGTATTATGATTTGAATATAAACTCTTGCTATGTAATTTGAATAATGACAAATGGTGTTGCATTAAAATATACTAAGTGTGTATGGTTTGCATGTTTTATAATATTACTAATAAGATACAAATGTTTGTGCCATCACACTTTTGATTAAGTTATGTGAATTGGTGTTCATACATTTTTTTCATTTTTCTAATTTAATGAATTATGTATAATTTCCATGATGTCATCATCATTTTAATGGAGGATGAGTATATGTCTACACCAGTAAACCCAATCCCTGCTTAATGTGCACCTATTTAGTATGGGGAGTAAACTAAACCAAATAGTCATATGACCCACTAAGTGCCTATATGACCCCATGATTAATGTGATAAAGGCATACACTTATAGATATACCCAAGTTAATTTTTTGATACATTTATTAAGTATCCTTAGTGAAGCCTCACACCATGGCATAACTATCCCAATACGGGTCCTAGTTCATTCTCAACTGCAATTTGGGTGAGTGGATAAGGCATATGCCTTATGTGGATTGATACTGGTGTAGTTGAGTGTTTAAATGTTGAGTGTAAAGAAAGTATCCCATGCTTGTGCTTGGTTGTAGTAATCCACCACTAGACTTTCAAAACATTTTGAAAAAAATAAATAACATTTCTCATTTAGTGGTTTTGACTCCTTGCTTTGCTCTGATCTCTTAAAAAGGATAGCAAACCTCCTACCTATGCCATATCTAGTTTTATATGCTATTATAATCTACCAAATTTATGGTTAGAATCATTTATATCTTTGAATTTTGATAAAACCTATGAAATCCACTAAAATACACCATCATCTACTCATTAATGTATATCATTATTCTTCTACTATCTTAACATTGATCTCTTAGCGATTTCTTTAGGGAAGTGCCAGTTAATTCACATGGTCACTTCCCATTGACTATTGGGTGGGTATTAGCTATCATATGGTCACTATCTTATGCTTTGTTCATCTTGGCATGACTTTTTCCATCCTTATGGTTACCTAAGTGTAGCACTTCACATACATGCAATTCAACCTTCTAGGTTTAATCTCTTATAGGTTTTGTAATTCCTTTCAAGTGCACTTCTCTTTATTGGTCTATTTTTCTATGCTTTACTATCTCTTTCTTTGGCTTCCCCTACCCCATACAAATCCTAGTGTTAGTCCTCCTATGCCTCATTGTCTCTTCTTGATCTCTTGTGCATGAATACCTTATGTGTTGTTCTCATCAATTATTACTTACAATTTACTTATGTTGGTAGAATTCACATGTGATAAGAAACTTAGGTATCTAGCCTCAACTGCTCAAGAAGTGACTAAGATTGAGTCACTCGACTGGATTTAAATGGGTGTAAGTGCTATAAATTTTCTATTAAAGGATTGAAAGTGTCACACTTATTCAAATAACATAAAATAAATAGAACATAGGGAAAATATTTGGATTGTGCCAATTTTATTATGGTCACAAGATAAAGTAGATAAGTTTTAACTAGAAAATTAGTGTTAGATGGTGTAAGCACCATCCTATTGATGATATAATTTCAATCTATTACTATTGAAATGCCTAGATAGCATTTCACCAGTCAACATGCATAGCTTTCATGCACTATTATATAAGATGTTTTGGATGACATAAGGTCCCATCCACCTGATTTGTAACTTACCTAGGTGACTTAGGTACTTAAAATCATATAACAAGACCAATTCACCTTATGTAAACACATTATACTTGATGTGCTTATCATGACATATATTTTGGCTTGTCTTCTCTATTTGTTATCTCTATCATGCTTGGGTGTGTGTATCATCCAACCTCTCCAAATATTTAAAGAATTCACTTAAATAATATTGGTTATCCAATTAACTAATACACATGATGCATAATGAGGGAACTAGGAACTCCATACGTAAAATGGCCTCTACACCAAACACCAATTGGAATAGTGTGGCCTTATTCAGGAACTTGTATGTTGTGTGATAGGCCCATAACACCATTAACATATGGTTATCCCAATCCTTGTGACCATTATCATATATTTTTGTGAGGTATGTCCTAAATATTTTATCAAATGATTCTATAATGCCATTATCTTAGGGGTGGTAGGGTGTAATTTTATAGTGTGACACCATATATTTAGACAATAGGATATGAACTTTTTTTGATGAAATGAATGCCACAGTCACTAGTCAAGCTAAGAAGGAATCCATACCTACTAATAATATTTTCCAAATAAATCTTGATACTATGGTGGCTATACAATCTTTGGTTGGCATTATTTTGGCCTACTTAGTAAAGTAATCTATAATAGCCAGAATGTAACTTACACCTATTCACCTTATGGTAGGAATAATAAGTTTGACAAAATCAATGGCCCATTTTTCAAATGGTTCCTAGGCAAGGATAGGGATGAGAGGCATCTCATCTTGATGGTTTGGTTTAGACATCACATGTTTTGGCATATTTTTTTATGTTATGTAATAGAGTTTGCCATTACAGGCCTGATTGTAGCACTTTTTGCACTATGGCATCTCCAACATAATAACCTCCACCAATCGCCTCGTGTGCCTCTTTTAGTACTAAGTCATATTCATTATCTAGGACACATCAGTGCAAGATCTTGTCATAGCTCAATTTATACAATTTACCACCAATGAGTTGAGAAAGGGTGGCACAAACTATGAGCTACTTCTTTACTTTAGTTATCATTATTTGAGGCATAGATCATGTTGACCAATTTTGCCCAACAGGCAAAAATTTGGTTACCTTCTTCCCGTACTGTTTAAGGTCAATTCATTTTTTGATTTTGCACAAGTCCAAGAATTTCTATGGACTTTGCAAGTGCTTGGTTTAATCTCTAGGTTCTTTGGCTTGGTTCAACTAGCTGAGTTCATGCAGAGTTCAATCGGCAAAGTTTAAATGGTTCAGCGGCATCTAGTTCAACAAAGAGTTCATTGCTCAGTTCAAATGCCTCAATTTAGCAATCATTTTAACCATTGAACTATTAAACCAATTTTGGTTCAATGGCTTAGTTCAATGCGCTTGGTTCAATCGGTTCAAGTTCAACGCTTGGTTCAAAGTGAGTGGTTCAATGTTTGGTTCAATTGGCTCAGTGCGTAATGGTTGAACCATTGAACCATTGAGCCAATTTTAGTTTAATGGCTTGGTTCAATGCATGGTTCAATAGCTTGGTTCAAGGGTATGCCCTTGGCTGAGGGGCAGTCCAAAAAAAGTTTAGTATCCTTCCAAAGGGTAGACGCTTCAAAAGGAAAAGATCAGGTAAGTCTAAAATTTGTCTAAGTTCAAATTGTCAAGCCCCAAATTCCTTCAGACTTTTTGCCCGAAGGAATTCCTTCAGACAAAATTTTTGAAGGAATTCGGGTGCAGTCAAAATACAAAGCAAAGGGTCGGGTAGAATTTCCATGGACTTTTTGTCTACAGGAAAATGTTCGCCAACAAAAGTCTATGGAAAATACACAGAGTCAAAGCAACTCAAGAAAAATTTTAGTGGGGACCCAGGGAAAATTCCAAGGCAAATAGGGACCCACTGAAGGACCCAAAGGGTAGGTGTCCTTGTAGGGGACTCTCAGCCAAGTGCAAAGGGTCACCTTCCCTTTAGGAAGGTGATAGAGATAGAGAAAGATGCCCGTGAAGGAAAGCAAAGAAGTGCCTGAAAAGCCAACGAAAGCCTGACTGACATTGTGATGAGGATGGTGACTTCCCAAAGGATGTTAAAATTAGCAAAGTGAAGTATCTATTTGCCTTCAAATGAAAGAGTGCTAACCAGGAGCCCAGAATGCAGTGACCTGCCAGAATATTCATCCCCATGGGCCAAATGAGCCAGATGAGACAAAATTGAGAAAATAAAAGGAGACAAGATAAGAAAGGGATGAAGTAGTCCAAGTGGCAAGTGAAGGTGATTTATTGCCTGATAATCCCCAAATGGTGCAAACAGTGAACAACATGGCTAGTTTATTTAAAAGGGGACAAATCTCAATTTGTTTGTAGAAAAAGAGGGTGCAGCCTGTGTTTCACATTAATGCTCAAATGCCAAAGTCAAACTTGGTGATTATACAACATGGTTCTAGCAGGCCTCTTCTAGAAAGATGACATCAGCAACATTGTTTTCCTCTTCCCAATAAGGGGATGTGAATTGTCCACTTGTAAAAAAAAGGAGTGCCAAATGAGCCTCCTTGCTTCTCCTATATATGGCAAACTTGTCATTTTGTAAAAGGATCTTCCACATTTTGTAAGTCATAGCCCTAACAAAATTTCCACCTAAATCAATAAACATAGTTTTTACCTCTATCTTGGATAGATATATCTGAGTATGTCTTGAGTGTTTGTTTTGTGTTCAGTCATTGTTTCTTGATGCTTTCATAAGTTTAACACCAGCATACCTATTATCTACAAGGTGCCATCTCTGTAGCTGACAGGAGAATAGTAGTATTTGGAAGTGCAAAATAGAGGAAATTACTACATAAGTGTGTGTCTCACAACACCTTTGGTGATCTCTATTTTCTATATTTTCCATTAAGGCCTTCCTGCTAGTTTCTAGCAGCCTGGTCCTTCTACCAAGTGTGAAGTGTATGTATGCATTTATTTGATTTCAAGAGTGAATGTGTGAAGGTCAACTTATTTTGGTGCATCACCTCTTTAGAGTAGTTTTTTTCCTATATCTTTCTCCCTTTTCATCCCCCCTTTATATGTGTGTGTGTGTGTGTGTGTGTGTGTGTGTGTGTGTGTGTGTGTGTGTGTGTGTGTGTGTGTGTGTGTGCGTGTGTGTGTGTGTCTATATTTGAACTTGCTAGAACAAACACGATGCATCAAAGGGAGCTAGCCCTTATCTAGAGACTCTCCCCTCTAGCGTTGCCAGTCCCACAGGTGAGAGGGGAGTTTCCATGTTGTGAGGAGAAGGCAGGAGCTCGGTCTCCTGCCAAGGGTGCAATTTCCTACATCAATAGTTTTGGCACACCCGGTGGGAACACAGTTTTACAATGCAGTAAGGTTTCAAGATTGATGTTGGTCTTGTTACAACAAATCAAATTTTTTAGCATCTAGCGACTCTGAGTTAAATCAGCTAGTTAAGCAGCCTAGTGCCATCAGAAATCATTTCTTGTATGTATATTTCCTTTGCTCAAAATCATGGGTCTAGTTTTTCTTCATGTGATTTAAATTAGACTCAAAATTTTTAGAGAATCACCTCAAGCAGCTCTCCTAGTTGCCCTGCAACTATAAAGGAGATGGCACTGGAATTGGAGATTAATAGGCTGGAAAAGTATATAGATATCAGCATGAGCTAATGTATGAAGAGGACCATTTTTTTAGGCAAGATTAGCCCTTACAACCCATGAAAGTGGAGGTAGAAAAATGGAGAAATCTATCTATGAGCAGTAGTCAGCCTTGTGCACCCCCTCCTATTCTGAAAAAGGCCCCCTCTTTTGCACCAAATCCTTTCTATCAGATAGCACTTGCTCTTTCCAGCTTATCAAATACATCTACCCCAATCTCGTGTGCCTAGATTTTTAGCACCAAAAGACATCAGAATAACCTCCCATGGAGATGAACCTTCTAAATTCCTTATATCATGAATCTTCCATTAAGGGAAGTACCACCAGCCAGCACATCCCTCTTTTAGAGACTCTTCCAGTGCATCAATAGTCTCTCCCTTGCATTCCTCAACCTCCCCAAGTTCTTTAACATGATGTGTAGATTCTGAGTTGGAGGAAGGATTGCCAGGAACTAGCTCAGAGCTCTGAAGAGGATAATGCTAGTGACCTCCAAGAAAGACTCTTTCAGGACAACCTAGCCAAGCAAATTGAAGATTTAGAGGCTAAGATGAAGCTGATTCTTGAAGGAGAGTTAAAACTTCTGGACCTTGCAGAGGAGCCCCAGGACCTTATGGAAAACAAAGTTGTTGCCTGTTCACAAGAGCAAAATTCAAATTTTGAAATCCTAAACTGGAGAAAAAAAGTAGAATCATGGGGCAGCAAGGAAGAAGAGAAGAAAGTTTTTTCTCAAAACCTTAAAGAAGATAAATATGCTCCTACCCATGATTCATATGATCTCCAAGAAAAGCTTTTTCAAGAAAATCTAGCCAGGAGAATTACAGAGTTGGAGTCTAGAGAGAAATTCCTCAGCCAATGTGTGATGGATGGCTCAGACCAAATAACACATTCCATGTCTGAACACACCCCACCTACACATTTCCAAGAGAGATATCAGGCCACACTTGATATTGATGAAGTGCTAACCAAGTGGAAAGAGGAGAATCATTCGATTCTAGCTCAAGGACTGCCTCCTCTTCCACATGTTTTCTCCACTTCACCCCTTCTCAAGGAAGAACCTATTTTACAAGAGGCAGGTGAGGAGAAAAAGATCTAATCTATAGTCCTTCAAGAGGCTATCATGAGTGACAACAAAGAAGAAATCATCATTAATGCTCCTTGTAAAGACCTTATCAGCAGTGGAGAAGATGCAAGTCTTGCATATATGCAAATGTTCTAGCAATATGAGGAGGGACAAATGCATGGTAAGCTCTCTTCCCTTCTATTTGATGAACTTCCTTACTATTTTGATGATGAGGTCAACTACACTGAGGACCCTGAATTAGAAAAGGATCAGGGGGATACCTTTGAACATCTAGAGGTCCTGATCATTGAGGAGAAAAAAGAGAGGTCTGTCTTCTTGGAGGAATGCCTTGAAGAAGAGAGCATTAAACAGAGAGGTGATGTTCTATGGGATGATCAATCATTTTGTGAGTCCATTTCAGACATCACCACAGTCACCCTTCTTTAAGAAGGCTAGAAGGAAGTAAAGGATGAGTCTAACAAAGTCTTCAACGAGGCAGAAGGAAATGGGTCGAACCATGATACATTGTGGAGGGAATGTGCAGATCAAAGGGCTTTTGGTGATGAGCCAACAACCATTGATTTCTTGGCAAAGAGAACCAATATGAAGGATCAACATTCAACAGGCTTCTAAGGACAAGTAGAGTACATATATGTTGGAAGCATGTTTGATTTTGATCCACTCGAGTACAAGCCAACTCAGGTGACAGGTAAGAGGAGTAGGTCACCAACTCTCTTTTTCATTCAGCTACTTTCCCAGCACCATAAGTCTTCTTGCCAAAAAGGGGACTTGAGAAATTTTCCCTTCAATCTAAGAGGAAGATGAACATTCTTGGTTAGTTGTACATAATAGTTTGTTTTCAGTTGTCTTTCTTGTTTTCCCTAAGTGCAGTTTGCACAGGTAGTGTTTTTTTAACCTTGTGTGTTTCCCTTCGCATGTGGGGTAAAAGCTTCATGTTTGATTCTCAGATATTTTGGGGTTATCACTAACTCTTTCATAGTTACAATCTGACTTTGTGCCCAATGGATTTTAAGGCAACTGGCTTCTAAGCATAGCAGACATGCTTCCCCTGTGAGTTGCTAATTTGTTGACCAATTTTGCCCAACAAGGAAAATTTTGGTCACCTTCTTCCCCTACTATTTAAGGCCAATTCATTTTTTGATTTTGCACAAGTCCAAGAATTTCTATGGACTCTATAGGTTCTTTGTTTAATCTCTAGGTTCTTTGGATTGGTTTAACCAGCTGAGTTCATGCAGAGTTCAATCGGCAAAGTTCAAATGGTTCAGCAGCTTCTAGTTCAATGAAGAGTTCATCACTCAGTTTAGATGCCTCAATTCAGTAATTAGTTGAACCATTGAACCAATTTTGGTTCAATGGCTTAGTTCAATGCACTTGGTTTAATCGGTTCAAGTTCAATGCTTGGTTCAAAGCGAGTGGTTCAATGTTTGGTTTAATCAGCTCAGTGCGTAATGGTTGAAACATTGAACCATTGAACTAATTTCATTTCAATGGCTTGGTTCAACACTTGGCTCAATGGCTTGGTTCAAGGGTATGACCTTGGCCGAGGGGAAGTCCAAAAAAAGTTCAGGACCCTTCCAAAGGGTAGGTGCTTCAAAAGGAAAAGATTGGGTAAGTCTAAAATTTGTCTAAGTTCAAATTGTCAAGCCCCGAATTCCTTCAAAATTTTTGCTTGAAGGAATTCCTTCAAACAAAAAGTCTGAAGGAATTTGGGCACAGTCAAAATACAAAGCAAAGGGCCGCATAAAATTTCCATAGACTTTTTGTCTGTGGGAAAATGTTCGTGGACAAAAGTCCGTGGAAAATACACAGAGTCAAAGCGACCCGGGAAAATTGTCCATGGGGACCCAGGGAAAAGTCCAAGGCAAACAAGGACCCACTGAAGGACCCCAAAGGGCAAGTACCCTTGCGGGGGACTCTCGGCCAAGTGCAAAGGGTCACCTTCCCTTCGAGAAGGTGATAGAGATAGAGAAAGATGGCCGTAAAGGAAAGCAAAGAAGTGCCCGAAAAGCCAACAAAAGCATGACTGACATTGTGATGGGGATGGTGACGTCCTAGAGGACGTCAAAATTAGTAAAGCGAAGTAGCCATTTGCCTTCAAATGAAAGAGTGATGACCATGAGCCCAGAATGCAGTGACCCACCAGAATGTTTGCCCCCATGGGCCGTATGAGCCAGATGAGACAAAATTGAGAAAAGACAAGGAGATAAGATAGGAAAGGGATGAAGCAATCCAAGTGTCAAAGTGAAAGTGATTTATTACCTGATAATCCCTAAATGGTGCAAATAATGAACGGCAAGGCTCGTGTATTTAAAAGGGGACAAATCTCAATCTATTTGCATAAAAAGAGGGTGTAGCCTGTGTTTCACATTAATGCTTGAATGCCAAAGTCATAATTTGGTGATTATACAACATGGTTCTAGCAGGCCTCTTCTAGTAAGATGACATCGGCAACAGTGTTTTACTCTTCCCAATGAGGGGATGCGAATTATCCACTTTTAAAAAAAAGGAGCACCAAATGAGCCTCCTTGCTTCTCCTATAGATGACAAACTTGTCATTTTGTAAAAAGATCTTCCACATTTTGTGAGGCGTAGCCCTGACAAAATTTCCACTTGAATCAATAAACATAGTTTTTACCTCTATCTTGGATAGATATATCCAAGTATGTCTTGAGTGTTTGTTTTGTGTTCAGTCATTGTTTCTTGATGCTTTCACAAGTTCAACACTAACATACCTGTTATCTATAAGGCACCATCTTTGTAACTAACAGGAGAAGAACAGTATTTGGAAGTGCAAAATAGATGAAATTACTACATAAGTGTGCATCTCACAACACCTTTGGCGATCTCTATTTTCTATATTTTCCATTAAGGCCTCCCTACCAATTTCTAACAGCTTGGTCCTTCTGCCAAGTGTGAAGTGTATGTATGCATTTGTCTGATTTCAAGAGTGGATGTGTGAAGGTTGACTTATTTTGGTGCAGCACCTCTTTAGAGTAGTTTGTTTTCCTGTATCTTTCTCCCTTTTCATCCCCCCCATATATGTGTGTGTGTGTGTGTGTGTGTGTGTGTGTGTGTGTGTGTGTGTCTATATTTGAGCTTGCTGGAACAAACACGATGCATCAAAGGGAGCTACTCCTTATCTAGAGACTCTCCCCTCTAGCTTCACCAGTCCCACAGGTGAGAGGGGAATTTTCATGTTGTGAGGAGAAGGTAGGAGCTTGGCCTCCTACCAAGGGTGCAATTTCCTGCATCAACAGATCCTAAGGTCATAAATATAGTGACCTCTATCAAATATTCTAGGATGCATTATATCCTATAATGTTGCATGTTAGACATATCATTTTCAATTTTCACTACTGCATCACCAGAGTTGATGTAGGATAGATGGTCTAGGCTCGAGTTTTATTTTTTAGGCTTCACTACAATAGAAAATTGGAATTCTTGAAACAAAAATGATGCATCATTAAATGTTCCCATGTAAAATGGGATTGTTCACTAGGTACTTAAGTGCCTCATGATAAATAAAGAAGATAAAGGGGGTTACCAACAAATACTATCAAAACTTCTATAGGGCATAGACCATGGAAAGTGCCTCATGTTTAGTTATGGTGTAATTTTGTTCTATCTTGGTTAGTTTCATACTTATAAAAGAAATAGGATGATCCATTTTCCCTTTACCTAGTTTTATGAGAATGGTGTCAATTGTAGTATCAAAGGCATTGATATGGACATAGAATGGAGTTACCTAGTTGAGAAATTGCAATATCAATGCACTTCCTAGTTTTAGCTTTAGGGTATTGAAAGCATCTTCCTACACTATACCCTAATAGAATGGCCATCCTTCTGTAAGATATATTCTAGTAGTGCCACAATCCTAGCATAATTACTTATGAACTTCTTGTAATACCCATAATTCTTAAGAAAGGTGTGGATGTATTTTTGTGTTGATGGTGTTTAAAGTTGAAGTATGATTGTAATGTTAGTTGGATCAACAAGTAGATAATCCTTGTAGATGATGTACCCAAGTAATATGCCAAATGAAATTTTATAAACACAATTCTTGAGATTCAAATAGATTTTTAACTATCAATACCTTTCAAACATTAGGCACAAACTATCATAGTGATCTTTTACCAACCCATACACTATCTAATCATCTAAATATACTTTGAGGAACTTGTGAATGAAGTATTTAAATACGATGATCACCACTCAATAAAAAATGGTTAGTGCCTTCTTCATCCCAAAGGGCATCACATTATATGAAAAATACCCACATTTAGTCATCAAGGTTACCTCAATTTGGACATGATGCTATTTTAAAAATCCATTAGTAAATGTGTATATATCACAACCTGTGATGCCATCCAATACTTCATCTGTGAACAGAGTTGGTAAGGGTTCAGTCACACAAGCAACATTCAATAGCCTATAGTCAACATAAATTTGAATGCACCCATCATTTTTTATGTTGATGACCATGTGGTTGAGCCATTCAGATTATTACATTGTGTAGATAACTCCTATAGTTAACATGCCATTAAACTCAATCTTGACCTTGGTGTGAAGATTTGGGTTCATCTTATAAGGCCATTTCTTGATGAGTCTCACATCATCGACTAGTTTGATGCTCATATTCCAAAGGAATGGGTGGGTTCCTTCCATATTTATAGTTTTATGAAAATAGGCCTTAGATTTATTTAAGGAGGTCAACAATACACATCAATTTTGTGTTCGACCAATAGGAACCCAGAGTGGTAATTTTGGGTTCACCCTCTGAACTAATATATTCTTTGGTAGTTTTTAACAGTTCTCAATATGGTTCATGCTTCTCCTAGTGTGAATACTTGATGCATATACTTCCCTCATTTGTTTCTACCTAAATATGGGTAGGGTCTTATTATTTTAAGGTGTTATCCTCAACTTGATACACTAACTTATTTTTTCATGTTAAATTCTTCTAGTTACATGCTTTCCATGTGTCATCATCTTCATCACTAGAGTCATTATTCAAAATTTATTCTTTTAATAAGGTTGGGAGTGATAACCATTTTTTTATGAATGTCCTTTAGGCATTATTCTAATATAGCAGTGTCCTCAAACACTGACCTTAGAACTACCTATAATGGATCAATCAATTCAAGATTTTGTGAATAAAAACAAAAGGTATGAACAAACCACTCCTTAAGGGCATCCTAGTATACTATTTTTTGGTTTATTTCATGTACTATATACAATGCCCATGCCCAAGTCCTTAAGGTTTTGTAAAAGGCATGAAACCATATATTTCTTAGGGAATTTTCACCATAAATAGTCCATGTTTCTTCACAAAGATATACATGTACTATGGGGTCATAATCTTTAGAGTATGCTAAAATTTCTAAGTCGTCATTGATTTTTCTGAATCTAGTGTAAATAGTTGCCTTTATATCCTACAAAGTCATCAAGATAGGATTTTGTGTTTCCCACCAATGAGTGTAAATTCTTTTCAATGTGTACACTAGTGCACCCATTTTATCAACCTCCTTTGGGATGCATGACTCAATGTCATAGATGTAGTATTCCATAGGATTACTTCATATCTTCAGAGGGTAATAAGTTTGATTTTATTGAGACAAAACACTCTTTTTCCCCTTTTCTTGGCACAAGAGACCCATATTCTAGGAACACATCAATTTATATATAGCCTATCTTTACTAGTTTTGGTTCCTTTGCTCATACCAAGTGGCACCATCAACTAGTGGTCTCATATGCTTCCTTAACCCATTAGTCACAAGAAACATCTATGGTGTCTATGGCTAACTATTTATCTTCCCAAGAGAATATTCCTTAATCATTTAGTTTAAGATTATTAGCACCTTATGCTATGATGTTATAGATATGGTTGATTTCATCTTTGATGTCTACATTCTCAACATAAGGGGTCCTTGGTTATTTGAAAGAGGTATAAATACCCTCTCCTTTCCTTTCTCAAAGGTCAAATAGTACCATATAAAGTGAATATCTACATTGTTTTCATAACACCATGGCCTTTTCAAAATTGATAGGTAGTTGTCCTATTCTACTAACTCTATTACTTCAAAGTCATCCCAAAATTTGGCACCGATGATATCTACAATTTCACTCTTTAAAATTACAAGACATTGTGCCCGAGTCTTATTGGCCATGAAGAGAACATGAAGGGAAGGTCTCAAATTTGGTCTACCCATTTTTTTCCCAAGTAGTCTTGGTTAAGACATTGAACTCAGTGCCTATGTCTACAAGAACCTCATAGATAGACCATCCATCAATAGTGGTGTCCCCTACGAGTTCTTGGTCATATTAAACATTCTGAGTGTGTTAGACTTCTCACACCCTTTCCATGCATGTCATACAAAACTTAACTTGATTTTGACCTACATATTCAAGGAGTAAGTTATTTAATAGGGGAAATGTACCCTTGGTCTACATGGGGCATATGATCTTAGTCAATTCTTGTACTTCAACCTCTTGGCTATCCTACTTATTTCAAGAAGCATTATCCTAGGCTTCTAGGTCTCATGCTAATTAGATCTCCCTTTATAAGTTTTAGATTACACTCATTTACTACTATAATACATCATTATAGTGCATTGGGTCTAAGTACGATGCAAATTTTGGTTTAGAATGCATTATACATTCATTTTAACCCTTATCCCCATACTTGAGGTGTAACCTGGGTACTATCATAGCTAACAGCTAAGTAGTGAATCCACTATGAGTATTTTCATATACCTTGACTACCTATGTGTGTATAGGCTGCACCTTTAGGGTCCATTTTTTCATCTTCTACTCATGATTGATCATACTTATACCCTTATTTATGTCAATCTTTCCTTGGGCCAACTTTTTGTAAAGCTCAAGGCATTATTCAACCTTATGGGGTCCTTGATAATACCCACACATGAGATGTGTAGGGTAGTCATGCTCATAATTTTTTGTTGAGACACACTTATAATATTAGCATGGTGGGAACCTTTTATCATTACATCCTTAAATTCACCCTCTAGTACCTCAATATATCCTAAAGCCTATATGCTATTAGACATAGCCATCATTCCCTTGCTTTTCTTATCCTTTGACTATTGTTTTATCCTGTCGTGCACCCCTTTCCATGTTTTCATGCATTTTATCAATCACCTAATAATTAGTAGTGGTATGGGTGTAGGTATCACAAAAATGAAAATAAATGGTTGTGTTGACTTGACTAGTGCATTGAAATAAATTATAGTTTTAGATGTCATGCACTTGTCGATAGACTTTGTAGTTTATAATTAGAGTGCACACATTCTTATGTGGATATTTAGTTTTATTATGTCTTAGTTCATAGTTAGTGCACCATAGTCCACTTTGAGTGTCATGCACTGAGCTGGAGATAAGATTTTGAAATTGGGAGGCCATAAATGCAATTTATGCTTCCATAAATAGACTAAACTAGGTATCTGTACTTTTGACTACCTCAACTTTGATCATGGCGTTAAGCACTTCTTGAGGGTATGTAAAAGTATTCATGGAAATCACTTTTTATAATAACATGAGAACCCCCAAATGAACCGCTACACAAGTTGGAAAGGGTAAATATAATACAAGAGATTATATAAGAGAGTTTTGAGCCATGCATCATACAATCACACACTCTTTAAGAGTCCATGGGTAATTTATTTTAGCATAGTGATGATCTATTATTCAAAATTCAAGATGTCAGGAATGCATCCTTAAGAATATCATATTCAGCCATGGCCTGGTTGGGATCAAATTATCTATACCTAATGTGGGCATGATCAAGTAAAGTGGTTATAAATTGAGTATCCTTACATTCCAATTGGGTTATACCTCATGCGTGCCAATAGAGTTCACATTTCAGCACATGTTATGCAACATTTTCCATGCCAAAATACTCTAGGAGGTACATATCCATTTCTTAGTATATTTACTATAGGGTGTTAGTTGGTTCTTGAGGTGCTTGTCCCCTTGGTGCCTATCCTAGTAATTATCTTCTAATGGCTCCAGCCACAAAGGTAGGTGCTAGTCTTGTCATTACTACTAGTTTAGTTAATGTTGTGCTATTTTTTTATGGCACTAGACCACTTTATATGGGCTACTACCCACATTATACTACTGATATCAACTAAGTTGGTATGTTCACATTAAAATTATGTTATGGTGAGACAAAACTCAATATTATAGAGGTAGTTATGCTCACCTCCTTATATGGAATAATTTATTCAATAATAAATTTACAATCTAAATCTATAAAACATCTAAGATCTGAGGCATTGGTAGGGTCAATATTAACCTATATATTATCTTCAAATGGGGGATACAGTGCATGAGCATGCCATGTAGGTTCAAAGGGGGTAAGTACATCAAGCATATCCACATCATCAAATTTTGTAGGAATTCAATGAATTCCACACCTATCAAGTGTCAAACTCAATCCATCACTTGTTTATACCTCTCATTTTTTCACTACTATCTTTTAATAGATCCTTCCCCATGCCCTTCCCATTCATTATGAGTCCTCTCAACACTTCTAAGTTTTAGATCCTCCATTAGTCGATATCATATCTTATTATAGGCTTGTATTCTAAGATCTTGGGTGTTAATTTTCTCATACCCTTCCATTATAACTTACCTACACATCCCCTTCTTCCCCTTTACACAACTCATACATGCAAGGATTTTAGACTTCCATCCCCAAAGTTTCAAAACTTTAATCAAACATTAGATTTTTGATCTATGTGTTGAAATCCTTCATGAATATACCTCTAGGGTTATGTAAAAATTGGTATTTCACTTCCTCAAGGCATGAATAATTTGATACTACAAACTCAAGTATGTATCTATTCATAGCTCCATACCACCATTTATCCACCGCTCTAGTCTAAGTAACATCTAGGGTCCCAATCCTCTTCAAGAATTCCTTTTTCCACTCATAGTGCCATCCATAGATTTTTATTTTGTGGGTTTAATATGTAGCCAACTACTTGTACACATGCTCAGGTAACTCATAGAAAAAGACCTCATACAAAGCATCATATAGGTTATCCTAAACCCATTTTATTAGATTTTATCCTTTGTAGGTTGGATTCTTTTATGAAAAACTATTTCCCACCTATTATATCTAGTGCTCAATGTTTTCAAGAGAAATTTGATACATTGTTCTATCTCACCATCTTTGCAACAAAATTCAACATGGGTCTTGATAATGGAACCTAAATGTTGTGAAAGTCTAGGGGTGGGTTACTACAACCAAGTGTAATCATGGAATAATTTATTTGCATTCAACATTTAAAAACTTGATTATATTGGCATAAATACATATACTTCATAGGATTTATGGGCTCACCTAAAGTGCAACTGAGAATGAATCAGGACCCGCATTAGGCTAGTTATGCCATAGCATGAGGCTTCACTAAGAGGACTTAAGAAATGTACCATAAAATTAACTTGAGTAGATATATAGGCATAGGCATTTCTCAAATTAATATTAGGATCATATAATCACTTAGTGGGTTTTAAGACTACCTGATTTGGTTTACTCTCCATTCTAAATAATTTCACATTAAATAGGGATTAGGTTTACTAGTGCATATATATATATATATATATATATATATATACATATATATATATATACACTCATCCTCAAATAAAATGATGATGATGTCATGAAAATATAGATTATCCATTAAATTAGAAAAACTAGCAAAAAATATGAACACCAATTCACATAACTTAACCAAAAGTGTGACAACACAAACATTAGCAACCCATTAGTAATACTACAAGACATGTAAACTAGACACACTTAGTACATTTTAATGCAATACCATTTTTCATTGTTAAAAGTCATAGAAAGAGTTTATATTCAAATCATATTACAAATAATCTAGAGGCTCAAAGATGAAATTAGGCACATATAATTAGAGCCAAAGTAGCCTCTATTCTATTTATAAGACTAAATGGATACTAAATCAATGTTTATAGAGCATGGATTTAAAGTCATTATACTAGAGCTTCATTGTAGTTCTCTATCTCCTTTCAAATTCTATCTCAAGCTCCTTATATACCCTTTAGGAGCATCTTTTCCAAGGTGGATGTTGTATGTTGAGTGTTGAGCTAGAATTCCATCATCATAACCATTGGCTACATGACCCTAAGAACCTCACATTGTATTTTCCATGTTTATTCAAATATTTATTAATGCCCTAAATATTTAGGAGATGGTTATCCATTTGATAGCTAGTAAAATATTTACACTACATCCTCTAGTTGGATATAAAAATCTTTAGGCTAACCACTTGCCAAAATATCTATATGTACCAAGGTGGATGTCAAGTTGGTCTACTAATAAGTAAGGGGCCCAATGTAAACCAAATACAAAAGGTAAACTAATAGCACCTTGGATCACAACTTAGAAAGGTGAGATTTTGAATTTAGACAAAAATTAAGGACTAAGATTTTTTAAAAGTAGACAAATGATCTAGACTCAAATGGAATTCATAACAACACTATTTATAAAATACAAACATAATGTTTTGAATGATGATTTTGAACAAGGCAAGAAGTGATTTCAAATTGGTCAATGTAATGCCTCTTTGTTCAAACATGATGGTGTATAAAAAAGTATTTGGTTTCTCAACATGCTTTGGATTTCACATAAGTATTTTTATAATAAAAAATACCATATGAGTAAATGATAAAATGATAAACACACCTAAGTGTAACATTCAAAATCCTAAAACTGACAAAGTTGCATGATACAATCGAATTACATATATATACATGATCTTTAGAAGATTTTAATTGTTAATCTAAAAGTTAAAATGCATGAAAATTAGGGTTTTTATTCCCCCTCTTCTCTCAAGAGTTTGAATGGTGACCTGGAACTTTAGGCTACTCACCCTACATCAAAAGTATGTCCACAACAAGTGGGGTTTATCTAAAACTAAATTTTCACATGTCTAGATGGTCCCAAGTTTGGATAACACTAGATATGCTCATATAAATTAGATCTACATCAATTAAATTTTTGTGAAAATATGTTATCTTTTTCACAACCACTACATCCATTAATTACTTAGTTTGTTTTGATGTTTGAGTTGTCCCTATGGTATGAGGCTGACAACCATTAATAAAGCTTATTTTAACCTCTCAAAATAAGTTTCCTAGATCAACTATACCCCACCATAGAGTTAGGTTGACATGAAGATATGAATTCTTAGGTCAATGCTTACCTAGAGAATCCATGAGGAGGCAATGAACCCTCACTCATAAGACAAAGTGCATATAAAAATAAAGACAAGTGAGGAAACTTTATGGTTATTTTGGGGTCACCCAAATTGTATGGATTTGGGGAGTGCCTTAGACAATTTATTTTCACACCTTTGAAAAAGGCACTAAATTCAAATAATGAGAGTTTTTAGTCACCTAAGCTCCATAAAGGTGATGGGGGAGAGCATACACACAACACTTATTTTTGTTTAAAAATAAACACTTCAATAAACAAGCATAAAAATAGAACTCTTAAGAGTATTTAGCTAATGTGAGAGTTCATTTTATGACACCAAAATAAATTATGAATGAATTTTGCCTTTTATTTATTATGAAATGGAGACTAAGTGACTTAAATCCTACAAACAATATATTAGAAGTCCAAAACTAGGGTTTAAAATTGTAAGAAAAACTTCTAGCTTGTTATTCTAAGTCTCTATTTTTTTTGTGTAGGTTATTCTCACCATTTCACAAAGAGATATAGTAATTTTATAGTGCATTCCTACTATTATATAAATTGATCTCACTAAAATATATAATCAAAAGAGATATTAGTTTACAATCTTGTTAATTGATAGGGTGATATCATTGATTAGTAAGGCATTCTTGTCGACATACATGGAATTTATGATAAAATGATAAAAAATGATAAATATAAATAATAGTCACCCATCAGTTTCTAGTCCAAGATGATTTTATTATTTTACAAGTTAATCTTGCCAATCCATAAATCAATCACACCATTCCACATTACATTCCCACCATTCAACAGAGTAATCCAATCACTTTATAATACAATCTCATTGATCTTATAAAACACACACGTAGACAAAACATAAATAAATTGATCCCATTATTCACATATGCATTCTTGTCATTCTACAGGTAATTTTCATTAATGTTCAAGTTTACCCTACTAACTTCTAGAGAGATCCCACCATTATACAAATTCATCCTATCATTTGTCTCAAAAGCCACATAAACATAAAATGAAAGAAAGAGAAGTGAAAAATAACCTCCAAAGAGGATTTGAATGTAAAATTATAAAGTATAGATACTTGTGTGAGGTATGAATCCCATTGAGCATGCCAAAATGTAGAGTAATATTATGAAATGTATTATTCCATGTGTTAGTCAAGAAAACATCTATAAAGAAGCATATAGATCTAAAACATCAATATTACTCACTCATCAGCAATTGCTTGTGAATTCTAAGAGCTATTTTAAGGAAGGAATACCATCAAACCTTATAAATAACATCCTTCATTCTAAGAGTGACCAAAAAATGTGCTTTTCCCTATATTTGGTGCTCCAAGTCTACATTAATATTAAGTGTCATGATCCTCCATCATTTCCTAGTGCACTAATGGCTTAGGGTCATAATTTTGATTAATTTATCAAAATAAGGGAAGATTTATGGAGATAATTTTGTATAATAACATTACACAATTCAAGCTTAAAAATGGTAGTCTTGGCTCACTTATTTATAGCTTTATAAAAATGTTCAAAATTAGCCATGACCATCCATCTTGAGATAAAGATGTGTGGCCATAAACTAATTCAATTTTGAAAGGATAATCCATAAATATTCCCATTAGTATTTAGAAGAATAGGTTATTGATGAGGCATGGGGGAGCTTAATATTGATATTTATTCCATTAATAGCTTATAGATGCCATGTCACTGATGATGTCATGGGATGATGAATATTTGAGAAATGAATTTCCAATAAATAGATTTTCAATAATTTTCATAGAATTTTCACTTAGGTTCTTGATTTGGTTTAATTTACTTAAGTGGATTTGATTAATTTTCTACAATTATTTGGAAATATATTTGCACACTTAATCAACCTGATTGGTAATGCCATTTTACTGAGTCATAATTTGATTTATGAATAATTAGAATAAGGTGTCAGTTGCATACAAATTGATACCCCAGTTATGGCATTATGGATGTGAAATAACACATCCAAGAGACATGTGATTTAGAATTAGAAGAATTCAGTGGTCTAGAGTGTCATTTTATGTGGTCACAATTTGAATCAAAGTGATTTAATAAAAGATAATAATCGTATAAAATACATTCCCCATTTAGGGATACATTAACCTAAATTGGCACCTTTATGTGATAGGTTCGAATGATTTATTGCATTTTAGTGATTTTGGCCCAAATTGTGCATTATTGCAGTTAATTACTTATATTGACAATTGTAGCACAATATTGATAGGAATTACATATCTACACCCTCTTTATCCACCAATCTACTATTTGTTTATCAAATCACTCATCATCCATTTATGTAAGAATGTTGAGTTAACAACTAATTCTATGGTTATTATGGAAGTAGATAGTGAGTTCAAAGTTTCATTTGGTAAAGTAGATCACCATTCATGGTTGTATACTTCTCATATTTTTATCTTGATCAAACCTATGCTACACTACTCACTCATTTAGATGTAGTAATTAAATTATGGCATGAGCAATTCTACCATCTCAACTATTGCTACCTAAATAAACTTAGTCATTATGACATGGTTTTAGGGTTGCCACATGTTCATTTATCTGATGGAGTTTTCCAACTTTGCATACTTTAAAATTAGCTTGATGAAAAATATGACAAATTAAAATTGTGGATAATCATACAAACATTGGAGTTAGTTGACAATGACATTTTGGGTCCATTTGTAGCTCCATTCAATGGGAATACATGCTTAATTTCATGAATGACTTTTTGAGGTATAATAGGTTGTAATTTATTAAGTATAATTATGAGGTATTTGATCATTTTTAGGAATTAAATGCACTTTTATAAAAAAAATTGGGTAATCCATCAAGATTTTATACACTAATAATGGTGGTGAGTATGCCAATAACTATTTTGAACAATTATACACTTTAGAAGGGATTGAAATACAATGTACAATTATATATATTCTTCATCATAATAGTTTTAACAATAAAAATAATAGTTCCTTAAAATAAATGACCAACTATATTCTTCACTCTAAGTCTCTTGTACCTCAATATTGGGCTGAGTCCATCAATTATGCTTGTTATATCCAAAACTAATTTATTCATAAAGAATTGAAGGGAGTTAATAATTTTAAATATTGGAGTGGTTAGAAACCCATATTTAATCACTTCTAAGTGTTTACATATCCTTATATGGCCCACATTCATAAGAAGAAACATAAAGCAATAGAACCATAGAGTTAGACTTAAATCTTCATAGGATATCATGAGGGTGTTAGAGGATATAGGCTTCTACATTCCACCACTCATGAGTTATCCATTTAGGTAAGTGTTAATTTTTAATAGGATCAACTAAAATCCACACTTTACACACCTCTCCCTATTCCTTGGATGCATTGGGATTTGATGACAATTTTATTGATTCAATTCCACTTGAGTAGTTTCTTGATGATCCATACTCTTTTTCTAGTTTTTATGTTGATAGTAGTGATGAGGAATCACCTCCTCTTCCAAAAATATATTTAAAGGATGAGGAATATCTTCATGAATCTTTGAGAAATAGTATTTTTTGGGTTAGATAGACACTACAGAGTGTTGGACATTAGGTTGGAGATCTATCAAACACCAGGCAAACCCATTCACAATTCTATAATTCCCCACATGCATTAACTACATATACTTATAATCTATAGTAGTTTAATGAGGCATCAAGATAATCTTCACCATAGGTCCCATGAGTGAGGTGTGTGGGGGATATCCAAGCTATGGCTATGTAGAGCAAATGTGTAGTGTAATATTCAAGTGAAATAAACAAAACACATTTAATAGAGTGAAAGACTTAACTTGTCAAAAATGCAAATTCTATTCATTAATTGAGAAGAGGAAAAATAATATAGAGTACAAATCTAATAGTGTGTGTATATTTATTAGATGCATATATCAAGCTAACAATGTTATAACTACATGTAATGGCATCAATCTAGGTTTTGTATATGTCTATATATATATATATATATATATATATATATATATATATATATATATATATATATATATATATATAGACATATACAAAACCTAGATTGATGCCATTACATGTAGTTATAACATTGTTAGCTTGATATATGCATCTAATAAATATAGATACATACATACATACATACATATATATATATATATATACATATACATATATATATATACATATATACACACACACACACACATATATATATATACACACATATATATATACACACACACATATATATATACATACATACATACATACATATATATATATATATATATATATAGAACTAGATTTATATGATACATATATAGTGTAAGAATACGATAGTAATGATAATTGTTGTTCAGTTACCAAGGAAGATTTCTTTGGTGCATGGATTCTATCAAATGTAATAGTTGGTAATGGTTAGAATAACTAAAGTCTAGGTTGTCAACCATTTAAATTTGAATCTAGGGTCCCCTTTTGGTGGTAATGATTTTTTGATCTCTTGGATCATGTGGTTGGGGTCAATGTGTCTAGGAGTAGATGATAGTGATTCATGTTAAACTATAAGGAAAAAAGGGTGTAGAATTCAATGATGCATGCAATATTTTATAGGGAGTAGGCACATGACTTGGCATGGGAGTGTAAAGTATGCTAACTATCTAGTACATTGTAGTCATTGAGTGGGTGTGAGAATTGGCATAAAAATATTAGGCATAGAGTTCATAAAATTCAATGATACTTAGTTCATAAGTGTGAGATGTGGAGTGTGAAGGATATGATATCAGGTGATTAGTACACAAGAGTTCATGAACTGGTATGAGATCGATGAAAATAGTTGATATCAAGCTTCATACAAGGGAGTGTGCATATTTGTGTGAAAGATGTGAGATATACATGGTAGAGTAAATGAGTGAGATTAGTTACATAGGGGATAAACACAAATAAATATCCCTTTATTGAAGATAAATAGTATCCATTATGTTTACACATAATTATGAAAAATACACCTGAAGTTACTATGAAGTGTACCACTTATCTTAATCAACATATTTCCTAACTTTGACCAATTTAAAGATTTGACGTGTGTCATGGTGGGTTTATGTGTATGTCACTTTGATTATTTTGTGTTTATCTATAGGGCATGAGTGTTTAGGATCTAAATTAGAAGGCTTTTGTGTCACTATTGGTTTAATAAGTGGTGTAATGTAAGGCTTGAGAAGTTCTATGTTGAATATTAGGTGCATGACCAAGTACTAAGTTAGATCAAGAATGAATGCATTTTCATTATTTACACATAGAATGGTCTAAGGACCATAGTGTAAAGGTTTGATCTTGTAGTGTGGACCTTTCATTCACTCCTTATGAAGTTATAACCCAAATTTATCTCCAACTCAGAATGCATGAGGTATGTGATGTGTGTCATGGTGCTAATGGTACTTAGCTTGGGTCTGAAAGAGGATCTATTGAATGTGTTAGTGAATAGATTGGATGTGGTATACAAACTTCTTGACTTTGTCTACTTCCTATTCTTGTGTTTGTAATTCAATCCCTGAGGGTGTGTGGTTGGATATGTCTAGGGTGATAAAGGTTGAAACTCAAGACATGTTTATAATGGATTATGGCTAGTAGATATATAAAGATCCCTATTTTATGAATGTTGAATGTAGAAGAGATTGGCATCCTAAGTGTGATCATATACATAGTTGTAATTTCACAAAAGATGAACAAGTGTTCTATTAACCACTTTATTTTTCCCACAAGTCTATGGATGAAAGGTCATTGACTGATTTATCTATGTACCTATCAAGTACCATAATTCTTGTCAAAATTGACTCATAAAACATGGATCTTGGTTGAAGACAATGGATTTTGGTAACCAAAAATGAACCCAAACATTATTAAATAAGGATTACACACTATCATCTACATTAATGTCATTCTTAATTGTGACCATGATGGCCATCTTATAAAACCTATCCACTTTAATAAACACAATGTCATGTTGTCATCTCATCATAGGTAGCCCAATCATGAAATCCATGGTGATAGATTCCCATGATCTAGATGGAACTAACATAGGTGTGTAAAGTCTTAACTTATTATTTATGGTCTTGGAGATGAAATAAGGAATTAAATAAATAATTTGGCCTTCTACATCTATGCACATGTGTATACACAAGAAGTGTGACTATAATGTGACTAGAGTCTTTGTCATGCCAAAGTGTCCTGAGGTCTTGGCATAGTGTGTCCCTTCTAGATGAGTCATTGGTGAGGTGTGACAAAGGGAACATAGAGGTGCCCAAGTTTGTAAATAATATGATCAGATAAGTATAAATTTTAATTTTTTTTACCTTATTATAAGATAGTGTAAGTCATTTTGAAGTATTATTAAGCCAAGTAAAATGATACCTAGTCTAAAAAGTTGTGGTTGTGCATATCTAAGAATGTGATGAGTGTATGAATTGATGGTTATCTAAAGCATTATATTTATCTATTTTCATTTTAATTATTATGATTTATCTTGAAATTAAAATACTCCAAGTAATTCATACATTTCATATGGTGTTAATTATCCAACTTGTTCTATGTTTATAGGAATTGAAGTTGCTTATAGTCTGAATAAACAACTATCTCCTTCCCAAGAAGGTAGTGGTGATGTAGGAACATTAAGATAAAAGTTATAAATTTTGAGTTATTATCAATATAGGTCATATTTATCCTATTTTAAAGTGTATTTTAGTTTGAAATATCATATATGATCCATTTTTGTCTTTATAAGTCCATTTGGAATCATCAAGGTGTGTTATGTAGACACTAGGAGTTTCCCCTACAAAATAGTGAATTTGAAAATTCAAATATTTTAATCAAGGTGTTAAGTGAGAGAATATTGATGTAAATGGACAAGAAAACTTTTAAAAGGTTTTTTTAAGTCATACATGTTTAAGTCTTAAGGTGGAGGTCATGTTTTATTAATTTAACCCTTACCCATACATTGGGTTGATAAGAAATGAAGTTTTGTCTTATAACTAACAAAATAACCAATGTTAAGAGCTGGTTGAAACAAAATTTATACATCATTTATATGGAGATGATATAATAGGAGAGAGAGATATATCCACATAGAAGAGGAGGAGAAACTAGAGAATGGAAGGATGATTAAAATCCTTAAGGAAAAACACAAGTCCATAACAGGACTACATTGTAATTGAGAACAAATCAATGAATAAAGGAAAGTTTGTTAAGTGTGTTTTCTCCTTTAAATGTATATGGATTAAATCAGTCACATGTTTCCTTTGAAATTCCCATGAGGCCATAATTTTTTGTTTTTGTGTAAGATTGTAGGTCTAGACAAGGACTATAGGTCATAGTCTTAAGAAAAAAGGGTATTTGAGTGTTTTTTACAAGTTAGTAAGAAGAAGTTTGCCATGGAATATATGCTTGTATGTGGTGATATTTTGGATAAATTCACATGGTTTTGAGAACCTATGATAAAGGAAAAACTTAGAGTAAAAGGATATTAAATCGATGAAAGCCTGTAGACATTTTTTACAGTCAAGAAAAAAGTTAGGAACCTTTATGCACAGTCCTAAATAAGGAGGAGAGTTCAAATGAAAGAAATAGCAAGGATATGGAATAGATTTAATCTCAAATATTTTTATATTTACATATTACATATAGTAACATATAATATTTTGGGATAAACTATGTAATATTTTTTTAGTTTCTCAACATTTTTGATCCACACCTGTGATCCTTCATCAGGAGAACAATAAAATAAAAATGATGAACAACATTACCTTGCTTTATATAAGTTTGTGAGCATTACATTACAAAAATATTACACAATTTATCCAAAAAATATTTTATGTTAGATTTAATCTCATTATGATTTTAAAAATGTTAACTTTTTAACAATGATCATTAGAAAGTGTTTCCACCCTTTTGAATGTATATAGTTCTGTGAGAACCTTGTCTATGTAATATAAGTTTTATTTGCTCAATCCAAGCACATTAGAGAATACATGATTTAAAAGGAAGAGTGATTGGTGAAGGATATTTTGGAATCTTGAGAATATATTTTCTTATAAGGAATATTTTTTAACAAGATCATAGTGCTTAGTTACCTAAGGATCAAACTTTATTCTATAAAAACCTTATCTCATAGTCAAGCACTCTGTTATAGAGTTATGTGTAAAAGAGGAATGTATGTTCTTGTATCATGATTAGAGGTGAAATTGATATATTTGGAATACATATAAATTATTATAAGTGGAAACATTATCCCTTATATATTTTGTAAACCATTTGAGGTAGATTAGACCCCTGTAGACCTACATAGTCATTTAGAATAACACAAAGTTTTGTGTTTTGAGTGCTAGAATGGTCTAAATGGATTGATAAAAGTTTCATATTCATGGGGAATATTTATGGTGGTAAAAAATACCTATAATAGGTCTAAAAAATATTTAAAATTACCTACAATTAAATTTATGGTCATTTGCCCTTTCTCGAGCCTGCACTAAGCCTATAAAACCTAGTTTAGAGTTCAAACACTAAAAATTGAATAACTAATGTTATCACCATAAAAAAAGGTTTAAATTTGGTATTTTTAATTATTTTTTACATGTCAAAGGATTTTTTTTATGCTTTTGGTTGGTACGGCCTCTGTTTATACATGTAAAGGTGACTGTGTCTAACAAAAAAACCTAAAGACCTAATTGCATCTATCTTAGTGAGAGAAGAGGTGTCTATAAAAGGATATTGGTATTTAAAAATAATTTAGAGTTGAAGGAAGATATATGGTACTATAATGTGATTATATATATTTATGATAGGTTTTAGATTACTCAAATAAGGAATAATTGTGAAGAAAAAGCTACAAGCCTAATGAAGCCATTGAGAGCTAGAGATATAGAATCAAGTGGTGAAGTGTGATTCATGGGTTGAAGGAAGTTAAGGTAGATTTAATATGTTAATAAAATATAATTTATTACCAAGGAGTTCATTCATAAATTCTAATTCAATTTTATTTATTTTAAAGCTCTTAACAGGTGGTCTTGAAGGTGTAGTGAATGAATTATTTATCAAAGGTGGTCCAGTTAGTAAAGATGGATTGAGGGAGTACATAAAAACACACAAGGGAGTATATTGGTAGTAGATAATGATTATAAATTTTTGAAAAAACAAATAGTGGATATAGACTATAAAACCTAGTGTGCAAGATGGAAGAGATCAATGGATATGAGACCTTGTAGATAAGGTGAAACATTGAATATGATCTTTATTGAGACAAGAGCCAAGATTGAATGTTTGGAAAATTTTCCATAATAATTTTTCATCATTTTGTTTCATATCAAGGTAAGCTCTTGTTTTAAATTTATTGTGAGTTATTAAAGTTTGTTGATTTGAGATAGGAAAGATATGTTACAAGGTATGCATGAGATAACCTTATAGGGTGTTATGAGAAAAGAAGTATGTTGTAATTTTGATCTATTAATGTCATTATATAGGAATATAATATTGATAATGATAATAAAAATAACCCCAAAATTCTAATGAGAAGGAATATAATCTAGTTAATAAAGGACTAGAGAAGATAGTGTGAAGGAAGAGACTTGGAGCTCAAAGAGAGAAAGAAAAGAGTAAATACTCCAAGAGAGAATAAAGAAGGATAAGGAGAGGTATTAGGTAGATTAATAAATAAGAGGAAAGATAAATTATATGTCTAAGAAGGAACATTGATAAGCTTATTAAGAGTAAGGTCTAGATAGGCCTAGAAAGCAAAGAAGAAGTAAAAAGTGGAAGATATGAGAAGAGAGTTGGGGTAGAGTATTGAGAATATAGAGATCATGATGAAGCTATTAAAAAGACAAGGAAGATAATGGGATGTAATCTAAGTAATAAGGTGAAGTGACCACTAGATTCACTTATAAGATAGAGAAACCACAAGATGAGTATCTTGAGAGATGAGATGAAGAAAGAGAAAATAACCCATGGATACATGATAAATGAGAGGTTGCCAAGTGAGAAACAAAACAAATAGATAGAGAAGAGATTTATCATTGAAGATAACAATAATAAGATATAAGTTCCAAGATGAACACTTGAGAGTGAATACAAGAAGAATAATATGGAGTGTTTATGCAAAACACATTCAAGGAGATTATGTGGTCTTTCATTTTGTATTCTAACATTGCTTTTAAGTTTATGTATGTAGACATGAAGAAATGTCTAGTGAAGGCCAAGTATATGGCATCAAAGTTTGTGAAGTATAGGTCAAGAACATCACCCATTAATTTTAAAGAGGATGACAAATAAATAGAGCCTTTTGTAGAACACTAAGTGATGAAATTTGAAAACATTTAACATGTTAAAAATGAAGTTGAGGAGGAATAATATGATGAATTTCCAATTATATCATCTAAAAAAAATAGATAGTTCACCAAGAATACATTAAGGTCACCCATGAAGACATTAATGAAGAGTTGAGCTTGCGATATTCATCTTTTGAGGTAAATGATTGTTTGAACTTTGCTTTTGATTACACCTATGAAGAATAAAAGGCTAATACGTAGATTAAGAGAAATAAGGACAAGGTACATCCCAAAAAGAGAGCACAAGGGAATGGATATATTTGGCCTAAATTTCTCAAGCAATTAGGTCAATATAAGCAATATTATTGATGGAAAATAAGAACAAGTGTGGAAACAAAGAACAAAAGGAAAAGAATACCAAGATGGCATGGTAGATAGCCAAAGAAAGAAGAATGAAAGAGATGAGATGAGAATAAAATGTAAATATAAGAAGGTACAAGGTAGAAAGTGGGTTTAAAAGAGTATGAAAATAGAAAAAAAGGATCATATTGTAGGTATATTCCAAGAAATCATGAAGATTGAGGAAGAGTACAAGCCTACAAAGCAAACATGAGAGATGGTGTAAGCAAAGGCAGCCAAAGAGATGAAGGTAAAACCATGTAAGGAGATGAGTGAGTAAAAGATAAGTGTTCTCAAAGTTTGTTTTCAAATATTTTTTATGATGATGTAGGTGAAGTTGACTCCAATGATGAAAACATTTTGTAAATGGAAATAATTTCTTTGATGAATGAGTTTGTAGAAAGGCAAGATGAGAATGAATCACCTCAAGGAGTGTTTTGAAAAAATGATATGAAGCCAAAAGAGGATGTCTTAACTCTCATGAATTAGGGAGTCTAATGATAAGATAAGGAATAAGGTACATAAGAAAATGAAGACCTATGTGGACCAAGATTTGATGAGGATTATGAAGAGATGGATGCACTCAAGTTTCAATAAGAAATGAAGATGTTAGAAGAGATATTCAGTCCATCAAATGGGATGGAACTAGGTTAGGTAAAGTAATAAAATTTCAAGGATGAACTCTAAGAAACATCAAGAGAGTAGCAACAAAGTGAAGCACAAAGTGTTGTGAAAATAAAGGTACAAGTAGGCAAGCTAGCAAGTAAGTAAAGGGATTACGAGAAAGTACACAAGGTGAGTTATTAAATTGGTCAAGCTAAATCTAAGTTAATATTTGATAATCATGGATATGGAAATTTAGATATTTGTCAAACAATCTTTTACTATGTTGAGATTGAGTATAAAAATAAGTTGCTCTTACACAATGAACAAGATCATAGGAAGATGCAATAAAATGTGAAAAATTGTGAATAAACAAAAAAATATTTCATATATGAGAAAAATAATAATATTTACATACATTTAAAGACATTATATCCTAAGGAAGAAGATACTAGCATGGTTAAAGAACAAAAATCAGTAAGTAAATAAGCATCAAGTGAAAACAATGAAGGAGAAGGTCATGAAAGAAGCATAAATAAGAGACATAAATACCATTTGGTTTAAGATAAATATGATGAAGGACAAATACACTTATAGAAGATGTAACATGCATAAAATAAGGTTCTATAGTAGTTGGTATACCTCATAGAGGTAGAGGATGCATTCACATGAAAACTAGAGAAGGCCAAGAAGAAGAAATGCAAGATTTTAGAAAATAAAAAGGAGAAAGAAAGGAGTAGTAGTATGTTGAGTTTTAAGGACCATAAAATGTGGAATTTTAAGGAAATAAATAAATTTTGTGGAAGAAATATTCTCCCTCCTGGGGAGAATGATACATGAGCATCAAGATAAAATATATCATTTTTGAGTTATTGTCAATAGAGGTCATAGTTAGCCTATTTGGAGTATAGTTGAGTTTGAAATATCATATATGATACATTTGTGTCTTTATAAGTCCATTTGGAGTCATCAAGGTTAGTTATGTAGGCACTAGGAGTTTTCCCTCCAAAATAGGGAATTTGAAAATTCAAATATTTGAATCAAGGTTAGAGTGACCAAAGCATGGTGTAGATTGGTTAAATGAGAGAATGTTGATGTAAAGGGACAAGAATATTTGTAAAATGTATTTTTAATTCATACATGTTTAATTCTTAAGGTGAAGGTCATGTTTTATTAATGTAACCCTCACCCATACATTGGGTTGACAAGAAAGGAAGTTTTGTCTTATAACTAAGAAAATAACCAACATTGAAACTGATTGAAATAAAAGTTATACATAATTTATATGGAGTAAAGAGAATATAAGAGATAGATATATACATATAGAAGAAGAGGAAAAACTAGATAATGGAAGGATGAGTAGACTCCTCAAGAAAAGACACAAGTCCATGATAGGACTCCATTGTAATTGGGAATAAATCATTGAATAAAGGAAAGTTTGTTAAATTTTTTTACTCCTTTCAATGTATATGGACTAAATCAGTCACATTTTTCCTTTTAAAGTCCCATGAGACCATACTTTATTTTTTGTGTGTCAGATTGTAGGTTTAGACTAGGATTGTAGGTTATAATCTTAAGAAAGAAGGGTATTTGAGTGTTTTCTACAAGTTAGTAAGAGGAACTTTGTCATGGAATATATGCTTGTATATGTTGAGATTGTGAATACCTTCACATAGTTGTGATAACCTTTGATAAAGGAGAAACTCATAGTAAGATGACATTGAATCCATGAAACTTTGTAGATATTTGTTATAGTTAAGAAAAGAAGTTAGGATACTTTATGCATAGTCCTAAATAAGGAGGAGAGTTCAAACACAATAAATATAAAGGACATGGAATACATTTAATCTAATTATGATTGTTAAAAGGTTAAGGTTTTGATAGTTATCATTGGAAAGTGTTTCAATCCTTTTGAATGAATTTAATTTTGTGAGAACCATGTATATGCAATATAAATTTTGTTTGCTCAATCCAAGAACATTGGATAATACATGATTTGAAAGGAAGAGTGATTGGTGAGGGATATTTTATAATATTAATAATTTATTGTCTTAGAATACACATTTGATAACAAGATCATAGTGCTTAATTATCTAAGGATCAAACCTTATTCTATAGAAACCCTGTCTCATACTCAAGCGCTTTGTTATAGAGTTATGTGTACAAGAGAAATGTGTGTTAATGTATAATTATTGAGGGTTAATTTGATATATTTTTCATGAATTTAAATGAGTATAATTTTAAACACTATCCATTATATATTTTGGAAACCATTTGAGGAAGATTAGACCCCTGTAAACCTACACAGTCATTCGAAATAACATAGAGTTCTATGTTTTGAGTGATAGAATGGCCTAAATGGATTTATAAAAGTTTTATATCCATGTGGAAAGATGTATTATGGTAAAACATACTTGTAATATGTCTCAAAAATATTTAAAAGTACCTACAATAAAAGTTATGGTCATTTCCCCCTTCTTGCACCTGTACTAAGCCTAAAAAAACTAGTTTAGGGTTCAAACACTAAAAAATGAATAACTAATGTTCCCACCATAAATAAATGTTAAAATTTATTAATATTTAATTTTTTTGACATTTCAAATGATATTTTTCAGGTTTTGGGTCGGTATGACCTCTGTCTTTACATGTAAAGGTGATTGTATCTAACAAGGAAACCTAAAGATCTAATTAGGTCTATCCTAGTGAGAGAAGAGGTGTCTAGCAAAGGACATGGGTATTTAAAATTCATGAGGAGTTTAAGGAAGATATAAGGTACTATAATGTGTTTTTAATATTTTATGAGAGGTTGTAGATTGCTCAAACAAGGAACAATCGTGAAGTAAAAGGCTACAAGCCTTGTGAAGCCTTTAAGAGCTAGAGATCTAGAATCAAGTGGTCAAGTGTGATCCAAGGGTTGAAGGAAGTTAAATAATAAATAATATTTTAATAAAATATAATTTATGACCAAGTATTGCATTCCTAGTTTCTAAATAAAAGTTTCTTTGTTTTGAATCTCTTAAAGGTGGTCTAGAAGGTGTAGTGAATGAATTATTAATCAAAGGTGGTTCAATGAGTAGAGATGGATTAATGGAGTAAATTAAAACACATAAGGGATTATATTGATAAGAGATAATAATTATAAAGTTTTGAACAAATAAATAGTGGATAGAGATTATATATCCTAGTGTGCAAGATGGAAGAGATCAATAGAGTTGGGACCTTCTAAACAAGGTGAAACATTGAATTTGACCTTTATCGAGACCAAAGCCAAGAGTGAATGTTTGGAGAATTTTCCATAAAACATATACATAATTTGGTGTCATATCAAGGTAATCTCTTGGTTTGCATTTTTTGTGAGTTATTCATGTTTGTTGATATGAGATAGGTAATATATGCTATGAGGTATGCATGAGATAACCTTGCAAGATAATGTGGGAGAAGAAGTTTGTTGAATATTTTATCTATTAAGGTAAGCATAAAATAATATAATAATAATAATAATAAGGAGAATAAAAATAGCCCCACAAATCCAATTAGAAGGACTAAAATCTAGTCAAGAAAGGACTAGAGAAGATAGTTTGAAGGAAGATCCTTGGAGCTCAAAAAGAGAAATAGAAGAGTAAAGACTCAAAGAGAGAGTCAAGAAGGATAAGGAGAGGTCCTAGGTATAAGACTTAATAAGAGGAAAGATACAATAGAGTTATAAGAAGCAAGATTGCTAAGATTGCTAAGAGGAAGGTCTAAATAGGCCTAGAAAGCAAAGAAGATGTGAGAAGATGGATGTAGAGAGAGAAATGGAAGATATCAGAAGAGAGTTGGTGAAGAGTATTTAGAATATATATCTCATGGTTAATCTATTGAAAGGAAAAGGATGCCAATGTATTAGCTTTAATGTAAGGAATAAGGTGAATTAGCCACTAGAGTCACTTATAAGAGAGAGAAGGTACAAGATGATGTTTTTAGAGATGAAAAGAAGAAAGAGAATACAACCCATGGAGACATGATAAATAAGAGGTTTCCAAGTGAGAAATAAGACAAAGAGATAAACATATTTTTTGTAGGAGGAGGGGTTGGGGGCTCACGTCTGTGTAGCCCCCTTAAACCCTTCCTCGCATCTGTGTGGCACTATAATGCGAGATCTATTATTGCATGAACTTTATTTTTACCTCAATTTTTTGTATTATGGATGGAACCTGGGTTGGATTTCCATCTTGAGTTGACTACCATCCTAATTTGGTTTGTAAAGGAAATAGTGAACAGATGGGGGAAACTTTGTTTCCTCTATGTCAATGCACCTGGTCTTAAAGGCCTTTGAATTGGGGGTGGATCTGCCCATGCCATGTTAGTGCTAAGGGAGAACAGTGTGTCAGACACTATGGGAATTGATCAACAGTCTTGTAAAGGAAAATTTTGATGGCTACCATTTTTGACCAACTCCTTTGACTTTGTGTTCTTAGGGTTGTTGGATCAAAATTGAGCAGTTACTCTATTTATTTTGGTGATGGAATGCATGCTCAATCCCAAAAATATCACTTAATCTCACAAAGACACTGATTAAGGATGCCAGGGCTGTGGACAGTGCATTTTTAGGGTTTGAGGGTGTGGTGGAGCATGGCCTTTTTCTAGATATGGTTATGGCCATCATTATTGCTAGATCTGATGGTGTCTCCATCAAATCAAAGTGATAGAAAAACTAAAGGTATTTTGCTGATTTTTAATGTCACGAAAAATGCTTGTGTGTCGTTATTGCAATGGTAACCTGCATTGTTGGTTAGGGTAGAATGCTAAAGAGTAATATTTTTTTAGCATTATTTTCCCTATGCTGTAAGCTCAGGTTGTAAAACTTGGTTTTGATGAGGTTTCAGGCCCTTGTAAAACCTGGGTACTTTTATTAGACTATGTTTGTGGTTTCAGGTCCCTGTAAAACCTGATGTTGATACTATTCTTCAGTAGGTTTCAGGAATGCTTTTCCTGGTGGTTGTTAATGCTTTATCTTTCTTGATTTTTTTAAAGGGTTTTGGGGTCCCTTCAAAACCTACTTTTACCTTAATCTAAAACAAGACAAAGAGATAGAGAAGATATTTTTCATTGAAGATAACATGAAGAAGATAGAAGTGCTAAGAGGAGTACTTGAGAGTGAATATCATAAGATAATATGGAGAGTGTATATGAAAAAGACATTAAAGGAGACTATGTGGTCTCTAATTTTTTATTATAACATTAATTTTAAGTTTGTATATGTAGGAATGAAGAAAGGTTTGGTGAATGACAAGTATAAGTCCTAAAATTTGGTGAAGGATAGGTAAAGAACATCACCCATCAAGCTGAAAGGGGATGATAAAGAAATATATTATCTCGTCAAATATAAAGTGATGAAATTTGAAAGCATTCAATGTGTTAAAAATGAAGTTAAGGAGGAATATTGTGATGCATTTCTAACTATAAAAGCTAAAACAAAATAGATAGTTCACTAAGAAGACATTAAGGTCACCTATAAATACATGCATGAAGAGTTTAGTTTTTAGTAGTCATATTTGGAGGTAAATGAGTGTTTGAAGTTTTATTTTGATTTCACCTGTTAATAATAAAAGGATAATATATAATTTGGGAGAAATAAGGACAAGGGATAGCCCTAAAAAAGAACACAATGGCATGGATATGTTTGGCCTAAATGGCTCAAGCAAGTAGGTGATGAGAAAGAATAGGTGAAACTAAAGCAAGAGTTCAATCCAAGAAAGAACATATATGGAAAATAAGAACAATTTTGGAAACAAAGAACAAATGGAAAAGAAAACCAAGATGGCATGGTAGATAACCAAGGAAAAAAGCATAAAGGAGATGAGATGAGAATCAAATGTAAATCTAAGAAGGTACAAGGTAGAAAGTGGGTTGAAAATAGTATGAAAAGATAACAATAAGATAATATTATAGGTGTATTCCAAGAAAACATGAAGATTGAGGAAGAGTACAATCCTACAAAGCAAACAAGAGAGATGGTGCAAGAAAATATAGCCAAAGAGATGAAGGTATAGACATGTAAGCAAGGATATGAGTGAAAGATAAGTGTTCTCAAAGTTTGTTTTAAAATTTTATTTATGATGATATATGTGAAGTTGACTCTAATTATGATGGCATTTTGTATATGGAAATTTTTACATTGATGAATGAGTTTGTAGAAAGGTAAGATGAGAATGAATCACCTCAAAGAGTGTTTGAAAAACATGATATGAAGCTAAAATAAGGATGGGTTAAATCTCATTAATGAGGGATTCCAAAGACCAAATAAGGAATAAGGTACATAAGAAAATGAAGAGCCATATGCACCAAGATTTGATGAGGATTATGAAAAGATAGATTCACTCAAGTTTCAAGAAGAAATGAATATGTTGTAAGATATATTCAGTCCATCTAAGGGGATGAAATTATTTGAAATACATCAGGAAAAGGTCAATTATTAACTCCAATAAAAATATAGAGAGGACAAACAAAGGGAAGCATAAAGAGTTATGCAAACTAAAGTATAAGCAGGCAAGCTATCAAGTAATCAAAGAAAGTATGAACAAGTACACAAAAGTGATTTATTCAATTGGGAAAGATAAATATAAGTTAATATTTTATAATCATGGACATGGAAATTTAAAAATTTGTCAAACAATCTTGTACTATGTTGACGATGCATGGAACAAGAAGTTGCTCTTGCATAATGAGCAAGATCATAGGAAGAGGCAAAAAAAACATGAAAAAAGTGAAGAAGAGATAGAAAAATAGAGTATAAATTATAAAATTACATATATTTACATACATGTAAATACATTAGAGCTTAATTAAGTACATACTATAATTTTCAAGCAACAAACATCACTAAGCAAACAAGAATCAAGTGAAAACAATGAAGGATAAGGTCATGAATAAAGAATAAGTAAGAGTCATAAACACCATTTGGTTTTAGATGAATATGATTAAGTAAAAATTAACTTAGAGAAGATTTAAAATGCATCAAATAAGGGTCTACAGTAGTTGGGACACCTCATAGAGGTAGATGATGCATTCACACAAAGACTAGACAAGGCCATGAAGAAGAAATGTAAGCGTTTAGAAAAGAAAAAGGATCAAGGAAGAAGGAAAAATAATATATTGAGTTTTAATGACCCTAAAATGTGGAATTATAAGGCAATAAATAAATTTGGTGACATAAATTTTCTTCCTCCTAGGGAGTATGATGTAGGAGCATCAAGCTATAAGATATCATTTTTGAGTTATTATCAATATAGGTAATATTTATCCCATTTTGGAGTGTATTTGAGTTTTAAATATCATATATGATCCATTTGTGCCTTTATAAGTCCATTTTGGAGTCATCAAGGTGTGTTATGTAGTCACTAGGATTTTTCCCTCCAAAATAGGGAATTTAAAAATTTAAATATTTGAATCAAGGTTAGAGTGACCAAATCATGGTGTTGAGTGGTTAAGTGGGAGAATATTGATGTAAAGGGATAATAAGCCTTATAAAAGGAGTTTTTAATTCATACATGTTTATGTCTTAAGGTATAGGTCATGTTTTAGTAATGTAACCCTTAGCCACACATCAGGTTGACAAGAAAGGAAGTTTTATCTTGTAAATAACAAAATAACCAACATTGGTGTTGGTTGAAATAAAAGTTGTACATAATTCAGATGGAGAGGATATAATATGAAAGAGAGAGAGAGAGATAGATAGAGAGAGAGAGAGAGAGAGAGAGAGAGAGAGAGAGAGAGAGAGAGAGAGAGAGAGAGAGAGAGAGAGAGAGAGAGAGAGAGAGAGAGAGAGAGAGAGAGAGAGAGAGAGAGAGAGAGAGAGAGAGAGAGAGAGAGAGAGAGAGAGAGAGAGAGAGAGAGAGAGAGAGAGAGAGAGAGAGAGAGAGAGAGAGAGAGAGAGGATGAGAGAAGAGATGAGGAGAGAGAGAGAGAGAGAGAGAGAGATCTCAAAAAATAACAATAAGATAAACCATAGAATGGAAGGATGATTAAATTACTTAAGGAAAGACACAAGTCCATGACAAGACTACATTTTAAATGAGAATAAATCAATGAATAAAGGAAAGTTTGTTAAGTGTGTTTTATCATTTCAATGTATATGGATTGCATCAGCCACATGTTTCTTTTGAAATTCCCATGAGAAAATGACTTTGTTGTTGTTTTTGTTGTGTAAGATTATAGGTCTAGACAAGGATTGTAGGTCACAGTCTTAAGAAAGAAGGGTATTTGAGTGTTTTCTACAAGTTAGTAAGTGGAAGTTTGTCATGGCATATATGATTGTATATGTTTATATTGTGTAGACCTTAAGATGGTTGTGAGAACCTATGATAAAGGATAAACTTAGATTAAAAGGACATTGAATCCATGAAACCCTACAAACATTTGTTATAGTCAAGACAAGAAGTTATGAACCTTTATGCACAATCCTAAACAAGGAGGAGAATTTAAATGCAATAAATAGAAAGGATATGGAATATATTGAATCTCATTATGATTTTAAAAAGGTTAAGATTTTGACAGTGATCATTGGAAAGTGTTTTTAACCCTTTTGAATGTATATAGTTCTATGAGAACCTTGTCTATGTAATATAAGTTTTATTTGCTCAATCCAAGGACATTGGAGAATACATTATTTGAAAGGAAGAGTGATTGGTGAAGGATATTTTGTCATATTGAGAAGGTCTTTTATTGGAAGGCACATTTGATAACAAGATCATAGTGCTTAGTTATCTGAGGATCAAACCTTATTCTATTGAAACCATGTCTCATAATCAAGCAATTTGTTATATAGTTATGTGCATAATAGGAATGTGAATTACCATAACATGATTGGAGGTGAATTTGATAGAGTTTGCATGAATGTAAATGATGATAAGTGGAAACATTATCCCTTATAGAGTGTGAAAACCATTGAGGTAGATTAGACCCCTATAGACCTACATAATCATTTAGAATAACATAGAGTTCTATGTTTTGTTTGTTATACTAGCCTAAATGGATTTATAAAAGTTTAATATCCATTGGAAAAGATGTATGGTGGTAAAATAGACCTAAAATATTTATCATAAGTATTTTAAGGTACATATAATTAATTTTATGGTCATTTTTGCCTTCTCAGGCCTACACTAAGCCTAAAAACCCTTGTTTAGGGTTCAAACACTAAGAATTGAATAAATAATGTTCCCACAATAAAAAAGGTTGAAATTTGGTAGTTTTAATTTTATTGACATGCCAAAGAATATTTTTTATTTTTGTGTTGGTATGGCCTCTTTCCATACATGTAAAGGTGACTATATCTAACAAGGAAACCTAAAGACCTAATTAGGTCTGTCCTAGTGAGAGAAGAGGTGTCTAAAAAAGGAGATGGGTATTGAAAATTCATGATGAGTTAAAATAATATAGAGGGTAATATAATGTATTTTTAGATATTTAGGAGAGGTTTTATATTACTCAAACAAGGAATAATTGTGAAGAAAAATGCTATAAGGCTAGTGAAGCCATTGAGAGTTACATTTATAGAATCAAGTGGTGAAGTGTGATCTAGGGGTCGAAGGTAGTTAAATAAGATGTAATATGTTCATAAAATATAATTTATGACCAAGTATTGAATTACTTAATTTAAAATAAAAGTTTTTTGTTTTCAAGCTCTTAAAGGTGGTCTAGAAGGTGTAATGAAGGAATTATTGATTAAAGGTGATTCAATGAGTAGAAATGGATTGAGGGAGTACATGGAAACACACAAGGGAGTATATTTATAGCAAATAATGATTATAATTTTTTTAGAAATCAAAAATTAGACATATATTTATAGAATATTGTGTAAGATGGAAGAGATCAATGGAGATAGGACCTTGTAGACAAGGTGAAACATTGAACGTGATTTTTATTGAGACCAAATATAGGAATGAACATTTGGAGACTATTCCCTAAAACCTATTCATCAAGTGTCAATATTTATTGATTTATTGAAAAAAATCATAGATTTATTTCTCATAGGTGGAGTACCTTCTCACCATGGCATTGAACATATCTAAATGGTATGTGATTAGATGTCCATGTTACATGAGCACTACACTAAGTGCATAGTTAAAATTATCAATGAGAATTTTTAAGGTCTACACAATGTTAGGCATTGAAACAATAGGTGTTTCACATAATTATTACTTGATTTTCTTAAAAGTGTGTTGTTTTGAATGAGTCTATTTAAACTTGGCATTGACACATGTCATTTGGCTGAGATCCCAAGATATATGCAGGAGACCAAGGATGAACCTATGGTAAAAGTTAGAAAGTACAATAAAACTCCTCAATTTTTTAAGATTATGTGGAGTAAGCCAATATTGGATTAATTTTATCTTCTCTAGATTTACCCTAATGCTAGTGTAATCAATGATGTAATAAAGGTAATAAATCTACACCACACTAAATGTACACATTTTTAAACATTGAATTATAACTTGTGTTGGTTCAAACTATCTAAGACATGAAATATGTGCTCCATATGATCCTCCCAAGTCTTACTGAAGATGAGGATTCCATGTAGGTAGATGATGACAAAGGAGTTTAGGAAAATCCTAAGTAGATCATCCACTAACCACATGAATGTGGCTAATGCAATGGTTAGGCTGAAAGGTGTGACCAACCATTCATACAATATTTTCATGTCTTGAATTTTATCTTAAAAACATATTTATGATGAATTGAAACTTGATGCTAGCTTGAATTCAAATTGATCTTAGTGAGGTATTGGGCACCTCAGAGCTAGAATAGGAGGTTTTCAATGCATGGTAGTGGGTATAAATGTTTTACCATTATCTTTTTGGGCACTTGATAGTCTATGGAGAGTCATCAAGACCCATCCTTCTTGGGTGTGAGGACTATTATACTCCTGAAAAGTGAAGAGCTAGCCTTGATCTTATGCTGATTGAGGAGATCTTGTATTTGGAACCATATTTGATAATTATCCTAAAATGATTTGTGATACAAGAGGATATTTGGAAGAGGGAATCTAAGAATCTAATCAATGTAGTGTTTTAATATGCATGTGTTGGAAATACTATGGGTTATAACCCTAAAGACTTAATTTTTCTACTTATTTAACTTGTCAAGTTGATATTACTATTACAATGATGTATGAGTGATGCATACTAATAAGGTGTGCTTTGTCATTTACCATTATGTGGGTGTATTAATGTGAACCATGAGTAAATTTTTTTTTGGTATGTGTGATATGAGTTTATGACATTATTTTTCATAGACCAAGGTGACTTTGGTTGAGGATGTGAACTCAAAAAGGTTTTATAAGTGGTCTTGCACATGAATAGTCAAATGTTGTGGGTTGGCTTAATATGTAGATTCATGGTCAAATAAACATGGTCTTCCTCATAAGATGGCATATACCTATAAAGTTACGATGTCACAAGTGACATTTTCCTCTATCATCTTGACTTTGTATTGGAAAGTGCATTGTTGCCATACCTATATATCTTTCTCTTTCTACAACCAACCTAGGGAATATGGTCTAAGATGCATAGTAGTGGTGAGACCAAGGTGTCGAGCTATAGATTACATAATTATGTTATTAAAACTATCACTATTGATGATGACATGGAGGGGTTGATCCTTCACTTAGAACTGAGTGTGGAAGAGATGTTCATGCTCTTCAAAGATGTCGATCATAATAGAGTTGGTGCTTAGATAAGATGTATATATATTAATAGTTTCTAATGACATGGGTCTTAATGTATATTATATAAGTTGGGACTATTATATATGTAATTCAAAGTCATTTTGGGTGGATTAGAGATGGATATGATACCACTTATCACCAGATTTATTTTTTCCTTTATCCGAAATAGAATGTGTTAGATCCTTTGAATGTTGAGTAGGATTATATTACTACTCACCTTTGAAGGAGTAATTTTAACAATATGTAATCATCCACCCAAATTTAGATAATTTTATAAAAACAATAATTTTCATATATTACAATAAAACTAGACCAAGATTATGGTTATAATTAGGATACATTCCTTAGTATGATCCACACTTGTAATATTTGGAAAGAATGTATAATATATTGTATATCAACACAAAATAATAGATATTAGTGGACCAAGATGTCCAAATATTCAATATATGTATAAATAAAATACCCCTAAGGTAGGGAAACACCATATAATAATCCTTTAGGAAGGAATAATTACATAATGTCTCTCCAAGGGGATAACCTCCAATATCCTCTTACAATATAAGAATCAATGCTTACTTATTTTACAATTATAATCATCTCTTTTATATAGACCTCTATCTAACTAATAATGGATGGGTAACCTTCTAATCCCAATGTAGGCCAACTATTATCCAATACACTAATTCCATAAGTTACTCCATTATACTAATATATTGGATCCATATAACTAACTAAGGGGGATGTGTGCCACTTTTTAGCATCTATATTAACACATATACATTAATATATTATATACTTGGGTACATAACATTTCTTCCCTCCTTCACATGCTTAATCCTTAAAACACAAGAAGAAACCAAATAATGGGTGTGAATCAAATCATTGCACACTTATCTCTAAGCTCGATCATCCAACCATGCATATGTGATATTAGTAGGTGATATATTTCTAACCTTTTTTTTAAATACCAATTTGCTACTCTAATTCCATTCATGATTATAACTATATCACCTTGGTTTCCATGAATAATTATTCCTACTTTGATTCCATGTACCATATTCTATTGTGCTAATATGATTCCATTCATGACCATAGTAGTTATTATTCCATACATAATCATACTAATTTCCCCATTGATTACAAGTTATATAGGTCACTTTTCTACGTTGATTATATACCTGACTATAGTAATCCTACTTTGGCTTCTATGCATATCCATAGTTATTGGAACTCTAATTTCTTATATAGCCAAAGTGTCTGTTATTATGACAGTCCCTCACATGACTCCATGATTATTTTATCTCATGATTATGTGGATGTCTATGAGAGAAATTGTAGAGTTATTCCTTCCTAAAGGAGTATTGTATGGTGTCTCCCTACTATAAGGGTATTCTATTTCTACATATATTGAATATCTAGACATCTTGGTCCAACAATATCTATTATTTTGTATTGATCTACATTATATTATACATTCTTTTCAAATATTATAAGTGTGGATCATAACAATTGGTATCAGATCTTGAATTTGGGAAATTTTCATGAAGCAAATCCCTATTTTTTTGGAAACATCAATATCTTTTAATAATTTGTAATTTTTTTCACAAATTTTAATGGATATGAAGAATATGTTAAGGAAGTCTTAGTAAAAATATCGATCCTTTATGATCAATTTTGTAGTATTTATTGATATTTTAGGGATTGCACTCATTTTACCATATAATCCAAAATATAAGGAATTGTTCTTATAAATTTTTACTGATGCTATAGGAACATACAAGACAAATACAAAAAAAACTCAGAATTGTTTGAATTGTTTTGAGTGTTTTATTATGATTTTATGATTTTTCATATATTCACTCTATAGGTCAAAATTAGTGAATTTTTTAACAAAAGTTTTACTAAAGTTCCACTATAATAATGGGAAGCTATAATCAAAATTTGGGACTATTTTGATAAATTTTTAATGATTTATTAATATTTTAGGGTATTTTATTAACCCTATTTTTTCGGTGGATCATGAAGTTGAAAGTATTTCTAGGGGAGGATGATATTAATTATAGAAAATGGTGGATCCTTTTTGAAGAGAATAATACTCAAAAAAATTTTATGGTAAATGTGCTTGTCTCTTTCTTTATTTGGGCTTGCAAAACATTGGTTTAAATGGCTAAGCTTCACACAAAGGTATTATTGATGGGAAGAAATAGAATGAGTCTTCCTAGATCAATGAGATATAAAAGATAAAGAGGATGAATAAGAGGAAGAAAATAATGTTGGTAATGAAGAATAAAATGGAGATGATGAAGAGTAAAAATTAGTGGAAGAAAATAATAACAATGAGGAAGAACATGCAAGTGATGATGAAGAAGAAGAAGAAATCAAGCATAATGATAATGAGGAGAGTATAGATGGTAAAGAAGGAGAGGTATAGGATCTCAAACAAGAATAAGAATAATGGGATGATAAGGGTTCAAATAATTTGGATCTAAATAATCTAATTAAATTTTTCATTTTTGTGAATGCATTTAAAAGAATAATGTTGCTATGTCCATAAACCCTACCAACAAGTATAACTTCATCAACATGAATGTGTCCAAGCATCTACATGTTCAATCAAATAATATCAAGGAGGATCAAGTAGATGGTAAGAATATTCCAGTGTTTGAATATTTGAATCTCATTATGGAAATATATGTCTTGCATTCATAATTTAATGCTTTAGATATGGTTCTTAGATATCCATGGTTAGAGACTTTGAGAACAATCAATATTAATGTTCAGAATAAGCTCATGAAGTTTTGGTATAGGAAAAAGAAGGTTAATTTATAAGATATCATATTTTAAAAGGCATAAAGAACAATCAAGGTAGATCATGAAGATGAGATTAAAGTAGGTGAAGAAGATCATGTGAAATATTTAGATGAAGACATAAATGAAGAAATAATACAATAAAAGAAAAACATTTCAACCACTCATGAGACAAAGGAACCATCAAAGAAAAAGGTGGAAGAGGTATAAGAAAATGTTGATAAAGCTAAACTATCAAAAAATGTTAAGGTACATAAACACCCACATCATCATGAGAGAAAATAATCATGGATCCATGTGAGGGAGTGTCATAATAATAGGCACTTTAGCTATATAATAAATTAGAGTTCTAATAATTATGGCTGTGCATGGAAGCCAAAGAAGGACTACTATGGTTAAGTATGGAATAAACATAGAAAAGTGACCTATATAACATGTAATCAATGGGGAAATCAGTATGATTATGCATGGAATAATTACTACTATGGTCATGAATGGAATCAGGGTAGCACAACAAAATATTATACATGGAATCAAAGGAGGAATAATTATTTATGGACCCCAAAGTGATATAGTTATGATCATGAATAGAATCATAGTAGCACATTGGTATTTGGAAATAAGGTTGGAAAGATATAACCTACCATGATCACATACAAGTGGTCAGATGATCGATCTTGGAGACAGTTGTATAATGATTTGAAGCACACTCATTATTTTGTTTATTCCTATGATTAAGGTATGAAACATGTCAAGGAGGGAAGGATTGATATGTACCTAGGAATATGATATATTAATGTATATGGGTTGATGGAGATTCTAACATGTGGCACACATCCCCCTTAGTTATTTATATGGGTCAAAAATATTAGGATAATGGAATAACTTATGAAATTAGTGAATTTGGTAATGGTTGGCCTACATTGGTAATAAGAGATTACCAATCTATTGTTAGTTAGATATAGGTATATATAAAGGAGATGATTATCATTTTAAAGGAGGAAATTAAGCATGGTGGAGTTATTCCTTTCTAAAGGAGTTTTGTATGGTGTTGCCCTAAATTAAAAGTATTTATTTCTACATATATTAAATATTTGGACATCTTGGTCCACTAATATCTATTGTGTTTTATTTATTTGTATTATATTCTACATACTTTCCAATTATTATAAGTGTGGATCATAACATTCCCCATATATTTCATTTGAGAGAATTTAGAGCTAGAAAGATTCAAATAATTTAAACTTATTTATAATAGTTATTTTGGAGTTGGACTAATAATGAGTAAAGATTATTTAAAATATTCAATTTTGTGAGAAGTGTGTTTTTACTTATATGAAAAAGTTTGAGAGGTGGATTTGTGTATTTGTGGGGCCTTACACACTATGTTGGTTGAAGAGATGACACACTACATCTATCCTTTGGCTTTGAGCTTGGTAGCATTTTAATATGCTTGCCCCAAAGTGTTATAAGTCAATAACTCCATTTTAACACAAATTTAAGGTGAAAGTATGTTGAGGTACTTTAGCACCCTATGTTATTTGCTCAAGTTCTCTTGTAGGCATGTAGACTAGTCATTGAATGAGTTAGTTTAGTCTTGAACTGATTGATCCTTACACTTGCACAATTGTTAGAACCTAATGTATTCATCTTAAAAGTTTTAGAGAGGGTAGTATTCCTCTTTCATCACATTGAAAAAAGTATTCAATGAATCAATTGGAGTGCACTCTTGAATGTGCTACATGCTAAAAGTATCCCACCAGTTGACAATTGGAATTGACATCTTCAGTACTATAAAGTGATCTTTTCAACATTAGTGAAATAGTTGACTAAAAATTATACCTCAAGATATCAAATCTAAGCATCCAATGATTTGGCATAGATATTTGTAATGAAATTACTTTAAAAATAAAGTAGAATAGCAGAAATAGATCCAAATATGATTGAAATATATCAGAATATATGATAATAGACAAGCCACTTTGAGGGGGCAACCTCCACAAGTTTCAATAAGAGTAGAATTCACAATATGATGATAAAAAATTACCCACTACCTCCTATATATAGTCTATCTAGGCCATGGTTACTCCATAGGCTGACCTACTAACGAAATGAATGCATAGATAAATGTGATATAACATCAAAGAGGGATAAGTAAGCCACAAGTCAGATATTCCTATCCTAATACATGTGATAGGTTAGGGGCGTATCATGCTCTTCCCATTTAAACCAACATTTTCCTCAACATTGAACAACTTTGGATGTTGTTGTAGAAAATCTTCACCTTCCCAAGTTACATCTTCACTACTCAGGTTCTTTCAATTGATCAGATATTCCCTAATCTCTCTGGTTCTCAACCTCTTAATATGTGTTTGGAGGATCTTCTCTAGTTCCAAAATGACTCATCCTTCTTCATCTAGTTTTGGGAGCTCTATCTGGGCTGAAAATTTCTATCCAATGAACTTCTTCAAATGGGAAACATGAAATATGGAGTGTATGCAAGATGAATGAGGTAACTCGAGCTTGTAATCCACACTTCTAATTTTCTGTAGATCTTGATAAGGGCCATAATACTTAAGAGCAAGTTTGTTGTCCTTTTTTTATTACTTCAAGGATATCTACTTGTAAGGCTGAAAATGTATAAATACCCAGTCACCCACCTCAAAATTTAACTCACTATGGTGTTGATCTACTTGTTACTTCATCCTATTTTGTGCCAAGGCCAAATTCTCTCTTAAACTAGCCAAAACCTCTTGTTGATGCTGAATGTGCTCCTCCACATCTTGAACCTTGGTTTTCACCTTTAATGAGGAAGTGATGGAAGGTGAATGGTAACCATATAGTGATAGAAATGGAGATATTTTAGAAGAGGTATGGAAAGATGTGTTATACCACCATTCTGCAAGTGGAAGCCATTTAACCTAGCATTCCTATTTATCTGAAACAAAACAATAGAGACACCCCTCTAAACATTTGTTAACCACTTTTGTTTGTCCATCAGATTGGGGGTGGTAAGATGAGCTATGAGCTAGCTGAGTACCCAAATAGGAAAATAGTTTAGTCCAAAAATTACTAGTGAAAATAGGATCATGATCACTTACAATTATTTTTGGGGTTCCATGTAATCTTAGAACTACCTCTAGAAAAATAACTACTACTGTACTTGCTAAAAAGGGGTGCAAGAGAGCACGAAAATGGGCATATTTTGTAAGCCTATCCATAATTACCAAGGTAACATTCTTACCTCCAAAACAAGGTAACCCTATGATAAAATCCATGGAAACCTCCTCCCACCTTTGACTAGGAATTGTTAATGGTTGTAACAGACCTGGGATCTTAACTATCTCACCTTTATTTTATTGGCATATCAAGCATTCTACCACAAAATTTTATACATATCCCTTGAGTCCTTCCTAAAATAATTCTTTCTTAATTCTGTGATAAGTTTTAAATAACCCTGAGTGTCCCCCAATTGGAGATGCATGTAACTCCACAAGAATCTTATGCTTAAGCTCTAAATCTTTGCACAAGTATAACCTACCCTTATACCATAAGACATTAAATTTCCATTCAAATTTGTTAGAGGCTAAAGTACCTTGCTAGATATTCTAAATTAGAACATGTGTATCTTCATCTTTCTCCCATTCTAACCTAGATTCATCCACCTAATCTACTTGCAACATGGACATTGGACAAAGTAATGCTTTTGTGGATGTATCCCATCTAGATAGTGCATCTGCTACTACATTATCTTTACCCTTCTTGTAGATGATTTCAAAATTATAACCCAACATTTTGGTTACCCAATTTTGTTGTTCCTCAGATGATAATCTTTGCTCCAAAAAGTATTTGAGACTATCATGATCTATTTTCAAATTAAAGTGTCTACCCATTAGATAGGGCCTCCATTATTTAACTGCATGAAGAATAGCCACAATTTAATTCTCATAGATAGGTTTTTTTAGATTCTTACCTTTAAATTGATGACTCTCAAATGCAATGGGTCTTCCTTCCTACATTAGTAATACTCCCAACTCAGATCCAAAAGCATCACATTTACCAGTGAATGTCTTTGAGAAGTTTGGAGTAGCCAAAATTAGAGTGGTGCACATAGCTACTTTTAGTTTCTCAAATGCTTTGGTGGTGGCATCATTCCAATGGAAGACATCCTTATTTATCAATGTAGTGAGTAGAGCTACTATGCTACCATAACCTTTCACAAATCTTTAGTAATAACCTATTAGTCCTAGGAACCCTTAAAGGTTTTTGAGAGTTTTGACATGGGCCATTCCATCATAGCTTTGATCTTCTAGGGATAAACTTTGACACCATGGGAAATAATGTGACCTAGGTAGTCTACCTCCTATACTCTAAAAGCACATTTGGATGGCTTCATAGAAAGCTATTGCTTCTCTAAAACTATCAGCACATATTTCACATGTTGTAAATGTGCTTCCCATGTTTGACTATAAATCAATATGTCATCAAAGAAAACTAGCACAAAATTCCTTAAAAAAGGCCTAAAAATAGTGTTCATCAAGCTCTAAAAAGTAGATGGTGCATTTGTAAGACCAAAGGGCATTACCAAAAACTCATAATGGCCCTCATGTGTTCTAAAATCCATTTTATGAACATCTTCATCCTTGATTCTAATTTGAAGGTACCCTGAGCAAAGATCCAATTTTGTGAAATAATTAGCCCCATGCAACTCATCAAGTAAATCATCAATTACTAGAATAGGAAACTTATCTTTGATGGTGTACTTGTTGAGTTCCTTATAATTTGGGCACATCCTCCATGTGTCATCCTTCTTCCACACCATGACCACTAGTGATGAATATGCACTTTAGTTGTGTTTGAT